>JARQOD010000003.1:436330323-436361916 GCA_033576555.1 Oophaga sylvatica | reverse complement strand
CAAGTTCCTGGACGCCGAACTCTCCCGTAAGAGCGGTCCCTTTTGGGGACACTGGGTGGGAAAGGTGATGACAGTGCTGGGAGGTCGTGAAATTGAGACACTGTCCAATAGAGGGGGAGCCAAGTATTGTGATTTTGGCAGATCCCTCTCCCTGCGCAGAACCTTGGTGTGCCCACCTCAACCGAAGAGACTGGACCCAGGTTCCCCGGTGGTTATAAATACGCCCACACGGCCCTCTGACTCAAGATCCATGCCCGTATGAAAGCCTGTTGATAGGGACTTCATCCCAAAACACCTGAGTGTGGTTGCATCCATGGAGACACCAAAGTCTACCCAAGACTGCCGTGGACCTTGGTCCCCAAACCGGGAGGTTCATATAAGTGGGGTAGGAAGCCGGTGCACCCCGCATAGGGTAATGACTTTCCCCTCTAAGGAACTCGGGGAAAAATGTTTCTGAGGACATGTGATGAACTCCTACTGAGGGTGCGCAGTCCCGAGGGCGGAACACAATGCTAGGGGCCATTAAAACTTATGTATAATAAGATGATGAAATGATAAGATGATGATGATGATCATGATAATGATGATGACCATATAAGATGCTGATGCTGATAATGAAAGATGATACAGAAGGAAGTGATACTGATCAAATCTAATTTGTACGAAATGAATGACCGGATAAAGATGAAATTCCTTGCAGGTGATGTTGGGAAAACGAGGATGGTGGTTCTCGGGAACGAGTGTCCCTTCTTACCTTGTCCGTGACAATTTGAGATTGAGCAGTGGCGAGACCCCACTCTTAAAACGGCACAGGAAAATATAAGGGTTCTAAATGAGGTTTCCCAAGAGCCTGGCTCTGAGGAGAGGTTTCCTCATGTTGCCATAAACATAACCTGTTGTATAGGGACACTGAAGTCCAGGGAGAGGTCGTGAGCCAGCTCCTAGTACCTGAGCTATATGGAAGTATAGTGCTGGGGTTGTCCCCATAGTCACATACTTGAGGACCAGATGGTGAAGTTAATGTTGTGGATGACATGTTAACTAAGGTTCCAGATCAAGATGTGATGAAATGAATTGTATAACCCTGAAAGTGAGCAGGATTGTATGAAAATGAAGTGTATAACCCTGAAAGTGAGCCGATGTGGCTGAGAAAAAGGGGTCAGACAGGGATAGTGGTAGTGATAGTGAATCATCTGATGACAATAAAGCAACCATGCAAATGAGGAAGCATGGTAGCAAGAGGTTGAGAGTCCTGAGAAGAAGCTATGCTGACCTTACAGCCGGACAGAAGATGGCATCTGAAGATTTTTTATACAGTTGGCCGGTTTCCCTGGCGAAGACTAAGGTGAAAGAGGAGAGCTGACCTTTGCAGGCAGGACTCTGAGACGAACACAGCACAAGTGGAGCTGTTGGAATGGGAAGTTGTCGACATGTGGTGGGGATCTGCATCATGCCAGGGATCTGAGGGAATGCTGCGAGGTGGAAAAAGCCATAGAATGGTAGTCACCAAGCAGATGCCTCTCAAACTGAGGTCTCAATGTGAAGCTGTGGGAACAAGACTGAAGATAAGGGGACTGACTCTGTCCAGGAATCTGTTTTCTGCCGGAGACAGCGGCGTGACGGTTACGGTCCGGATCAGTAGCTGCAACTCGTGAAGCCAGGCTGGAAGTTTCGCGCCCGGAGCCCCCCAGCGTGTCCCGAGTGACACCAAGGATCTGGATAAATCACAAGATGAGATTTTGAGACATCAGGCTGGCATTGGTGAGCTCAAGCGCACTTTCAGGAGTCTACATCGGAGCCACGTCCCAACAAAATGGGAAAGCGATGTTCACTCCTTGCCCGCTGCAGACACACTGGAGCTCAGATGGGATGCAGACGTGGTGGAAGAGAAGAATCCAGCGGGTTCTGATATACAGATGCAGCTAACAAGGAGAACTTGAAAGCCGAATAAATGGAGATATTGGAGACCATAATGAATGTGACTGAAGAGGTAGAATGTAAGACGACGGTAGGGCTTCTGAGCATGTTCTACCAGAAGAGCCTGAAGAAGGGGCCGAAGACATAAAAGACGTCCAACAGGTACCAGATGAATTGATTACTTCTCAGAAAAAACTCCAAACTGTGATGAAGGAGTGGGATGAAAGCCATGAGCATCTCGTGAGAAGGTCAATGAAGTAAAAGGAAGGATACAGGGAATCTCTTCGTTGCAAGAGCAAATGCTGCTCAATAAGTCTAAGGCTCTATATAAGATGCTGTTGGCACGGTAGGAACATTACAAATCAGCTGGAGACTTAGCGGATGAATTATTGTACTGCAAAAGAAAAACGATCAGCTCCTTCTACAGTCCCAACATTGAACAGTAAGCTTAAAATGGTCAGAGACCATCAGAGGACTTAAGGTCTGTGAAATAGACTTAGAGTCAACCGATATTCAAGAAAGTAAATGTGCTAAAGAGGTTCAAGGGGAACTAGAGAAAAGTGAAAAACCCCCTTTAACCTCCTGGATAGTTGGTGACACATGTCAGTGCACCAAGGACAGGAGGTACGGAGTTTCTGAGAAGAGTCACAGAAGTGTTCTGATGTGCCGGGTCATACTTCTCTGATCAGGCACAAATCGAAACGAGCCCGGCCTAAGGTCAAGATGAAACCGTGCAGGATACCCGAGGCCCGCAGAGGGCAATAGCCTGGGAGGGTACAGGGTAGTGCGGATGCTTCAAGAAGATAAAGCTGATGTTGGCTATGGCTCAGGTGAAGATACAGATTGACAATAGTGAAGAGAAGCTGATGAGGGCCAGACGTCCGGAGTTCACTGTCTCTTTAGGATTGTTTGACCAGCCTCCGGTCCTGGATGACCAGCCCACCGGTCTGGAGAAAGAGGGGGGGATATGTGAGACAGTGAAGAAGTATGTGTATTGAATGGGGTTATATTTCACCTAGGTACTTTGCTGACTGGTATAAGGAGGTGTATGGCTTTGTAAACCTAGTGGTAGAGAAAGGTCACTACATCTTACATCAGTACACACTTGCAGCTCAGGCCTGAAACCACTCAGGTGTTAATTAGGAGACCAGAAGTAGGTGTCTGCGAACACAGACAGAGAGCTCGCTTAGTCGGACAAGGAGTCCAGCACAAGAAGAGTCTCCAGGAGTATGAGCTGTCTCAGTCTGGGGCTCGATGTACCCCCGGACACAGGATAGCCTCTGTGAGAATCCATGCGGATAGCTGCTGAATAGGAGGGGAGCTCTCTCAAGTCTGGAACGTTGGATATGCCTTTAGACACAAAGAGAGCCCTGCGAACCTCCATGTTGGTAACTACTGAACATATGTGTTTTTTGGGGACAGGCTGTTAGAGTCTGGACCCGGATAGAAGGGAATACTATCTAAGTGTAGTAAGTGGCTGGAGAAGCCCAGGGTTTAATGTTATGATTTGGTTTTGATTATGTTCTGTTTGCTGTGGACTTTAATAAAACTGGTTGCGGCCAGTTTTTACCAGAACTGCTGTCTTGAATGAACTGTTTCCGTGCCACTCCGTCTACCCGACGGCGATCCCAGAGCTATATCCCCTGAAAAGCTTACAGCTGTACATGAGACGAGGAATTGAAATGTTAAAATCTGGAATTAGAATGATACTGATAGTCAGATCAGTACTTAGAAGCTGGACGGTAAATACGGTGGTGAATGTCGTGATACTGGAATATCGAATGAGGGCAAATGAGAACCTTTGGGTGTAAGTGTAACTGCCTACTGCCTATAGGAAGGGTGTAGAAGGTCCTCCGTTTGTGTCAAGATCCCGTCTAGGTTGGAGCCGATGTTTACTGCAAACACTAGGGAAAGCAGAGGCAGGTAGCGTAGTCAGGTGGCAGCCGAGGTCGGTACACAGGAAAGGCAGTTCGGTAGCAGAGGAGCAGGCAGATAACGTAGTCAGGTGGCAGGCCGAGTCAGTTCACAGGAGAGCAGTGTTTGTAGCAGCAGGAACAGGCAGATAACGTAGTCAGTGGCAGCCGGAGGCGGTACACAGGAAAGCAGTTCGGTAGCAGAGGAGCAGGCAGATAACGAGTCAGGTGGCAGGCCGAGGTCAGTTCACAGAGAGCAGTGTTTGTAGCAGCGGAACAGCAGGAAACGCTTGACTAAAGGCAAGAGCACAATAATCTCTCAATGACACACCCACAGGGCCAGGTTTAATATAGGGCGTGTAATTGGCAATCAGAGGCTAAACGAGAGAGCACTGGTGAAGCCGTCAGGAAGAACTGTCCAAGGTACTGGTTTCAGCAAGGAACTTTGTAGCCAGCAGAATAGCTCAGATGGTAGAGCTGCCGCCGGTGGACAAGAGACACTGGGTTCGTTCCTGACAGTACCCCCTCCTTCCAGGATGGCCTCTGGACATCTCAGGAACTGGCTTATCTGGGTACCTCTGATGAAAGGCTCTTGTAAGTCCATGAGCAATGGACTTGTCCCTTGGGTTCCCATGAATTCTCCTCTGTCCGTAACCTTCCCACTGCAGTTTACCTCTGAATTTTCAGGAGTCCAGAATCTTATCCACAATGTGTTCTCTTCACCACAGATCCTTTCTGGTGGAGGAGTGGCTGAATTCTTCCTGGAAACGGTTTTCACAGAAGGTTTGAGCAAGGATATTGAAATACTGGATGAATCTTTAGATTGTTGGGAAGTTTAAAACGAAAAGCAACCTGTTAATTTTTGCAGAAATTTGAAAAGGTCCAATGAATTTCTGACCCAATTTGGAGGATGGCACATGTGTCTTAAGGTTTTAGTGACAGCCAAACTTTGTCTCCAACCTGAAGAGCAGGGGGCACTCTCCGATGTTTATCTGCTGCTTCCTTAAATACTTCCTGGTCTTGAGTAATTCTCTGATAATTCCTTCTGGGATTCCTGTAATTTATTAACAGCAGGAATGGGAGTGTTCACTGGCAGATTAGGGATAAATACTGGATGTACTCCATAATTAGCAAAAAATGGGGTTTGAGATGTAGCGCTATGTATGGATTGTTGTAGGCAAACTCTGCTGTTGGTAAATAGTCCACCCATCCATCCTGAAGATAGGAATGAAGCAACGGAGGTATTGCTCCAAAGTCGGTTTCTTCTCTCCGTCTGGCCATTGGACTGAGGATGGAAAGCGGTAGAAAGATTCACCGTGACTCCAAGGCTGTACAGAAACTCTTCCAAAATTTTGACGTAAACTGAACGCCTCTGTCAGACTCCACGCTGTCAGGTTTTTCCATGTAACCTGAATACCTCTTTGATCATCAGTTTCTGCAGTTTTTTTCAGCAGTAGGAAATTCCTTCATTGGAATAAAGTGGGCCATTTTGTGAGTCGGTCCACTATGACAAGATGACGGTCATCTGTTTGGAAGGGGTAGTTCCACAATAAAATCCATGGAAATAGATCCCCAAGGCCTGATGGAACTGGAGTGGTTGCAAGAGTCCTAGAGGGACGATCGTGGGTCTTGTTTCGGCGCATGTCAAACAGGTTAAACATATTTCCTCACGTCCTTCCTACCATTAGGCCACCAAAAGTAACGAAGTAGTAAGTCTTGTGTTTTTGCAACTCCGGATGTCCTGCCAGTTAGATCATGGACACTTTTGAGGACTTCAAGCGAGAAGATTCAGGTACATATATTTGTGTTTCTGCATCCAAAACCCCCCTTTGAATGAAAGATCGACGTTTTCCGAAGGATGTTAAGAAAGAGTCCTCTTGATATCCATCTTTAATTCGATTACATATTCCTCTAGAGTGCAATATTCCCCAAAAAATTTTAGGGCCTAGAATTGTATCCGTCATTACTAGACCTCTCCTGAGTTCCGAACACATCCTGGACAGGGCGTCAGCCTTGCCATTTTCTTGAACCAGGCCGTAAGAAATATAAAATTGAATCTTGAGAATAATAAGGCCCATCGTGCTTGTCTTGCAGACAATCTTTGCTGTACGGAGGAATTCAAGATTCTTGTGGCCGTGAGGACAGTCACAGGTGATTGGCACCTTCCAAAAGATGTCTCCATTCGAGAAGGCAACTTTTAAAAGGCTAACAGTTCTTTATTACCGATGTCAGTTCTTTTCTGCAGATGACATGGTGTGGGAAAGAAACGCACATGGGTGAAGTTGCATTTTGTCCCCAACTCCGAGACAGAATGGCTCCCACTGCAGAGTCCGAGGCTCCACTTCGACATAATGGCATTCAGGATTTGGGTGTACTAACAATGGAGCAGACGTAAAAAAAGTTTTTCAATTTGTCAAAAGCCTCCTGGTGCCTCCGGAGACCAGAAAAATGCTTTGGTCTTTTTGTTAGTGTAGTAATTGGTAGTATGATCCTAAAAGTTCTTTATAAATTTCGGTAAAAATTTGCAAATCCTATGAAACGCTGGACGTCTTTAAATTTCTTGGAACAGCCATCACTACAGCATTGATTTTGCCGGGATCCATGCTCAGACCCTCTGGGAGATGATATTCCCAGAAATGGATACTGTTTGTTCAAACTCACATTTTTCAAGTTTAATGTAAAGATGGTTCTCCTGTAGTCGTTCCAAGACTAACTGACGTGCCTGCGATGCTCTTCCAAGGTGTCTAAAATATAAGAAGTCACGAGATAAGCCACAACGAATTGGTCCAAGAAATCTCGAAATACATCATTAATAAAATGTTGAAAGGTGGCTGGGGCATTGCTAAAGGCCAAAGGTCATAACCAGAGATTCAAATGTCCAATCTCGTTCTGAAGCGGTCTTCCACTCATCTCCTGGGCGAATCCGTAGAGGTTGTAAGCCCCTCTAAGATCCACTTCGTAAAGATTTTCGCAGAACGGATCCTCAAATAGTTCAGGAATCAAGGGTAGCGGTAGCGATTCTTACAGTGATATTATTCATCTCTCTGTAGTCAATACATGGCCGCAGAGTGGAGTCTTTTTCTTTCAACAAAGAACAGGGGTGCCCCAGCTGAGATGGGAAGTCGAATAAAGCCTTTCTCTAAATTTTCATCCAGGAACTTTCTTAATAACCTTCAATCAGGTTCAGAAAGATTGTAAATCCGTCCAAATGAATGGTTGCTCCTGCAGCAATTCAATGGGACAGTCGTAAGGAACGGTGAGGAGTAATTGATCTGCTTTCTTCTTACTGCAGACATCAGAGAACTGCGATATTGAGGTGTAGTTTCTCTTCCCTTCTCATGCGAAATCTCAGAGATTTGGACTTGTTGGAGAACAGGGGTTCCTTATGACAATTATCTTACAGTAGTCAATGAAAGGTGATGTCCTTGATGCCCAGTTGATAGAAGGGTTATGGAACTGAAAACCAGGGGATCCCTAGAATAACCGAAATTTCGGAGATGAAATAAGGTGGAAACTGACAGCTTCATGATGACCGGTTCGATACAAATCTCCAGTTCGATTGTCTCATGCGTGACAGGTCCAGAAGACAAGGGTGATCCATCCACAGTTTCCATTTCAATTGGTGTGGATTTGGTCCTACTGGAAATATTATTATCACGTGTAAATTTTTAAGTCATAAAATTCCCCCTCCTGCCCCGAATCAACAGGCAGAGCATTGTATTTTTTTGGGTGCCCATTACAACCTGGATGGGATTACAAAATGAGATGATGTAGTATTGTATTTTTGTCTATTCTGGCGTTACTGATGAATAGTCTGCAAGATGGAATCCGACTGCTGAGAAGTCCATATTGCTGGCAGACCTGTTGTTGGTAAAGGCTATAGTCCTTTTGTTAGGACAGTTTGATGGCATAGTGTCCAGGGTCCCCACAAATAGAGGCAGAGATGTTCTGCACGTCGCCTCTCCTTCCTCCTGTGCAGAGAGTGGTCTTCGGATGACGTCGATCTGCATCTGTTCAGACACCCTTGCGTCTTTTCTTGGTGGTCTGATGCTGAAAATGAGAAGCCAGGGCTATTCCAAGTGCTCGCAGTCTCTCCTTTCTCCTTTCAATAAGTCTCTGGTCAATCCGGATACAAAGTTGAATAAAGTCCTCCAACTGGTCAGGGTCTCAACCCTGGCAAGCTCGTCTTTCACTGTTCTGATAACCCCGTCGAAATTGACTTCTCTGGGCCACTGGATTCCAGGTGGTGTCGGCCACCCAGCGAACGGAACTCCGATGTATATCCGCAAACAGAGCGACGTCCTTGGCGCAAATTATGTAATTTGGTTTCTGCTGTGGCACAGCGTTTTGGGTCATCAAAACTTGATTCATAGCTGCGATGAAAGCTTCCAGGTCATTAAGGAGGCTATAGTCCTTTTCTACATAAGGTGAAGCCCAAGCAAGAGCTTCATCCGTCAGGAATTATCATGAAAAAAACTTTCTCCTCTCACTGGTAAAGGGAGCAGGTTTGCATCTGGAAGTATAATGCGCATTGATTGAGGAAATCCTCGTAACTGCTGCGATCCCACTGAAATTTGCAGGCAGCGGCAGCCGCGCGTTGATTCGGACCCTGAATTGCGCACGTCCAGAAGTTGTTTTTTGTAGCTCAATTACTTCCTGTTGTATCACCGTGAAATCAGTTTGTAACTTGGAATAATTTCCTTGAGATCAGTACAAAAACTTTGAAGCTCCGTATCTTGCCGCCTCAGGGTGTTCACAGCGGACTCCATTTTGGCGCGAGTTATCTGTCCAAGATCCCGCTGGGTTGGAGCCGATGTTACTGCAAACACTAGGGAAGCAGAGGCAGGTAGCGTAGTCAGTGCAGCCGGAGGTCGGTACACAGGAAAGGCAGTTCGGTAGCAGAGGACTGGCAGATAACGTAGTCAGGTGGCAGGCCGAGGTCATTCACAGGAGAGCAGTGTTTGTAGCAGCAGGAACAGCAGGAACAGCAGGAAATGCTTGACTAAAGGCTAAGAGCACAATAATCTCGCAATGACACACCCACAGGGCCAGTTTTATATAGGGCGTGTAATTGGCAATCAAGGCCAAACGAGAGAGCACTGGGTGAAGCCGATCAGAAGAACATTCAATGTATCTGGGTTCAGCAAGGAACTTTGTAGCCAGCAAAAACTCAGATGGTAGAGCTGCCGGCCGTGACAAGAGACACTGGGTTTGATTCCTGACTGTTTGCTTTCTGTGGAAGATTTGGCTATCATGACACCATCATGGGGGTCAGAATGTCACTTCTGTGGAGTTTGTATGTGCCTCGCGATGATCTCTTAGAGTGAATGTGGCTCTCAAAGTAATAAAACTTGGGAACCGCTGCCATGGAGTAACCCACACTTACCCCCTTCACTGTCCCAAACCACAAGAAAATTTGCTAGAACTTTTTTCTACCCAGAGTAGATTTTGAAAATAATATGAAAAACCTTAAAAAATTCTAAATGAAGTGCCATTTATTCTGCAATGCCAAGGCCCACATTTTCTAATAAAATTGATCCTCACCCTCAGCCAGTTCTCATAGGACCTGGTGACTCAAGTGTTTCTGAAGTATTCAAACCATTACATTCACATGCAATCAAGTTTTGAGTAAAAAACAAGAAATTTTGGCTTCGTAATAGTAGCCAGTGCATTCTCACAGGTGCATCAATCACATTGGGGCCCACAGATGGTGAACATGCTTAAATTTCCAATCAATGCCAATTTCAATGTTTATTGCATATTTGTTGAATATCAATTTGGTACTGTATTGCATTGATATTTAGGGGGTGATGTTTGGAAATGTCATTGGCAGTGCTATTAGGCATCGTTGTACATAATACTTATAATGGGGCTTTATGTCATCATATGTGATTGTATATATTGGCACCATAAGGAAATGTAAGCAAAAGCTATTGCCCAAATGCATCCCATAATGTAAAAGTAGCCTACATGACATGTTCAAACCTGCCAATTCATATTAAAGCTTTGTATAATTTTAATGCTGATTTTTTATTGTTCATATATAATCTACAATTTATTAACATTTCTTAGTTCTTTATCTAGCTGAGCGACCTACAAAAAATATATTAATTTGTCACAGTTCCTGATCCGACAGCTCTTTCTGCTGGGCTTCATCACTCTCAATGTTAGAGGTACAGGAGGTAAGGGAAAGGGATTGTACAACGGAACGGCGATGGAGAACTGAGAAAGTATCAAAAGTGCTAGGAAAACAGAGAAAACAGGATAGAAAAAAGAAGCAAAGCAATGATGAGGAAATTAGTGAAGGATAAACTATGCTGATATATGAGCAAATGAAGAAATCTGCACCCTGGATATACAGACCTCCTAATCAGCCTATATTACTAGGAGAGGCACTTCTAGTAATAGAATAAAAAATCTGAAATTTGGATCAAGCAGCAAACTACATATTAAGGGGCCACTAACCTAGTAAAATCATTTTTCCAACTAAAGGTGTCCAATAGCCTTCAAGCATTGGACATTAAATGCCATCTGTTCAGCAAATTGGATACTTAGCACTAACTTTTAGTGGAAAGTACATGGCTATAATGGCAGATTCAAGAAGGGTCCTCTTATAAAGGATAAGTTTTGGACCTATTATTATGTTCAGGAATGTGACCATCTAAGTGGACCTCAAGAAGACCTCAGAAGAAGACAATCACACTTGAAGCACCTAGAACAGCCAGTTCAAAACTATGTCCATATAATATAATGTAATACCTGATACATGTATGTGTGTTGAACTTCTCCAATGTAGGTTGGCATGCCATTCTTGTATCATATGAATTTCCTGTTCACGTGTTAAAATGGATTTTCCCCTTCGTTCCCAACTCTTATCCTTTTTAATAGCACATGTGTTTGCAGTGCTTCTAACAAATTCTTTGTATTATCTTTCTTCCCTCTAAACAAGGAGTTGTGCAAGACAGGACATGATAATGGTTAGTTCAACAAGAAACCAAAATCGTAAGCCACCGTCATGAAACCCTTTGCATTCTGGATGAACTATAAATGTACAGTCATGCCAAAAGTTTGAGAATGACACAAATATATATATTTTCACATGATCTGCTGCCCTCTGGTTTTTATGTGTGTTTGACAGATGTTTTATCACAGACAGAAATATAATTGCAAACATATGAGTAACAAAAGCTTATATTGACATTAAATGAGTTAATGCAGCAAGTCAATATTTGCAGTGTTGACCTTCTCTTCTTCAGGACCTCTGCAATTCTCCCTGGCATGCCTCAATCAACTTCTGGACCAAATCCTGACTGATAGCATCCATTCTATGCGCAATCAATGCTTTCATTTTGTCAGAGTTTTTAGGTTTTTTTTGTCCACCCGTCTCTTGATGATTGAACACAATTTTCAATGGATTAAGATCTGGGGAGTTTCCAGGCCATGGACCCAAAATCTCTATGTTTTGTTCCCTGACCATTTAGTTATCACCTTTGCTTTATGGCAAGGTGCTCCATTATGCTGGAAAACGCATTGTTGATCGCCAAACTGCTCTTGAGGGTTGGGAGAAGTTGCTCTTGGAGACATTCGTACCATTCTTTATTCAATGGCTGGTTTTTTAGGCAGACTGTGAGAGAGCCGATTCCCTTGGCTGAGAAGCAACCCCACACATGAATGGTTTCAGATGCTTAACAGTTGGCATGAGAACAAGACTGTGTAGGCCTCACCTTGTCTTCTCCGAATGAGGCGTTTTCCTGATGTCCCAAACAATCGAAAAGGGATTCATCAGAGAAAATAACTTTACCCCAGTCCTCACAGTCCACTGCCTGTACCTTTTGCAGAATTTCAGTCTGTCCATGATGTTTTTTCTGGAGAGAAGTGCTCTTTGCTGCCCTCCTTGAGACCAGGCCTGCTCCAAGAGTCTCCGCCTCACATGCTGCAGATGCACTCACACCTGCCTGCTGCCATTCCTGAGCAAGCTCTGGCACTGCTGGTAGCCCGATCTCGCAGCTGAAACACTTTTAAGAGATGGTCCTGGCGCTTGCTGGTCTTTCTTGGGCGCCCTGAAGCCTTTTTGGCAACAATGGAACCTCTCTCCTTGAAGTTCTTGATGATGCATAGATTGACTGATAGACTGAAGTGCAATCTTTCTAGCTGCGATACTCTTCCCTGTTAGGCCATTTTTGGGCATTGCAATGATGACTGCACTGTTTCTTTAGAGATAACCATGGTTAACAGAAGAGAACAATGATGCCAAGCACCAGCCCCTTTTAAAGTGTCCAGTGGTGTCATTCTTACTTAATCATGACAGATTGATCTCCAGCCATGTCCTCACAACACCCACACCTGTGTTAATGGAGCAATCACGAAAAGAGGTTAGCTGGTCCTTTTAAGGCAGGGCTGCAATGATGTTGAAATGTGTTTTGGGGGATAAAGTTCATTTTCTAGCCAAATATTGACTTTGCAAGTAATTGCTGTTAAGCTATCACTCAATAAACATTCTGGAGTATATGCAAATTGCCATTAGAAAAAGTGAAGCAGTAGACTTTGACTACGTCCTAAGCAAGCCTTATTTGGTGTGCTTTTTTCCACTAGGCAGTTAACCCCTCATCATCACTGTTTTTGTGATAGGTGGCTGCTCTCAACAGTGTAGCAAGTGGAGCTTGCAGCATCCTGCTAGTGCACTGGTCCATTTGACAAGATTGGTAAGACTATTTTTCATGTTGAGAATACAGCACAGGAAGGAGAGAGATAGCAGACAAGGGGAAGCACATGGGTAGACAGGTTCAAAGAAGAGAGCACAGACGGGAGAAGTCAGCACATGGGGAAAGAGAGACTGGATAGGTGGGTGAGCACATGGGGGGAGAGATTCTCAATGCTGCAAAGCCTGCCCCATCGTGACATAAACCGCCCTTCTGATCTATAGCATCGGCCTCCATCTAGTTCATCAATCAGTGACCTGTCAGAACCATACAGATAATATTAATCAGCGAACCACACAGGCCGCCCCGCAGCCCAACCCACAGATCGCCACAGAGCACGAGCATATCATTAACTCAAAACTGAAAATAAAGATTAAACAACAACCAGAAGGCGGTTTTCATCAACCAAGGAGTCATTGTAATCAAAATAACGGCGCCAACCTGACATTGTCTGCAGGTTACTCAGCACAATCCTGCTGACAGGGTCACTTTAAGGTTGTTGACAACCCCTTAGTTCTTTTCCATCAATATTTATAGATGCCCTATCTGCCATCTGAGCTTCCATGATGCCTTGCTTTTTATTAAAAGGAAACCGGGTTTAGGATTCTGAATTTAGCTTTAGAAATAAATAGAGAAGGAAACTTCATGTATCTGGAAATTGAAGCCAGATAATAAAGCAAAGTATTTACAAAGTGACTCAACCTCTTCTTAAGATTTAGATTGTGAGATCACGTAGAAATGTAGAGTTTTCCTTGAATGTACATCTATGGCGCCTATACAAACACCTTGAAATAATCTGATGTTCAGATCATACCGCCTATGGCTCCGACCATGCATGGTGATTTCCTCAGAATGTCATTTAAACCCGATATGGTAAATCGGAACGGTAATCATTTTGGCAATCTTGATTAAACTTTATATGTGTGAGCTGGAGTTTTTCACTTTTCAAAACTTCTGTCATGCCTGACTACATTTCTATGCTCTATTATCATAAAACAAAGCTCTTAACTCTTTGGAGGTTACCATAAGAGAGATTATATCGCATCTGATATTGGAAACCAGATCCCTGTAATGAGAGAGTTAAGTCTGGGACATCAAACTCAGACCTGTTACAGCCCTACCCTTATTTACCTGGAGCCATGGTGAGAGGACGGCGGCTGTGAGGGGGCAGAAACAAAGAGATAGAGCTTCCCCTGTGAGAGAAGCCAAAGTGAAGATGAAGGCGGCAACGATCTTCATGTTGTCCGCTGTTCTGATCCTAAATTTACTGCTTGACCACTCAAGGCCGTCACATTTCAGGTAACTTTAACTAAGAAATATATTAAATCCCACTAAAACTCTATAGGTCGATGGGACTCTGACCTATTGAACTCTATGGTATCAATTAATGGAAACTTTTGGGTTATATGGGATATATGGAATCTATGTAACTCTATGGAACTCAATTGATTATATGGGACACTATGGGACTCTATAGGGCTCTATGGGACACTATGGAACTCTATGGGAGACTAGGGCTTTATGGAACACTATTGAACCCTGTGGGACTTTATGGAACTCTGTGAGACTCTATGGGGCACTGTGGGACACTAAGAAATCTATGGAACACTATGGCACTGTATGGGACACTATGAGACTCTATTATGGGACATTATGGCACTCTATGGGACATTATGAACCTATAAGGCTCTATAGTATCTATGAGACCTTTTGATTCTATCAGTCTGTTAGACCAATGTGATAATATGGAACACTATGGGACTCTATGGGGCACTATGGGTCTTTATGGAACACCATGAGACTCTATTGGACACTATGAGACTCTATGGGATTCTGTGGGACTCTAGGGGACTCTATGGACACTATGAGAATCTGTGGAACTCACGAGACTCTATTAAACTCTATGGGACACTATGAGACTGTATGGGACACTATTGCACTCTATGGACACTATGAGACTCTATGGGACACTATGGCACTCTATGGGATAAATATGTAACATATAAGGCTCTACATATATGAGACTTATTTGACTCTACAGGTCTATTAGACCAATGTGATAATATGGAACACTATGGGACTTTGTTGGACACATGGGTATTTATGGAACACTATGAGATTCTATGGGACACTATAGACTCTATGGGACTCTTGGGACATTATGAGTCTCTATTGGACACAGAGACTCTATGGGACACAATGGGACTCCTGGGCACTATGAGACTCAATGGGACAATGGAGACTCTGTTGGACACTATGGCAACTCTAGGGATACTATGGAACCTATAAGACTCTATAGTTTTTTTATGAGACCTATTTGACTCTATCATAATATATTAGTGAATGTGATAATATGCACACTAAGGGACTCCTAGGACTTGTATAACTCTATTAGACACTAGGTAACTTCAAGAATTGTGGGATCCTATGGGACCCCTTTGCGACTCTATAGTATATATGAGACATAAGCAACTCAATGAATCTGTAGGATTGATAGACTTTATGGCACACTATGTGACGTATGGTATCCATGGACTATGTATCTTTATTCGACATTATGAGACTCCAAAGGATCTAAGGAACCTTATGGGTTTTTACAGGACTCTGTAGATCTATAGGACCTATGTAATATTGTACACACTATCTAACTTTATTGTATCTAAAATGAGACTTACCGGTATTGACTCTATGAATCCATAGGACCTATGTGGTATTGTGGCACACTATCTAACCTTATAGTATCTAAATGAACTTATGTGACTCTATGAGATCTATAGGACCTTTGTGATATTGTGGCACACTATCTAACTTTATAGTATCTATCTGACATTTATTGACTCAATGAGATCCATAGGAACTATGTTTTATTGTGACACCTAACTTTTATTGTAACTTATGAGACTTAGTGACTATGAAATCTGTAGGACCATGTGGTATTGGGCACACTATCTAACCCTATAGTATCTATCTGACACTTTGTGACTCATAAGATCTATAGGACCTATGTGATACTGTGGCACACTATCTAACTTTATAGTATCTATCTGAGACTTATGTGATTCTATGAGATCCATACAAATTATGTAATATTATTGCACATTATCTAACTTTATATGAGACATTTGCAACTCTGTGAAATCCATTTGGCCAATGTGATACTGTGAAACACTTGGGGACACTAGGGAACTGTATGCATACTAAAGGACCTATGTGACACTACTAGGCACACTATGAGATCTATTGGCCCTCTAATGGATCACTATGGCACTCTATTGAACATTATTGGATTCTATGCAATTTTAGTTTTTACAGGAAGCAACAGTGAACAATAGCTTCTATTCATGAAAGGTCAGACACTGTGACAGCATTTAGCTCCTCAATGTCTTAATTATATAGAAGGTTTACAACTGTTTTAGAACAACATGGTATAAATCCATTTATTATACCATTACAAGAATAATCCAGAAGTAACACTAGCTTCAGTTTTGTCCTTGTTGCATCTAGCAACCAATCAGAGCTCAGCTTTCATTATTCTAGAGCAGTTACGGAAATGAGAGCTGAGCTCTGATTGGTTGCTAAGGGCAATAAAAGAAGTCTCGCTGTTAGACAGCTTGAGGCCTATTAAATCAACAGAATATTCTGCCATTTGCCCCTTTCTCTCTATATACACTGCTCAAAAAACAAATAAAGGGAACACTCAAAATAACACAACCTAGATCTAAATGAATGAAATATTCTCAGTGAATACTTTGTTCTGTACAAAGTTGAATGTGCTGTCAACATAATTACACAAAAATCATCAATGGAAATCAAATTTTTGAACCAAGGAGGCCTGGATTTGGAGAGACCCCCACAATGAAAGTGGAAACAAGTCAAAATGAAAATCAAAACAAGACAAAATTTAAGTGGAAACAAGTCAAAATGATGCTCAGTATTGTGTGTGGCCTCCACGTGCCTGTATGACCTCCCTACAACACCTGGGCATGCTCCTGTTGAGGTTGCGGATGTTCTCCTGAGGGATCTCCTCCCAGACCTGGACTAAAGCATCCGTCAACTCCTGGACAGTCTGTGGTGCAACATCACTGCTGACACACTCCAGCCACATGAGGTCTGGTATTGTCCTGCATTAGGAGGAAACCAGGGCCAACCGCACCAGCATATGGTCTCACAAGGGGTCTGTGGATCTCATCTCGGTACCTAATGGCAGTCAGGCTACCTCTGGCGCGCAAATGGAGGACTGTGTGGCCTTCAAAAGAAATGCCACCCCTCACTTTTACTGACTCACTGCCAAACCGGTCATGCTTAAGATGTTGTAGGCAGCAGGTTCACACTCAGCACATGTGACAGACGTGACAGAGTCTGGAGATGCCGTGGAGAGTGATCTGCTGCCTGCAAAATCTTCAGCATGACCAGTTTGGCAGTGGGTCAGTAATGGTGTGGCTGGCATTTCTTTGGAGAGCCACACAGTCCTCCATGTGCTCGCCAGAGGTAGCCTTACTGCCATTAGGTACCGAGATGAGATCCTCAGACCCCTTGTGAGACCATATGCTGGTGCGGTTGGCCCTGGGTTCCTCCTAATGCAGGACAATGCCAGACCCCATGTGGCTGGAGTGTGTCAGCAGTTCCTGCAAGATGAAGGCATTGAAGCTATGGACTGGCATGCCCGTTCCCCAGAACTGAATCCGATTGAGCACATCTGGGACAGCATGTCTCGCTACATCCACCAACATCACGTTGCACCACAGACTGTCCAGGAGTTGACGGATGCTTTAGTCCAGGTCTGGGAGGAGATCCCTCAGGAGAACATCCGCAACCTCATCAGGAGCATGTCCAGGCGTTGTAGGGAGGTCATACAGGCACGTGGAGGCCACACACAATACTGAGCATCATTTTGACTTGTTTCCACTCTAATTTTGTCTGTTTTGATCTTCATTTTGACTTGTTTCCACTTTCATTTTGGGGGTCTCTCCAAATCCAGGCCTCCATTGGTTCAAAAATTTGATTTCCATTGATGATTTTTTGTGTGATTATATTGACAGCACATTCAGCTTTGTACAGAACAAAGTATTCACTGAGAATATTTCATTCATTTAGATCTAGGATGTGTTATTTGAGTGTTCCCTTTATTTTTTGAGCAGTGTATATAAACCCAAATCTCAATCAATGTTTGTGTCCTAACTAATTACTTTTGCTTCTGTTACTATATTCCCATGCTAACATTGGCCTCTCTGTGACTATATGACTAAGTGCTGATATAGGGACCCCACATATAATATACACGGGCGTAACGATTGCCCCTGGGCACAAAATTTCAAAAGAAAAAAAATAGCAATGGCATCGTTAGTAACCAAAGATGATCTGATTCAGTGCCCATGCCCCGGTCTTCTGCTTAGGTGCAGATCACCGGGCTTGTGCCACATTGAATAGTATCTGTGTCAACATGGCACCAAAACAGTTGGATTTTGTGGTAAAGCAGGTAGCCATATTCTCAGTCCTGTAGGTCACAGGCTACAAGATGCCAGCGTCCAAGTACAAGTGACGCAATGATGTCACTGCAAAGCACTACCTGTGCTTTCCTGCGAGGTGTGTCGGGCAGAAGAGGACTTGGTCATTCGGAAGTATTTTCTATTGGGATGGCACAAAGGTGCCATTATTACTTTTGAAGAAGGCATTCAGGAGCATTACTTTTTATGAGGGTGTTAATATTTTTGTAAAGGAGGCACTCAGGGGTATTATTTGTTGTAAGAGGGCACTTGGGAGAAATTATTTGTTATAAAGAGACACTCAGGGGGTATTATTTGTTGTAATATGGTACTAGGGGGATATTATTTGTTGTAAGGGGACACTCAGTGGTTATTATTTCTTGTAAGGAGGCTTTCAGGGGGTATTATTTCTTGCATGGGGAACTCAGGGGTATTATTTGCTGTAAGGAGACTCTCTGGGTATTATTTCTTGTAAGGGGGCACTCAGGGGTATTATTTGCTTTAACTCCTTCCCGACCCCATGACGCCACGTAGGCGTCATGAAAATCAGTGCCAATCCGACCCATGACGCCTATGTGGCGTCATGAAAGGATCGCGTCCCTGCGGGTCGGGTGACCGGGGTCACTGAAAGGTCACCCGACCCGCCGGCACAGGACCCTTTGTGCTTCACCACAGGGGGGTTGGCTTAACCCCCCCGTGGCCACGATCGCTCTGATTGGCTGTTAAAAGTGAAACAGCCAATCAGAGCAATCTGTAATATTTCACCAATATAATTGGTGAAATATTACAATCCAGCCATGGCCGATGCTGCAATAGCATCTGCCATGGCTGGACACCGAGCCCTGACCCCCCCACACGGATTCACGGCGGCGATCGGCCGCCGCCACCGAAAGATGGCAGCGGTCGGTCACCGCCGTCACTAAAAGCTCCCCTCGTCCTGGCCTCCGCTGCCCCCACCTTCCGATCCCCCCCCCTCACTTCCGACCCCCATACTCACCTCTCCCGGTCCACCGATGTCCCTGGATCCTTCCCCCGGCGGCTGCCCGGGATTCTTCATGGGCGCCGCCATCTTGGAAAATGGCGGGCGCATGCGCAGTGCGCCGCCGGCCGGCGCATGCGCAGTGCGCCCTGCATAGTCAAAAAATTATTTTGATCACTGTGATAAACTGTCACAGTGATCAAAATAAAAAAAAGTAAGTGAACCCCCCCTGTCATAGATAGGGAAAAATAATAAAGAATTTTTTTTTTTTCCTATTAGGCCCTGTGCACACGTTGCGGATTTTGCTGCGGATCCGCAGCTGATTTCTCTGCTGATCCGCAGCTGATTTCTCTGCTGATCCGCAGCTGATTTCGCTGCTGATCCGCAGCGGATTTCGCTGCTGATCCGCAGCGGTTTCGCTGCTGATCCGCAGCGGATTTCGCTGCTGATCCGCAGCTGATTTCGCTGCTGATCCGCAGCTGATTTCGCTGCTGATCCTCAGCTGATTTCGCTGCTGTTTCGCTGCTGATCCGCTGCTGATTTCGCTGCGCATCAGCAGCGAAATCAGCTGCGGATCAGCAGCGAAATCAGCTGCGGATCAGCAGCGGATTTCGCTGCTGATCCGCAGCTGATTTCGCTGCTAATCCGCAGCTGATTTCACTGCTGATCCGCAGCTGATTTCGCTGCTGATCCGCAGCGGATTTCACTGCTAATCCGCAGCGGATTTTGCTGCGGATCAGCAGCGAATTTTGCTGCGGATCCGCAACGGATTTGGCGTTGCGGATCCACAGCAGATCCAGAAACCATGTACAGTACAATGCAAATAAATGGTAAAAAAAAACGCTGTGCACATGCTGCAGATTTTTCAGCGCGGATTTGCTGCGGTTTTAAATCCGCAGCATGTCAATTCTTTGTGCGGATTCCGCAGCGATTTTACAGCTATTCCATTATAGGCGTAAAACCGCAGAGAAAAACCGCAGCAAATCCGCGCAAAATACGCAGGTAAAAGGCAGGTCGTTTTACCTGCGGATTTTCGAAAAATCCGCAAGTGAATCCGCAACGTGTGCACGGGGCCTTAGGGTCAGGCTGGGTTCATATTGCATTATGGCAGTCCGTTAGATGGACTGCGTTTCGCCGCGGTATAACGCGGTGTAACGCAGTCCGTTAACGCTGCCATTCACCCCCTTTGTGTGCGCATCGCAACGCATGCCATGAAGCGGCATGCGTTCGCGACGTGTCGTCATTCAGTGACGGAGCCTTGGACGCAGGCTGCAGCGTCTGGGCTCCATCACCGCTAGCACAGATGAATCATCGCTGATTCCTCTGCACTAGCGGGTATAGCATAACGCGATCGCGTTATGCTATACCGTTACCAGCCCGTCAACGCTACGTGTTGAACGGGGTGGTAAAACGCAATATGAACCCAACCTTAGGGTTAGAACTAGGGTTAGGGTTAGAACTAGGGTAAGGGTTAGAACTAGGGTAAGGGTTAGAACTAGGGTTAGGGTTGGAATTAGGGTTAGGGTTGGAATTAGGGTTAAGGTTGGGATTAGGGTTAGGGTTGGGATAAGCGTTAGGGGTGTTTTGGGGTTAGGGTTGGGATTAGGGTTAGGCTTGTGGTTAGGTTTATGGTTAGAGTTGGGATTAGGGTTAGGGTGTGTTGGGGTTAGGGTTATGGTTAGGGTTTGTATTAGGGTTAGGGGTGTGTAGGGGTTAGGGTTGGGGTTAGGGGTGTGTTGGGGTTAGGGTTGGAGTTAGAATTGAGGGGTTTCCACTATTAGGTACATCAGGGGATCTCCATACGCGACATGGCGCCACCATTGATTCCTGCAAATTTTGCGTTCAAAAAGTCAAACAGTGCTCCCTTTATTCCAAGCCCCGACGTGTGCCCAAACAGTGGTTTACCCCCACATATGGGGAATCAGCGTACTCGGGAAAAATTGCACAACAACTTTGGGGGTCTAATTTCTCCTGTTACTGTTGGGAAAAAAATTAGGGAATAAAAAAGTTATTTTTGTGGAAAAAAATGATTTTTTATTTCACGGCTCTGCGTTATAAACTTCTGTGAAGAACTTGGGGGTTCAAAGTGCTCACCACACATCTAGATAAGTTCCATGCGGGGTCTAGTTTCCAAAATGGGGTCACTTGTGGGGAGTTTATACTGTTTAGGCACATCAGGGACTCTGCAAACGTAACATGACGCCCGCAGACCATTCCATCAAGTCGGCAATTCAAAACGTCACTACTTCCCTTCCGAGCCCCAAAGTGTGCCCATACAGTAGTTTTCTCCCACATATGGGATATCAGCGTACTCAGGACAAATTGGACAACAACTTTTGAGGTCTAATTTCTCCTGTTACCCTTGGGAAAATAAAAAAATTGGGGACTAAAAGATCATGTTTGTGGAAAAAATATGATTTTTTTAATTTCATGGCCCGGCGTTATAAACTTCTGTGTAGCCCTTGGGGTTCAAAGTGCTCACTACACATCTAGATAAAGCTCCTTGGGGGGTCTAGTTTCCAAAATGGGGTCACTTGTGGGGGGTTTCTACTGTTTAGGCACATCAGGGGCTCTGCAAAGGCAACATGACGCCCACAGAACATTCCATCAAGTCTGCATTCCAAAATGGCGCTCCTTCCCTTCTGTGCTCTCCCATGCGCCAAAACAGTGGTTCCCCCCCACATATGGGGTACCAGTGTACTCAGGACAAACTGTACAACAACTTTTGTGGTCCAATTTCTCCTATTACCCTTGTGAAAATAAAAAATTGCGGGTTAAAAAAATCAGTTTTTGAGGAAAAAAATGATTTTTTATTTTCACGGCTCTGCATTACAAACTTCTGTGAAGCACGTGGGGTTCAAGGTGCTCACCACACATCTAGTTAAGTTCCTTGAGGGGTCTAGTTTACAAAATGTGGTAACTTGTGGGGGGTTTCTACTGTTTAGGCACATCTGGGGCTCTGCCCGCCCGCAGACCATTCCATCAAGTCGGCATTTCAAAGCGTCACTACATCCCTTCCAAGCCCTGACGTGTGCCCAAACAGTGGTTCTCCCCCACATGTGAGGTACTAGCGTACTTAGGACAAATTAGACAACAACTTTTGGGTCCAATTTCTCCTGTAACCATTGTGAAAATAAAAAAATATGGGGCTAAATAATAATTTTTTGAGAAAAAGAAATGATTTTTTATTTTCACGGCTCTGCGTTATAAAGTTTTGTGAAGCACCTGGGGGTTCAAAGTGCTCACTGTGCATCTGCATAAGTTTCTTAGGGGGTCTAGTTTCCAAAATGGGGTCATTTGTGGGGGAGCTCCAAAGTTTAGGCATACAGGGACTCTCTAAACATGATATGGTGTCCGCTAACGACTGGAGCTAATTTTCCATTCAAAAAGTCAAATGGCGCTCCTTCCCTTCTGAGCCCTGCCGTGCGCCCAAACAGTGGTTTATGACCACATATGAGGTATCTGTGTACTCAGGAGAAATTGCCCAACAAATTTTAGGATCCAATTTATACTGTTGCCCATGTGAAAATGAAAAAACTGAGGCTAAAAGAAAATTTTTGTGAAAAAAAAAAGTACTTTCTTTTTTTTACGGATCAATTTGTGAAGCACTTGGGGGTTCAAAGTGCTCACTCTGCATCTAGATAAGTTCCTTGGGGGGGTCTAGTTTCCAAAATGGGGTCACTTGTGGGGAGCTCCAATGTTTAGGCACACAGGGACTCTCCAAATGCGACATGGCATCCGCTAAATATTCCAGCATATTTTCCATTCAAAAAGTCAAATGGCGCTCCTTCCCTTCTGAGCCCTGCCGTGCGCCCAAACAGTGGTTTATGACCACATATGAGGTATCGGTGTACTCAGGAGAAATTGCCCAACAAATTTTAGGATCCAATTTATACTGTTGCCCATGTGAAAATGAAAAAACTGAGGCTAAAAGAAAATTTTTGTGAAAAAAAAAAGTACTTTCTTTTTTTTACGGATCAATTTGTGAAGCACCTGGGGGTTCAAAGTGCTCACTCTGCATCTAGATAAGTTCCTTGGGGGGGTCTAGTTTCCAAAATGGGGTCACTTGTGGGGGAGCTCCAATGTTTAGGCACACAGGGACTCTCCAAATGCGACATGGCAACCGCTAAATATTCCAGCATATTTTCCATTCAAAAGTCAAATGGCGCTCCTTCCCTTCTGAGCCCTGCCGTGCGCCCAAACAGTGGTTTATGACCACATATGAGGTATCGGTGTACTCAGGAGAAATTGCCCAACAAATTTTAGGATCCATTTTATCCTGTTGCCCATGTGAAAATGAAAAAACTGAGGCTAAAAGAAAATTTTTGTGAAAAAAAAAGTACTTTCTTTTTTTTACGGATCAATTTGTGAAGCACCTGGGGGTTTCAAAGTGCTCACTCTGCATCTAGATAAGTTCCTTAGGCGTCTAGTTTCCAAAATGGGTTCACTTGTGGGGGAGCTCCAATGTTTAGGCACACAGGGACTCTCCAAATGCGACATGGCAACCGCTAAATATTCCAGCATATTTTCCATTCAAAAAGTCAAATGGCGCTCCTTCCCTTCTGAGCCCTGCCGTGCGCCCAAACAGTGGTTTATGACCACATATGAGGTATCTGTATACTCAGTAGAAATTGCCCAACAAATTTTAGGGTCCATTTTATCCTGATGCCCATGCAAAAATGAAAAAATTGATGCTAAAAGAAAAATTTTGTTGGAAAAATTAAAATGTCCATTTTTTCCTTCCACGTTGCTTTAGTTCCTGTGAAGCACCTGAAGGGTTAATAATCTTCTTGAATGTAGTTTTGAGTAGCTTGAGGGGTGCAGTTTTTATAATGGTGTCACTTTTGGGTATTTTCTGCCATATAGACCCCTCAAAGTGACTTCAAATGTGAGGTGGTCCCTAAAAAAAATGGTTTTGTAAATTTTGCTGTAAAAATGAGAAATCGCTGGTCAACTTTTAACCCTTATAACTTCCTAACAAAAAAAAATGTTGTTCCCAAAATTGTGCTGATGTAAAGTAGACATGTGGGAAATGTTATTTATTAACTATTTTGTGTCACATAACTCTCTGGTTTAACAGAATAAAAATTCAAAATTTGAAAATTGCAAAATTTTGGCCAAAGTTCCATTTTTTTCACAAATAAACGCAAAAATTATCGACCTAAATTTACCACTAACATGAAGCCCAATATGTCACAAAAAAACAATCTCAGAATCGCTAGGATCCGTTGAAGCGTTCCTGAGTTATTACCTCATAAAGGGACACTGGTCAGAATTGCAAAAAATGGCCAGGTCATTTAGGTCAAAATAGGCTGGGTCATGAAGGGGTTAAGGAGACTCTCAGGGGTATTATTTATTGTAAGTGGCACTCAGAGGATATCATTTGTTGTAAAGAGACTCAGCACTTTGAGTCTTATTTGTTGTATGTGGGCATTCAGTGGGTAGTATTTGTTGTAAGGAGACTCTTAAGGTGTATTTTATCTTGTAAGGGGGCACTAAGGGGGTATTATTTGTTGTAAGAGGCTTTTACGATATTGTTTGTTGTAAGGAGACACTCAGGGGGTATAATTTGGTGTGTGGAGGCACTCAGGGGGTATTATTTGTTGTAAGAAGACTCGCAGGTATTTTTTATTGTAAGGGGGCACCCGACACTCGGAATATTATTTGTTGTAAGGAGGCACTTGGGGTGTTGTTTGCTACAAAGGGGAATTCAGGTTTTATTATTTGTTATAAGAGGGCTCTCAGGGGTATTATTTGTTGGAAAGGGAGCACTTTGAGTATTATTTTTTTTTAAAGGGAATCTGTCACCCCAATATTGCCATATCAGATAAAGATATGGCTGAATAGTGCGTCCCATAACAAAGCTAACGGTAGGTATTATATATGCTGATACCCCCGTTTTCATATCAAAATACCTTTGTAAACTTCGTTTTTTGCGCTGTCAATCACGGTGGTCAGGTCAGGAGGGCGGCGTTTTCTCTCTCTCCCCCCCCCGCTCCTTGGCATCAGTTGCGTATCGCCATCTGTGAATCCCACAGACGGTGTTCAGTTTCCCGCAATTGCGCAATTCAAATTCGGGCCGGCGCATGCGCAGTGTGCTTTGCCCAACAGTGGGCAAAGCATATAATCAGTACAGCGCATGCGCTACTCCTTCCTTGCCCCGGAAATGACTGCTTGGCTTGGACGACTTCCGGGGCAAGGAAAGAGTAGCGCATGTGCTGTACTGATTTTATGATTTGCCCACTGTTGGGCAAAGCACACTGCGCATGTGCCTGCCCGAATTTGAATTGCGCAATTGCGGGAAGCCGAACGCAATCTGTGGGATTCACAGACGGCGATACGCAACTGATGCCGAGGAGCGGGGGGGGGGAAGAGAGAGAGAGAAAACGCCGCCCTCCTGACCTGACCACCGTGATTGACAGCGCAAAAACCGAAGTTTACAAAGGTATTTTGATATGAAAATGGGGGTATCAGGATATATGATACCTACCGTTAGCTTTGTTATGGGACGCACTATTCAGCCATATGTTTATCTGATATGGCAATATTGGGGTGACAGATTCCCTTTAAGGAGGCACTCAGTGATCATTTTTTTAATTTAATGAGCACTCAGGGAGCATTATCACAAGTTTTAATGGCACATTACTTTCCTTGCCTCAGGCGTTGGAAACCCAAGCTAAGCCTCTTACTACAGTACAGACCAAAAGTTTGGACACAACTTCTCATTCAAAGATTTTTCTTTATTTTCATGACTATGAAAATTGTAGAATCACACTGAAGGCATCGAAACTATGAATTAAGACATGTGGAATTATACATTACACTTTACAAAAAAGTGTGAAACAACTGAAAATATGTCTTATATTCTAGGTTCTTCAAAGTAGCCACCTTTTGCTTTAATTACTGCTTTGCACGCAGAAAAGGTGAACGGCTGGACTCTACATGCCTAGTTCCCACCGTGAAGCATGGAGGAGGTGGTGTGATGGTGTGGGGGTGCTTTGCTGGTGACACTGTTGCGGGATTTATTCAAAATTGAAGCGGTGAGCGGTCCAGCTCACCCCAAACCATCTCGATTGAGTTCAGGTCTGGTGACTGTGGAGGCCAGGTCATCTGGCATAGCACTCCAACACTCTCCTTCTTGGTCAAATAGCCCTTACACAGCCTGGAGGTGTGTTTGGGGTCATTGTCCTGTTGAAAAGTAAATGATGGTCCAACTAAACGCAAACCGGATGGAATAGCATGCCGCTGCAAGATGCTGTGGTAGCCATGCTGGTTCAGTATGCCTTCAATTTTGAATAAATCCCCAACAGTGTCACCAGCAAAGCACCCCCACACCATCACACCTCCTCCATGCTTCACGGTGGGAACCAGGCATGTAGAGTCCAGCCGTTCACCTTTTCTGCGTGCAAAGCAGTAATCAAAGCAAAAGGTGGCTACTTTGAATAACCTAGAATATAAGACATATTTTCAGTTGTTTCACACTTTTTTGTTAAGTGTAATGTATAATTCCACATGTGTTAATTCATAGTTTTGATGCCTTCAGTGTGATTCTACAATTTTCATAGTCATGAAAATACAGAAAAATCTTTGAATGAGAAGGTGTGTCCAAACTTTTGGTCTGTACTGTATATACACCAAAATATTCATCTCCACAGTGTCCACATTATAGCTAATTGCTTTTATTGCTCAGTCAATTAGAATTGGGGTAGATACACAAAACTGCCATACTGCTAATGAGGAAGTATATTCATGGACACAAAGGTTTAGAAAGTCCATGTCATATGTAGACTGTAACATCAGTTCCAGATATCTCAAAACTATTACTAGTCCATATGTTGACCTTAAAGGGTTTACTGGTTTTGGTAAAGCCTTGTTCCTCAATTGTAGTATGTATTTGAAGAAAACATGTGCGATACTCCACTCCTCCGATAGCTGAGTCTCTGCTGGTGCTCCCGATGTTATTATCTACAGCCCTCCACAGGTTCACAGACAATAACAGGAGCAGCGGCGGAGACTCCGCACTGGACATGGAGAGGGTAAGTAAGCAAACTGCAACCGGGTGACGGGGGTTTTCCAAAACAGGAAAATATCTTTAAATTAGGAAGAAATAGTCATACACCAGGAGAGTCAAACAATAGGGAGATAATTCATCCAAGATCTCTGAATGATGGCCAAGATTTGCTCCATGCTCCAATGAGCAGCTCCAACGTCATAAAAATTGGAAAGTCCCAACATGAGTGTAAAACTAAACTGCAGCTTCTTGACATGAGAACTCCCAGAACAAAGAATGTTCATTGACTATATCGGACATTGTCCTCCTCCCGAATCCTGCCCCATAATACTATAGTTTAGCAGTCAACTAGGCAAGTGTACATTCCTTGGTGACCCAACAGAGTTATAGAATTGGAAGTGCAGTAAGAGCTGTCCCATCTAGACAACTGAAGTCCGCTTGATCTACTTGGGTATGTGTCCACTTCTTCGGAACCCCTTTTAATCACTAGGCTAGAGTATGAAGAGATCTGAAGAGCAATTTCCACACTACCGGACTGAGCATGACCATTTGATGGAAGGGAAAGTCATGTTACACTACATTTCGAAAAGCCAACCACAGTTTCCAATGACACTGTTAACTGATAACTAAGGCTAGCAATGATCAGCTGATTGAAGATGCAGTTGACTATTGAGATCGGGTTGTCCTTAAATTATGCACTCCCTGGTGGTCCTTGTCCGTTCTGAACAACAGTATCTCATCTGATCTAGCATCCTTGGAGAAGAATACTAATGGAATAACATATTACTGTACTGACCTCATTATTATTTGTCACCACCATGTCGATGATTGGTCATCTCAAGAAATGTTAGGAACGCTACCTATGTCCCTAGGACTAAAAGGAGATCCTGCTATAACAGAAGACAAATCTAGAGTTATATATGTACAAATAAAAATGTTTTCTATTTTAGCAAAACGGCATGGGAAGTCCGGCGTAGCCAGATGGACTGAACATGGAGGTATGTGAGTGTTAAAGGGAAAGTGTCAATTGCCTAAATACCGTATATAATTTTTGACCTGTTGTAAATGCCACCGTTCTTCTGAGTCTGGAGTTGTTTTTCTTTAGTTACTGCAACTCTCCATTTCTGAAATATGCCACCCTCTATCCTATATATAAATCTAGATTTCTTAGCCAACTGGGTGGGGTCATCAAGAAGACGCCCATAGAGAACAGTTAAGGACTAAGCCCCAAGGGCATAACTATAATTGGGTGCAGGCCTTGCCATTGCATCCTGGTCTCAAAACTATTAAAGTGAAGTCATAGTTGGGGACCTTGCTGGAGATTTTGCATTGGGGTCCTCAAATTCAAGTTTCACCACTTCCGCACCCACTTGTCTAACAAAACTAGATTTACTTCTGGGAAGAGTGAGCCATATCTCAGGAATGACGAGGCACAGGAATAAAAGAAAAACATCAACGGATTCAGGAGAACAGAGGCATTTACACCAGATAAGAATGACATATCTATGGGAAGTGATAGGTCCTTTTTAAAGGGTTTTTTCCAAGATAGTAAGCTTTAAGTTATCCAGTGATCATAAGTGATCCTGTCTAAACGGAGTGAAGGCCAAGCTTATGCCGTCTATTCATGACAATGGTGCTGCCAATGGTACTGGACTTTCTCCGGCAATCCCATAGACAATAAATTTTGCAGAAAATTAGCAGGACTATACAGAATATGTTTTTGGATTACAGGGTGTTACCAGCAGTCAGATCCCCAGGCGATCATTAAGTTATCCTCTATCCCAAAATTAAGGGATAGGTTACTATCCTTGGAAATCCCCTTTAAGTACAACACAGTATGATCAGTGGGAATGAATGGATGTATTGTAATTCTGCCACAATTATTTTTATTATTATTTGTATTATGTTTATTATTAATACTGTTGCCAGCATCCAGCGCATGTGAGCGTTCCCAGAATCCTTACCCCCGGCTATGTCCTTCTGTGCATAAGTAAATATCCACTGCCCTACAGCTATTGCCCAAGGTGAATGCAGTATCTACTGCTTCTATTATATTGTCTTCTTCAGAGATGCTGTGGTCTAAGGAGGTAAGGTTTCTCCGTGTGGAAAGTGACATGCCTGATATGCCAGTGTAAGGAGGCTTACAAGCCATGCTAGGCTGTGATGTTCTTTTACTTTGCTTTTTAGCAACTAATATAAAATTATATATTGATTCCTTCAATCTTTTTAGAGTCTCCTGGATCCCTCCCAGGTGGAAGGAAACCCGTCATCTGTATTTGTGACCAGAAGAACGGTCATATTCTTTCAAGTAAGGGCAAAACTAACACTTTTAGGTTCAATTTATTATTGCATTTGCCCCTTTTTTTCATCTAGTCTTAGGTGTTTTTCATCTGTTTTTCATTTTTCTTATTCTTCTATTAATTTGGCCTTTTTAAAATACTATTTTATATGTAGTCGCCTAGATTTTTTTTACTATCACCGTTTGGGGCTTCCAGATGTTTTCGACCTATTTATCAATTGCAACTTTTTGAAAAAGTTGCTCTGTTTTTTTTGCAGATGAACTCCAGCCCTCTTCTTAGATGTTTTGAATGTAAAACCTGATTTTTTTTTCTTTTGCTTACATTTTGTGACATTTTAGTTGTCCGAAGGGTAACTTTTTTCTTTGTGGAGAGTGAAAAGCCAAGCCTTGCATGTCAGAGTGAGGAGACTTATAGGCCATCCATGCTCCTCTGGGAAATTAAATATACAAATTGTCTCTTCAGAGAGGAAGAGGACTAGAACTCTAGTGCCACCTATTGGACGCAGCCATCTTAAAAGTCAATATCGACTCTTTAACGAGTCTTTCCATATGACTTGGGATAAAAGCCGAACTAGAATTTCTTGCGACCTTTTAATAGAACTTATGACTTTTTTGGGGGCTAAAAATTTGCAGAAAAATATAAAGACAATAATAAAAAGCCTTTTTCAATTTTGCACAAAAATCATGAAAGCAAATTTCACAAAGCAAAAGTAAAAAGTGACCTAGAATATTAAAAGCATGGCCGTCCGACACATAATAATACATTTCCCCTAGTGTGGCTGCTCTATGGTTGGCTGTAGTTTCAGGAGCTGGACCCCTGATAATCAGCTCATGACCAAGTGGCCTTAAAGAGGATTTTTGGTCAATCCATTTAGATGACGATATGTCATCAATACGATATTGGTGACGATAGATCATCAATATTTGATACATGGGTGTCCAACACACGCTACACCTACAAATATGTTGAAAACATTGATAGGAGGTGTTCTGCTGTACCTGGCAGCGGCTGCTACATATTGAATGGAGCATCACTCTTTACATTTGATTACCACTGGAGTTAATAACACTTGATCAGTGGGGGTGTCAGGTGTTGGACCTCCACAGATTTCATATTGTTGACCACTTCTTGGCCTCCAAAAGGAGCTAATCATTTTTGGTGCAATTTGTCCTATTTTAAGACTCCTCTAATCCTCACCTCTTTTTCTATTTTTTTTCTCAAACTGTCTGGCAAGGTATAAAAAGTGTCTAAAACATATAAGAAATCTGGCACATGACATTTACGAAGAGATTTTTTGTAGCTTAGTAAATCTATCTTGTTTCTTCATTTGATGTTTTTTTGTAATAATCCACAGGAAAAAGACGTCATATGAGTGCACATCACAAAAATGGTCATCATAGGCCTGGATGTGTCAGGATCTGCATGCGTAAAGGTAGAAGAGGAGGATCAGTACGTTCCATACCGTTGTCTTGAGGAAATTTTTATAATTTTCTGTAGAATCCAGGAGCGTAAAAATTTGCTGTAACTTTTTTCTTAATGAGCCACTCCAGCTTACAGTTTATCTACAGATCTATATAATTATATAAAGTTAAGTTACTTTGTAGGTAGTTGACATGGCACGTCTTAATCAGAGTTGCGGCCCATATTGTGCTCCAAAGCTGTGCTCACAATTCTCCTTCTAAGTCATAGAATTGAACAAACTGATTATCACACATTTTTGTTTTATGTTAAAGCTTAGCTTGCATCATTTAGTAGGGTAAACAAAAGTTGGCCAACGAGTCGATTTTGGCCAACCGTATAGGGGCTTATTGAATGGGGTCCTCATGACTGTCCCCTGACAAATCATGTTGGGGGACATAATGATCCGTCAGTTCCGATTGGAATTCATTTAATTTGTTCACATGACATGACTTGTTGCTCAAATGATCCTACAATCACTAGAACAACCTCTTTTTAGCGATTGATCAAAAAAATAATGGTGAGGTATTTCAGCTCTGAGGTTTTCAGAACTGTAAATGCAACACTGGTATATAATACTGGGATTTATAACATTCAATTTATACCAATTCAGTCATTTTTATGACATAAATGATAAGAGTGAAAATTTCCTCGTGAATAAAGCTCCGGAAAATAAAAACGTCCAACTATAATAGCAAAAAGCTGCTGTAAAGGAAAGATTAAGGGTTCACAGAGTAAAGTGAACTCTTCTGTAAAGCCGTTTTCTTGCCTTGTATGTTACTTTTTTGTAGTGTAGGTTTATCGTTCTATCTCACAGTATTTCTTCATATTGT
>JARQOD010000003.1:436269670-436330223 GCA_033576555.1 Oophaga sylvatica | reverse complement strand
GGCCCTTTAAGAAGATTAATGCTGACTGATGCCCCATGTAAAAATAGGCTCTGTGACTTTAAGAGTCCATTCTTCATAAATGAAACAAGATGTGTCTGCTTATGTGTCACACACCACATGGCCAGCTAGGGTTGTTAAATGTTAAAATGACATTTCCCAGTGAATGCATTTTTTTTTTGGTTGAAATCAATGTTAAAGTTGAAAAAATGCTTCAAAATGCTGCGTATGAACATAGCCCAAGTGGTGGAGGAATATTTTGGTCTGGGGTCATTTTATTTTGCCTTATATACAAGTCATTAACCTGGAAAGGATGTACTTGAACATATTTCCCAGCAAAATCCGTTTTGGTTTTGTTTTTTGGTGCATCGGTAAAAATGGCATGAAACTCTGACAACATTGTTTAAAGCTGTGAACTAGGAGTCAGGAATGCTTCCAGGGGCAATCCCCATGATGTCTCCGTGTCATCTGAGCAGTGTTTCCATCATTTTCAGTCGTATTTTAGACCGTACAAGGACCCCCGGGGGGGGGAAGGGATCTCAGTGAAAATGCTCGGGTTTCCCATAGACTTACATTGGGCTCATAGTTCTGTCCGAGTACCGAGTATTCCAATTTGCTCGACCCGAGCAACAAGCACCCAAGCATTTTAGTGCTCGCACCTTCACTAGTTATGAGTAATGCAGTATTTATTAGAACGTTACACTATTTTCTTCATTTCGAAAAATGAAGGTGAAATTAACAAGAAAGACTTTGAAGTCCAACCACGAGCAACTGGAATCACAGCCTGGCTGTACGATCGCAACAAAGTATAGTTTTCTCTGAAGCGTTCTGGCAGGTGCACAGCCAAGGACCATAGCCTTAAAGTAGACTATTCTAGCTCTGTCCCCAGCCAACTCTTCTTTGTTTTCTCAGATGGTAAAGCTGCCACTCTTCTTGGCAAAAAGCCTCCAGTTCCTGTAAATTCCTGGGCTGTCTAGCATGAACTGCGCTCGTGAGATCTCCCCAGAGTGGCTCAATGATATTGAGATCAGAACCTTCACTTTTTTCTGCTGTAGCCAATGACAGGTCGACTTGGCCTTGCGTTTTGAATCAATATCATGTTGAACGTCCAAGTACGTCCCATGCACAGCTTCCGAGCTGATGATTGCAAATTTGCCTCCAGTATTTGCTTATAACGTGCTGCATTCATCTTTCCTTCAACTTTGACCAGTTTCCTGTGCCTTTGTAGCTTTTACATCCCCAAAACATCAGCGATCCACCTCCATGCTTTACAGTAGGAATGGTGTTCCTTTCATCATGGGCCTTGTTGACCTCTCTCCAAATGTAACGTTTATGGTTGTGGCCAAAAAGTTCAATTTTGGGCCATCACTCCAAAGTACCTTGTTCCAGAAGTTTTGAGGCTTGTCTCTGCTGTTTTGCGTATTGTAGGTGAGATACTTTGTGACATTTGGGCAGTAATGGCTTTCTTCTGGTGACTCGACCATGCAGCCCCATTTTTCTTCATGTGCCTCCTTATTGTGCATCTTGAAATTGTCACACCGCTAGTTTTCAGAGTCCAGTATTTCGGCTGATGTTATTTGTGGGTTTTTCTTTCATCCCAAACACATTTTCCTGGCAGTTGTGGATGAAATTTTTGTTGGTCTGCCTGACCGTGGTTTTGTTTTTCCAGAGCCGCTGATTTTCCATTTGTTAATCACAGTTTGAACGCTGCTGACTGGCATTCCTTGCATATCTTTTTGTATCCCTTTTCCTGTTTTAAACAGTTCACCTACCTTTTCCAGTAGGTTCATTGACAATTCTTTTGCTTTCCCCATGACTCACAATCTGTAAACTTCAGTGGCTAGATGAAAGTTGCAAGAGTCTGTCTGGATCCCAAAAACTCACTCAGCTTTTATTTTACACACACTGATTCCAAGCAAACAGGTCACAGGTGAGGATGTTACCTTTAGTAGCCATTTTAAACCTGTTTGTTGTCAACTTCTGTGCATGTTATCAGGTCAAAATCACCAGGGTAGGTGAACTTTTGATCAGGGTCATTTGGATGTTTTGGGTTGTCATTATGATATAAAAAAGAGAAAACACAGTGGTTTGGCAATAAATGGCTTCACACAACCACTAACCATGAGTGGAGAAAAAGTTTTGGTGTTATCTTTCATAGTCTCTGAAAAAAGGACAAGAAAGCTAAAATTCTGCCTGGGTATGTAAACTGGGTATGTAAATTTTTGAGGACAACTGTATGTATTTTGTATGTAAATACTTTTTACATGTAAAGTACCATGGAATAAATGGTGATTTAAAAATAAATAATAATAACTCGGCCTCACCAAAATGGTACTTTCATTGTTATAACCAAAAGATTGTTGAAGCAATGAGGAAGCATTTCTATTCTTCTTCTGGAAACTGGACTAGTATGGAAACTTGGTACCACCACTATGTAGACATTATAGACATATCACTTAATTAAATAAATAGCAAATAAATATTCCAAAAATGTCATATGCATCATTTTTTTGCACTTTTTATCATCTTTTGCAGGATGCAGCTAGGCTCCTTTTTTGATGGCTTGGTTCTCTGTGTTATGCACAGCTGAACAGCCCGCCTTCCATCATAGGCGTTATAAATAGGCTGTTATCCAGACACTGTGCATTGCACTTTCCTGTGTGACTTATGTCCTAAGCAAGCCTTATTTGTGTGCTTTTTTCCACTAGGCAGTTAACACCTTCATCATCACTGGTTTTGTGATAGGGTGGCTGCTCTCATCAGTGGTAGGCACCTGTGCTGCTCCAGCCTTTATTTATGGGAGCTTGCTGCATCCTGCTAGTGCACTGGTCATTTGACAAGATTTGGTAAGACTATTTTTCATGTTGAGAACACAGCACAGGAAGGAGAGAGACAGCAGACAAGGTGGATAGCACATGGGGTAGACAGGTCAAAGAAGAGAGCACAGATGGGAGAAGTCAGCACATGGGGAAAGAGAGTGGATAGGTGGGTGAGCACATGGGGGAGAGATTCTCAATGCTGCAAAGCCTGCCCCCATCGTGACATTACCGCCCTTCTGATGCTATAGCATCGGGCCTCCATTTAGTTCATCATATCAGTGACCTGTCAGAAGCCATACAGATGAATAGTTAATCAGCGCACCACACAGGCCGCCCGCAGCCCAACCCACAGGTCCCCACAGAGCACGAGCATATCATTAACTCAAAACTGAAAATAGATTAAACAACAACCAGAAGGCGGATTTCATCAACCAAGGAGTCATTGTAATCAGTATAACAGCGCCAACCTGACATTGTCTGCAGGTTACTCAGCACAGTCCTGCTGACAGGGTCACTTTAAGGTTGTTGACAACCCCTTTAGTTCTTTTCCATCAATATTTATAGATGCCCTATCTGCCATCTGAGCTTCCATGATGCCTTGCTTTTTATTAAAAGGAAACCGGTAGGATTCTGAATTTAGCTTTAGAAATAAATAGAGAAGGAAACTTCATGTATCTAGAAATTGAAGCCAGATAAGTAAAGCAAAGTATTTACAAAGTGACTCAACCTCTTCTTAAGATTTAGATTGTGAGATCACGTAGAAATGTAGAGTTTTCCTTGAATGTAGCATCTATGGCGCCTATACAACACCTTGAAATAATCTGATGTTCAGATCATACCGCCTATGGCTCCGACCATGCATGTTGATTTCCTCAGAATGTCACTTTAAACCCGATTATGGTATAATCGGAACGGTAATCATTTTGGCAATCTTGATTAAACTTTATATGTGTGAGCTGGAGTTTTTCACTTTTTCAAAACTTCTGTCATGCCTGACTACATTTCTATGCTCTATTATCATAAAACAAAGCTCTTTAACTCTTTGGAGGTTACCAGAAAGAGAGATTATATCGCATCTGATATTGGAAACCAGATCCCTGTAACGAGAGAGTTAAGTCTGGGGGACATCAAACTCAGACCTGGTTACAGCCCTACCCTTTATTTACCTGGAGCCATGGTGAGAGGACGGCGGCTGTGAGTGGCAGAAAGCAAAGAGATAGAGCTTCCCTGTGAGAGAAGCCAAAGTGAAGATGAAGGCGGCAACGATCTTCATGTTGTCCGCTGTTCTGATCCTAATTTACTGCTTGACCACTCAAGGCCATCACATTTCAGGTAACTTTAACTAAGATGATATATTAAATCCCACTAAAACTCTATAGGATCGATGGGACTCTGACCTATTGAACTCTATGGTATCAATGAATGGAACCTTTTGGGTTATATGGGATATATGGAATCTATGTAACTCTATGGAACTCAATGTGATTATATGGGACACTATGGGACTCTATAGGACTCTATGGGACACTATGGAACTCTATGGGAGACTATGGGGCTTTATGGAACACTATTGAACCCTGTGGGACTTTATGGAACTCTGTGAGACTCTATGGGACACTATGGGGCACTATGAGAATCTATGGAACACTATGGCACTGTATGGGACACTATGAGACTCTATTAAGGGACATTATTGGCACTCTATGGGACATTATGGAACCTATAAGGCTCTATAGTATCAATGAGACCTATTTGATTCTATCAGGTCTGTTAGACCCAATGTGATAATATGGAACACTATGGGACTCTATGGGACACTATGGGTCTTTATGGAACACCATGAGACTCTATGGGACACTATGAGACTCTATGGGATTCTGTGGGACTCTAGGAGACTCTATGGGACACTATGAGAATCTGTGGGACTCTATGAGACTCTATAAACTCTATGGGACACTATGAGACTGTATGGGACACTATGGCACTCTATGGGACACTATGAGACTCTATGGGACACTATGGCACTCTATGGGATACTATGTAACATATAAGGCTCTACAGTATATGAGACCTATTTGACTCTATCAGGTCTATTAGACCAATGTGATAATATGGAACACTATGGGACTCTGTTGGACACTATGGGTATTTATGGAACACTATGAGATTCTATGGGACACTATGAGACTCTATGGGTCTCTTTGGGACATTATGAGTCTCTATTGGACACAGAGACTCTATGGGACACAATGGGACTCTCTGGGGCACTATGAGACTCTATGGGACAATGTGGACTCTATTGGACACTATGGCACTCTATGGGATACTATGGAACCTATAAGACTCTATAGTTTCTATGAGACCTATTTGACTCTATCATTATATTAGCGAATGTGATAATATGGCACACTATGGGACTTGTATAACTCTATTAGACACTAGGTAACTTCATAGAATGTGTGGGATCCTATGGGACCTTTGCGACTCTATAGTATATATGAGACATAAGCAACTCAATGAGATCTGTAGGATTGATATGACTTTATGGCACACTATGTGACTGTATGGTATCCATGGGATCTATGTATCTTTATTCGACATTATGAGACTCCATAGGATCTATGGAACCTTATGGGTTCTACAGGACTCTGTGAGATCTATAGGACCTACAGTCAGGGCCAGAAATATTTGGACAGTGACACAATTTTCGCGAGTTGGGCTCTGCATGCCACCACATTGGATTTGAAATGAAACCTCTACAACAGAATTCAAGTGCAGATTGTAACGTTTAATTTGAAGGGTTGAACAAAATATGTGTTAGAAAATGTAGGAATTGTACACATTTCTTTACAAACACTCCACATTTTAGGAGGTCAAAAGTAATTGGACAAATAAACTTAACCCAAACAAAAAATTTTTATTTTCAATATTTTGTGGCGAATCCTTTGGAGGCAATCACTGCCTTAAGTCTGGAACCATGGACATCACCAAACGCTGGGTTTCCTCCTTCTTAATGCTTTGCCAGGCCTTTACAGCCTCAGCCTTCAGGTCTTGCTTGTTTGTGGGTCTTTCCCTCTTAAGTCTGGATTTGAGCAAGTGAAATGCATGCTCAATTGGGTTAAGATCTGGTGATTGACTTGGCCATTGAAGAATGTTCCACTTTTTTGCACTCATGAACTCCTGTGTAGCTTTGGCTGTATGCTTGGGGTCATTATCCATCTGTACTATGAAGCGCCGTCCAATCAAGTTTGCAGCATTTGGCTGAATCTGGGCTGAAAGTATATCCCGGTACACTTCAGAATTCATCCGGCTACTCTTGTCTGCTGTTATGTCATCAATAAAAAACAAGTGACCCAGTGCCATTGAAAGCCATGCATGCCCATGCCATCACGTTGCCTCCACCATGTTTTACAGAGGATGTGGTGTGCCTTGGATCATGTGCCGTTCCCTTTCTTCTCCAAACTTTTGGCTTCCCATCATTCTGGTACAGGTTGATCTTTGTCTCATCTGTCCATAGAATACTTTTCCAGAACTGAGCTGGCTTCTGGAGGTGTTTTTCAGCAAATTTAACTCTGGCCTGTCTATTTTTGGAATTGATGAATGGTTTGCATCTAGATGTGAACCCTTTGTATTTACTTTCATGGAGTCTTCTCTTTACGGTTGACTTAGAGACAGATACACCTACTTCACTGAGAGTGTTCTGGACTTCAGTTGATGTTGTGAACGGGTTCTTCTTCACCAAAGAAGTATGCGGCGATCATCCACCACTGTTGTCTTCCGTGGGCTCCCAGGTCTTTTTGGATTGATGAGTTCACCAGTGCTTTCTTTCTTTCTCAGGATGTACCAAATTGTAGATTTTGCCACTTCTAATGTTGTAGCAATTTCTTGGATGGTTTTTTTTCTGTTCTTGCAGCTTAAGGATGGCTGTTTCACCTGCATGGAGAGCTCCTGTGACCGCATGTTTCCTTCACAGCAAAACCTTCCAAATGCAAACACCACACCTCAAATCAACTCCGGCCCTTTCATCTGCTTAATTGAGAATGACATAACAAAGAGATTGCCCACACCTGTCCATGAAATAGCCTTGGAGTCATTTGTCCAATTACTTTTGGTCCCTTTAAAAACAGGGTGGCACATGTTAAGGAGCTGAAACTCCTAAACCCTTCATCCAATTTTAATGTGGATACCCTCAAATGAAAGCTGAAAGTCTGGACTTCAACTGCATCTGAATTGTTTGTTTCAAATTCATTGTGGTAATGTCTAGAACCAAAATTAGATAAATGTTGTCTCTGTCCAAATATATATGGACCTAACTGTATGTAATATGTGACACACTATCTAACTTTATTGTATCTATATGAGACTTACGTATGTGACTCTATGAGATCCATAGGACCTATGTGGTATTGTGGCACCTATCTAACCTTATAGTATCTATATGAGACTTATGTGACTCTGTGAGATCTATAGGACCTTTGTGATATTGTGGCACACTATCCAACTTTATAGTATCTATCTGACATTTATGTGACTCAATGAGATCCATAGGAACTATGTTTTATTGTGACACACTAACTTTATTGTAACTATATGAGACTTATGTGACTATGAAATCTGTAGGACCTACGTGGTATTGTGGCACACTATCTAACCCTATAGTATCTATATGATACTTATGTGACTCTATAAGATCTATAGGACCTATGTGATACTGTGGCACACTATCTAACTTTATAGTATCTATCTGAGACTTATGTGATTCTATGAGATCCATACGAAATTATGTAATATTATTGCACATTATTTAGCTTTATATGAGACATTTGCAACTCTGTGAAATCCATTTGGCCAATGTGATACTGTGAAACACTTGGGGACACTAGGCAACTGTATGCTATCTAAAGGACCTATGTGACACTACTAGGCACACTATGACATCTATTGTCCCTCTATGGATCACCATGGCACTCTATTGAACATTATTGGATTCTATGCGATTTTAGTTTTTACAGGAAGCAACAGTGAACAATAGTGAACAATAGCTTCTATTCATGAAAGGTCAGTCACTGTGACAGCATTTAGCTCCTCAATGTCTTAATTATATAGAAGGTTTACAACTGTATTAGAACAACATGGTAAAAATCCATTTATTATACCATTACAAGAATAGTCCAGAAGTAACACTAGCTTCAGTTTTGTCCTTGTTGCATCTAGCAACCAATCAGAGCTCACTTTCATTATTCTAGAGCAGTTACGGAAATGAGAGCTGAGCTCTGATTGGTTGCTAAGGGCAATAAAAGAAGTCTCACTGTTAGACAGCTTGAGGCCCTCCATGTGCTCATAAGAGGTAGCCTTACTGCCATTAGGTACCGAGATGAGATGCTCAGACCCCTTGTGAGACCATATGCTGTGCGGTTGGCCCTGGGTTCCTTCTAATGCAGGACAATGCCAGACCTCATGTGGCTGGAGTGTGTCAGCAGTTCCTGCAAGATGAAGGCATTAAAGCTATGGACTGGCCTGCCCGTTCCCCAGAACTGAATCCGATGAGCACATCTGGGACAGCATGTCTCGCTCCATCCACCAACGTCACGTTGCACCACAGACTGTCCAGGAGTTGACGGATGCTTTAGTCCAGGTCTGGGAGGAGATCCCTCAGGAGAACATCCGCAACCTCATCAGGAGCATGCCCAGGCGTTGTAGGGAGGTCATACAGGCACGTGGAGGCCACAACACAATACTGAGCATCATTTTGACTTGTTTCCACTCTAATTTTGTCTTGTTTTGATTTTCATTTTGACTTGTTTCAACTTTAATTTTGGGGTCTCTCCAAATCCAGGCCTCCATTGGTTCAAAAATTTGATTTCTATTGATGATTTTTGTGTGATTATATTGACAGCACATTCAACTTTGTACAGAAAAAGTATTCAATGAGAATATTTCATTCATTTAGATCTAGGATGTTTATTGAGTGTTCCCTTTATTTTTTTGAGCAGTGTATATAAACCCAAATCTCAATCAATGTTTGTGTCCTAATTACTTTTGCTTCTGTTACTATATTCCCATGCTAACATTGGCCTCTCTGTGACTATATAACTAAGTGCTGATATAGGGACCCCACATATAATATACACGGGCGTAACGATTGCCTCTGAGCACAAAATTTCAAAAGAAAAAAAAAAGCAATGGCATCGTTAGTACCAAAGATGGATCTGATTCAGTGCCCATGCCCCGGTCTTCTGCTTAGGTGCAGATCACCGGGCTTGTGCCCCCATTGAATAGTATCTGTGTCAACATGGCACCAAAACAGTTGGATTTTGTGTAAAGCAGGTAGCCATATTCTCAGTCCTGTAGGTCACAGGCTACAAGATGCCAGCATCCCAGTACAAGTGACGCAATGATGTCGCTGCAAAGCACCACCGTGTTTTCCTGCGAGGTGTGTCGGGCAGAAGAGGGACTTGGTCATTCGGAAGTATTTTCTATTGGGGATGGCACAAAGGTGCCATTATTACTTTTGAAGAAGGCATTCAGGAGCATTACTTTTTATGAGGTGTTAATATTTTTGTAAAGGAGCACTCAGGGGGTATTATTTGTTGTAAGAGGGCACTTGGGAGAATTATTTGTTATAAAGAGACTATCAGGGGATATTATTTGTTGTAAGGGGACACTCAGTGGTTATTATTTCTTGTAAGGAGGCTTTCAGGGGGTATTATTTCTTGCATGGGAACTCAGGAGGTATTATTTGCTGTAAGGAGACTCTCGGGTATTATTTCTGTAAGGGGCACTCAGGGTATTATTTGCTTAAGAGACTCTCAGGGGTATTATTTATTGTAAGTGGTACTCAGAGGATATCATTTGTTGTAAAGAGACTCAGCACTTTGAGTCTTATTTGTTGTATGTGGCATTCAGTGGTAGTATTTGTTGTAAGGAGACTCTTAAGGTGTATTTTATCTTGTAAGGGGGCACTCAGGGGTATTTTTGTTGTAAGAGGCTTTTACGATATTGTTTTTGTAAGGAGACACTCAGGGGTATAATTTGCTGTGTGGAGGCACTCATGGGTATTATTTGTTGTAAGAAGACTCGCAGGTGTTTTTTATTGTAAGGGGCACCCGGCACTCGGAATATTATTTGTTGTAAGGGGGCACTTGGGGTGTTGTTTGTTACAAAGGGGAATTCAGGTTTTATTATTTGTTATAAGAGGGCTCTCAGGGGGTATTATTTGTTGGAAGGGAGCACTTTGAGTATTATTTTTTTTAAAGGGAATCTGTCACCCCAATATTGCCATATCAGATAAAGAATATGGCTGAATAGTGCGTCCATAACAAAGCTAACGGTAGGTATCATATATGCTGATACCCCCGTTTTCATATCAAAATACCTTTGTAAACTTCGGTTTTTGCGCTGTCAACATGGTGGTCAGGTCAGGAGGGCGGCGTTTTCTCTCTCCCCTCCGATCCTTCGCATCAGTTGCGTATCGCCGTCTGTGAATCCCACAGACGGTGTTCAGTTTCCCGCAATTGCGCAATTCAAATTCGGGCCGGCGCATGCGCAGTGTGCTTTGCCCAACAGTGGGCAAAGCATATAATCATACAGCGCATGCGCTACTCTTTCCTTGCCCCGGAAATGACTGCTTGGCTTGGACGACTTCGGGGCAAGGAAAGAGTAGCGCATGCGCTGTACTGATTTTATGATTTGCCCACTGTTGGGCAAAGCACACTGCGCATGTGCCGGCCCGAATTTGAATTGCGCAATTTCGGGAAGCCAAACGCCGTCTGGGGGATTCACAGACGGCGATACGCAACTGATGCCGAGGAGCGGGCGGGGGGAAGAGAGAGAGAGAAAACGCCGCCCTCCTGACCTGACCACCGTGATTGAAAAAACCGAAGTTTACAAAGGTATTTTGATATGAAAACGGGGGTATCAGGATATATGATACCTACCGTTAGCTTTGTTATGGGACGCACTATTCAGCCATATGTTTATCTGATATGGCAATATTGGGTGTCAGATTTTCTTTAAGGAGGCACTCAGTGATCATTTTTTTAATTTAATGAGCGAGTCAGGGGGCATTATCACTAGTTTTAATGGCACATTACTTTCCTTGCCTCAGGCGTTGGAAACCCAAGCTAAGCCTCTTACTACAGTACAGATCAAAAGTTGGACACACCTTCTCATTCAAGATTTTTCTGTATTTTCATGACTATGAAAATTGTAAAATCACACTAAAGGTATCAAAACTATGAATTAAGACGTGTGGAATTATACATTAACACTTTACAAAAAAGTGTGAAACAACTGAAAATATGTCTTATAATCTAGGTTCTTCAAAATAGCCACCTTTTGCTTTGATTACTGCTTTGCGCGCAGAAAAGGTGAACGGCTGGACCTCTACATGCCTAGTTCCCACCGTGAAGCATGGAGGAGGTGGTGTGATGGTGTGAGGGTGCTTTGCTGGTGACACGTTGGGGATTTATTCAAAATTGAAGCGGTGAGCGGTCCAGCTCACCCCAAACCATCTCGATTGAGTTCAGGTCTGGTGACTGTGGAGGCCTGGTCATCTGGCGTAGCACCCCAACACTCTCCTTCTTGGTCAAATAGCCCTTACACAGTCTGGAGGTGTGTTTGGGGTCATTGTCCTGTTGAAAAATAAGGATGGTCCAACTAAACGCAAACCGGATGGAATAGCATGCCGCTGCAAGATACTGTGGTAGCCATGCTGGTTCAGTATGCCTTCAATTTTGAATAAATCCCCAATAGTGTCACCAGCAAAGCACCCCCACACCATCACACCACCTCCTCCATGCTTCACGGTGGGAACCAGGCATGTAGAGTCCATCCGTTCACCTTTTCTGCGTGCAAAGCAGTAATCAAAGCAAAAGGTGGCTACTTTGAAGAACCTAGAATATAAGACATATTTTCAGTTGTTTCACACTTTTTTTGGAAAGTGTAATGTATAATTCCATATGTGTTAATTCATAGTTTGATGCCTTCAGTGTGATTCTACAATTTTCATAGCCATGAAAATACAGAAAAATCTTTGAATGAGAAGGTGTGTCCAAACTTTTGGTCTGTACTGTATATACACCAAAATATTCATCTCCACAGTGTCCACATTATAGCTAATTGCTTTTATTGCTCAGTCAATTAGAATTGGGGTAGATACACAAAACTGCCATACTGCTAATGAGGAAGTGTATTCATGGACACAAAGGTTTAGAAAGTCCATGTCATGTGTAGACTGTAACATCAGTTCCAGATATCTCAAAACTATTACTAGTCCATATGTTGACCTTAAAGGGGTTTACTGGTTTTGGTAAAGCCTTGTTCCTCAATTGTTGTATGTATTTGAAGAAAACATGTGCGATACTCCACTCCTCCGATAGCTGAGTCTCTGCTGGTGCTCCCGATGTTATTATCTACACCTCTCCAAAGGTTCACAGACAATAACAGGAGCAGCGGCGGAGACTCCGCACTGGACATGGAGAGGGTAAGTAAGCAAACTGCAACTGGGTGACAGGGGTTTTCCAAAACAGGAAAATATCTTTAAATTAGGAAGAAATAGTCATACACCAGGAGAGTCAAACAATAGGGAGATAATTCATCCAAAATCTCTGAATGATGGCCAAGTTTTGCTCCATGCTCCAATGAGCAGCTCCAACGTCATAAAAATTGGAAAGTCCCAACATGAGTGTAAAACTAAACTGCAGCTTCTTGACATGAGAACTCCCAGAACAAAGAATGTTCATTGACTATATCTAACAATGTCCTCCTCCCGAATCCTGCCCCATAATACTATAGTTTAGCAGTCAACTAGGCAAGTGTACATTCCTTGGTGACCCAACAGAGTTATAGAACTGGAAGTGCAGTAAGAGCTGTCCCATCTAGACAACTGAAGTCCACATGATCTACTAGGGTATGTGTCCACTTCTTCGGAACCCCTTTTATTCACTAGGCTAGAGTATGAAGAGATCTGAAGAGCAATTTCCACACTACCGGACTGAGCATGACCATTTGATGGGAAGGGAAAGTCATGTTACACTACATTTCGAAAAGCCAACCACAGTTTCCACTGACATTGTCAACTGATAACTAAGGTAGCAATGATCAGCTGATTGAAGATGCAGTTGACTATTGAGATCGGGTTGTCCTTAAATTATGCACTCCCTGGTGGTCCTTGTCCATTCTGAACAACAGTATCTCATCTGATCTAGCATCCTTGGAGAAGAATACTAATGGGATAACATATTACTGTATTGACCTCATTATTATTTGTCACCACCATGTCGATGATTGGTCATCTCAAGAAATGTTAGGAACGCTACCTATGTCCTAGGACTAAAAGGAGATCCTGCTATAACAGAAGACAAATCTAGAGTTATACATGTACAAATAAAAATGTTTTCTATTTTAGCAAAACGGCATGGGAAGTCCGGCGTAGCCAGATGGACTGAACATGGAGGTATGTGAGTGTTAAAGGGAAAGTGTCAATTGCCTAAATATATAATTTTTGACCTGTTGTAAATGCCGCCGTTCTTCTGAGTCTGGAGTTGTTTTTCTTTAGTTACTGCAACTCTCCATTTCTGAAATATGCCACCCTCTATCCTATATATATAAATCTAGATTTCTTAGCCAACTGGGTGGAGTCATCAAGAAGACGCCCATAGAGAACAGTTAAGGGCTAAGCCCCAAGGGCATAACTATATTGGGTGCAGGCAGGGCCGGCGTCAGCACCCGGCACACCCGGGCAAGTGCCGGGGCCCTGAGCAGGCGGGGGGCCCACTCGCCGTCTGGCACCCCGCGCCCGTTAGCGGAGGAGAGCGGTGTCAGCGCCGCCACTGGGCCCCCCCCGCTTGCTCAGGGCCCCGGCATCAGCTGGCACAATACTTACCTCTCCCGTGCCTCCGCTGCCGCAGCTCCGGGCTCCAGGGGGCGCCGGCGCTTCCTCTCACAGCAGCGCCGCTGAATGACGTCATCATTCAGCGGCCGGCTGTGACAGAGAGCGCGCGGACGTCGGACGGGTAAGACGTGTGTGTGTGTGTGTCTCTGTGTGTGTCTCTGTGTGTGTCTCTGTGTGTGTCTGTGTGTATGTAGTGCGGTGCTTTGTGTGTGTGTGTATGTGTGTATATAAGTATGTGAGAGAGTGCTTGTGTGCTGTCTGTGTGTGATGATGGGCAGGCACTGCTGCTGATAATGGGGAGGCATTGATGATGATGATGGGGAGAAGATGATGATAATGGGCAGGCATTGATGATGGGGAGAAGATGATGATGGGCAGGCATTGCTGATAATGGGGAGGCATTGATGATGATGATGGGGAGAAGATGATGATAATGGGCAGGCATTGATGATGGGGAGAAGATGATGATGGGCAGGCATTGCTGATAATGGGGAGGCATTGATGATGATGGGGAGAAGATGATGATAATGGGCAGGCATTGATGATAATGGGCAGGCATTGATGATGGGGAGAAGATGATGATGGGCAGGCATTGATGATGATGGGGAGGAGATGATGATGATGATGGGCAGGCATTGATGATAATGGGGAGGCCATGATGATGATGGGGAGGCAATGATGATGATAAGGAGGCAATGATGATGATGGGGAGGCAATCATGATGATAATGGGGAGTTTTTCCACAGCGCCCTTTCCTGAGCCGTAACAGTGCAGAACGCAGTACAACGCAGAGGAGAGCTCCATATTTTGTATGGAGCATTATATGGGGACCAGTATCCTGTATGGAGCATTATTTGGGACCAGTATCCTGTATGGAGCATTATATTGGGTCCAGTATTCTGTATGGAGCATTATATGGGGGGTGACATCCTGCATGGGGTATTATATGGGTGATGAGGGGGAGACTGTGGTGCCCATAATATTGTATGGAGGACTGTACTGTCCAGTCTGTTCTGTGCGCTGTGAGGATTTGGCGGTTTTTGAGCTATTGTACAATTTACAATAGATATCACTCATGTAATAGAAGAAGTGAAGTATTTGGCATTGTACTATACCCATATTTCTCTGCTGTATCTGTGCATCATGATTCGTGGTCTGTGTTAAAGGGGCCCACTGAGGCTCCTTCGCCCGGGGCCCATAAAAACCTGGAGCCGGCCCTGGGTGCAGGCCTTGCCATTGCATCCTGGTCTCAAAACTATTAAAGTGAAGTCATAGTTGGGGACCTTGCTGGAGATTTTGCATTGGGGTCCTCAAATTCAAGTTTCACCACTTCCGCACCCACTTGTCTAACAAAACTAGATTTACTTCTGGGAAGAGTGAGCCATATCTCAGGAATGGCGAGGCACAGGAATAAAAGAAAAACATCAATGGATTCAGGAGAACAGAGGCATTTACACCAGATAAGAATGACATATCTATGGGAAGTGATAGGTCCTTTTTAAAGGGTTTTTTCCAAGATAGTAAGCTTTAAGTTATCCAGTGATCATAAGTGATCCTGTCTAAACGGAGTGAAGGCCAAGCTTATACCGTCTATTCATTGACTATGGTGCTGCCAATGGTACTGGACTTTCTCCGGCAATCCCATAGACAATAAATTTTGCAGAAAATTAGCAGGACTATACAGAATATGTTTTTGGATTACAGGGTGTTACCAGCAGTCAGATCCCCAGGCGATCATTAAGTTATCCTCTATCCCAAAAGTAAGGGATAAGTTGCTATCCTTGGAAATCCCCTTTAAGTACAACATAGTGTGATCAGTGGGAATGAATGGATGTATTGTAATTCTGCCACAATTATTATTTTTATTTGTATTATGTTTATTATTAATACTGTTGCCAGCATCCAGCGCATATGAGCGTTCCCAGAATCCTCACCCCCGGCTATGTCCTTCTGTGCATAAGTAAATATCCACTGCCCTACAGCTATGGCCCAAGGTGAATGCAGTATCTACTGCTTCTATTATATTGTCTTCTTCAGAGATGCTGTGGTCTAAGGAGGTAAGGTTTCTCCGTGTGGAGAGTGACATGCCTGATATGCCAGTGTAAGGAGGCTTACAAGCCATGCTATGCTGTGATGTTCTTTTACTTTGCTTTTTAGCAACTAATATAAAATTATATATTGATTCCTTCAATCTTTTTAGAGTCTCCTGGATCCCTCCCAGGTGGAAGGAAACCCGTCATCTGTATTTGTGACCAGAAGAACGGTCATATTCTTTCAAGTAAGGGCAAAACTAACACTTTTAGGATCAATTCATTATTGCATTTGCACCTTTTTTTTTCTAGTCTTAGGTGTTTTTCATCTCTTTTTCATTTTTGTTATTCTTCTATTAATTTGGCCTTTTTAAAATACTGTTTTATATGTAGTCGCTAGATTTTTTTACTATCATCGTTTGGGGCTTCCAGATGTTTTCGACCTATTTATCAATTGCAACTTTTTGAAAAAGTTGCTCTGTTTTTTTTGCAGATGAACTCCAGCCCTCTTCTTAGATGTTTTGAATGTAAAACCTGATTTTTTTTTCTTTTTGCTTACATTTTGTGACATTTTAGTTGTCCGAAGGGTAACTTTTTTCTTTGTGGAGAGTGAAAAGCCAAGCCTTGCATGTCAGAGTGAGGAGACTTATAGGCCATCCATGCTCCTCTGGGAAATTAAATATACAAATTGTCTCTTCAGAGAGGAAGAGGACTAGAACTCTAGTGCCACCTATTGGACGCAGCCATCTTAAAAGTCAATATCGACTCTTTAACGAGTCTTTCCATATGACTTGGGATAAAAGCCGAACTAGAATTTCTTGCGACCTTTTAATAGAACTTATGACTTTTTTGGGGGCTAAAAATTTGCAGAAAAATATAAAGACAATAATAAAAAGCCTTTTTCAATTTTGCACAAAAATCATGAAAGCAAATTTCACAAAGCAAAAGTAAAAAGTGACCTAGAATATTAAAAGCATGGCCGTCCGACACATAATAATACATTTCCCCTAGTGTGGCTGCTCTATGGTTGGCTGTAGTTTCAGGAGCTGGACCCCTGATAATCAGCTCATGACCAAGTGGCCTTAAAGAGGATTTTTGGTCAATCCATTTAGATGACGATATGTCATCAATACGATATTGGTGACGATAGATCATCAATATTTGATACATGGGTGTCCAACACACGCTACACCTACAAATATGTTGAAAACATTGATAGGAGGTGTTCTGCTGTACCTGGCAGCGGCTGCTACATATTGAATGGAGCATCACTCTTTACATTTGATTACCACTGGAGTTAATAACACTTGATCAGTGGGGGTGTCAGGTGTTGGACCTCCACAGATTTCATATTGTTGACCACTTCTTGGCCTCCAAAAGGAGCTAATCATTTTTGGTGCAATTTGTCCTATTTTAAGACTCCTCTAATCCTCACCTCTTTTTCTATTTTTTTTCTCAAACTGTCTGGCAAGGTATAAAAAGTGTCTAAAACATATAAGAAATCTGGCACATGACATTTACGAAGAGATTTTTTGTAGCTTAGTAAATCTATCTTGTTTCTTCATTTGATGTTTTTTTTGTAATAATCCACAGGAAAAAGACGTCATATGAGTGCACATCACAAAAATGGTCATCATAGGCCTGGATGTGTCAGGATCTGCATGCGTAAAGGTAGAAGAGGAGGATCAGTACGTTCCATACCGTTGTCTTGAGGAAATTTTTATAATTTTCTGTAGAATCCAGGAGCGTAAAAATTTGCTGTAACTTTTTTTCTTAATGAGCCACTCCAGCTTACAGTTTATCTACAGATCTATATAATTATATAAAGTTAAGTTACTTTGTAGGTAGTTGACATGGCACGTCTTAATCAGAGTTGCGGCCCATATTGTGCTCCAAAGCTGTGCTCACAATTCTCCTTCTAAGTCATAGAATTGAACAAACTGATTATCACACATTTTTGTTTTATGTTAAAGCTTAGCTTGCATCATTTAGTAGGGTAAACAAAAGTTGGCCAACGAGTCGATTTCGGCCAACCGTATAGGGGCTTATTGAATGGGGTCCTCATGACTGTCCCCTGACAAATCATGTTGGGGGACATAATGATCCGTCAGTTCCGATTGGAATTCATTTAATTTGTTCACATGACATGACTTGTTGCTCAAATGATCCTACAATCACTAGAACAACCTCTTTTTAGCGATTGATCAAAAAAATAATGGTGAGGTATTTCAGCTCTGAGGTTTTCAGAACTGTAAATGCAACACTGGTATATAATACTGGGATTTATAACATTCAATTTATACCAATTCAGTCATTTTTATGACATAAATGATAAGAGTGAAAATTTCCTCGTGAATAAAGCTCCGGAAAATAAAAACGTCCAACTATAATAGCAAAAAGCTGCTGTAAAGGAAAGATTAAGGGTTCACAGAGTAAAGTGAACTCTTCTGTAAAGCCGTTTTCTTGCCTTGTATGTTACTTTTTTGTAGTGTAGGTTTATCGTTCTATCTCACAGTATTTCTTCATAGTGTTGTAACCACCACGGTCATATTGTCACTTGCACATCTTGCTGCATTATTACACCATAGCGTTAGTACGGCACTAAACTTTATGTGATATTGTTTATATTAAAATAAAAATATTTGCATTTTTATGTACTTGTTTCATTTTTTTGTCTCGGATTTTATATTATGTGATTATGATATCAGGATGCGGCAACTTCATACTTAGGGTTTTGGTAACAAAACTCAGAGACTTCTTGAGACATCAGCAGGGCTGACGATGGCTGGTGGAGATCCTTGGAAGAAAAAAAATCTGATGGGTCAATTTCCCATCTAACAATAAGCATTTTATAATTTTCGACCGATCCTATCAATGTTGATATGACCCCATAAAAATTTGGGCAGTTTACCTTGGTTTCTTTAGGGTAATTCAAAGCTTGACATGTTGTCTTTAATATGTAGAATGATCTGTTCCACCAGGAGACCATTAGAGGTGGAAGGACCTATTTTTGTGGCAAATAAGACCCATGTTAATTAAGCCTCCTGATTTCTGCTAGCTAGCATGGCAGGTAGACAGGGCAACAATGCTCTGTGCAAATTGAATAAAGTTCTGGTAAATTTATTTAGCACACTTAACAACTTGCCAAATGTGGAAGATTCTATATTCAATTGAAAATTTTTGGATAACACAGTCCCACTTTTACAGATGTCACCTGTATATCCTGCTCCTAATGTGGGCCTGGACACCAGGGCTACATCAAGTGCAGAAAACCTTCCAGAAGCCCTTCCTTCTCTGAGTTTCAGGTAGCTTTTACTGCAGCCAGGAGTTCCAGGAGCCTCCAATATGTTTGGGGAGAGTTGGGAAGTATGATTTTTAGTAACATCTGCATTATCACCTTTTCATGGGGAAAAATATTTTATTGTAATAGATATTTGGCATTCACATCTTCTGACTACATCACTGAACACTTTGTACTACATCTTGTGCCATTGGGAGATTCTGCTCCTTTATGCGTTGGGTTGCTTCTTCAACCTGATGTACTCCTGTGAATTCTTCCTCCCTCACTATTTAGCCTAGCCCTGGTAGAAGGACACAGACTGAGCATTCAGGTTAAATGGTGTCTTGCTGCTATTAGGTACTGAGAATGTTTTCACTGCTCAGCTTTGCTATTATATTGTACCTTATGCTTTAATTAGATTACATTGCTTTGCCAGCTCTCCTTCATTGAGCCTCCATTGCAAGCTAAGCGTGATGCTGAGTGACCTCTCATGGAAAAGCAGTGTAAGGTTCTTTCTCTCTTTTGACATGTTCCTTGAAACTCAGTTTTCCGTCGGCCATTTTGCTTTCTGTCTTTCTGCAGCTCTTGCCCTCAGTTAATATGGAGTTTCCAGTTTTCATGTTCCCGCCCTGATTCTCTCCCTCTTGCTTCTTAAGCAGCCTCAGCTGAACAATCAGTGCTCCTGAATCAAGCCTCAGTCAGCCTGTGACCTGACTCCTGGAAACCTAGGATTTTGGACTCCAGCTATTTCCTACTGAGGAACTTTGGAACACTTTTGGACTTTGGAAACCTGCTGTCTGGTGAATCCATGTTTGCAGAGGAATTACGGTACAGAGAAGAGATCCTGAACCTGCTTGGAGAGTTATTGTAGAGCTTGAAGTTACTCTGGCCTGCTGTGTTCTCCTGCCTCTGTTCCTGCAAACTGTGTGACCTTTTCTGCATGCTTGTATGAAGTAATACAAGTCATTTCATATCAACCTATGTCTCATGTGTTTTCCTCGCACCCAAGCACAAGACGCTATAGGAACTGTACACTATACATGACAAGCAGTGAGTCAGGGTAGTTAAGGAGTCCGAGGTCAAGAGCCAGGAGGGTTCCTCTTAAACAGAAGAAAGAGACAAAAGGCGTAGTCAAGTCACAGTCCAAAGTCTGAATTCCAAGGTGAGAGTGCAACACGGCAAAAGAAATAATGCAAATCCAGGATCCAGCAACAGAAGGTCAGCATCACTGAATTCAGAGCACAAAGCACAGAGAAAACACCAAAATGAGCTGAAACCTATGAATGGCAACTATCTGGGATAGGCAGCCTAGCTAACCCATTAACGACCGCCGATACGCCTTTTAACGGCGGTCATTAAGGGTACTTAAACCACAGCGCCGTTAATTAACGACGCTGTGGAAAAAGTGAATAGCGCCCCCCAGAGGCGCATTTTCTCCGGGGTTTCGGCTACCGGGGGTAGCCGAGACCCCAGAGAACATGAATCGGGTCGGTTTTTACCGACACCGATGTTGCGTTCGCCGTTATTAACCCTATAACGGCGACCGCAACAAAAAAAAAAAAAAAGTTGTGTAATTTAATTTCTCTGTCCCCTGATGTCATCGGACATCAGAGGACAGAGAAAAAGGGTCCCCAGGACCCCCAAGTGGCCCCCGATGTCCTGTATGTGGCCCCAGGGCCCTCCGGTGTCCCCCGGGGCCGGCGCGATGAAGAACATGGCGGGCGCATGCTCAGTGCGCCCGCCGCTATGTGCCGCTGTGTCCTGGGGGGGATGGGCAAATATTCTCTGGGGTCTCGGCTACCGGGGGTAGCCGAGACCACAGAGAACATGATCCGGGTCGGTATTCACCGATCCCGGTGTTGCGATCGCGTCTATGCAAGCATAGATGCGATCGCAAAAAAAAAAAAAAAAAATTATTTCTCTCCCCTCTGATGTGATCGCACATCAGAGGGGAGAAAATGAGGGTCCCCCGGTCCCCCGATCGCAGTGCGCCCGCCGATCTGCTTGGCGGCAGATTCAAAAATTTTTTCATTCATTCTCATAAAAGTGCATTTTGATCACTGTGATAAACTATCACAGTGATCAAAATAAAAAAAACAGTACATAACCCCCCCATTTATCACCCCCTTAGTTAGGGACATATAATAAAAAATAGAAATTATATTTATTTTCATTTTTCTGTTAGGGTTAGGGTTATAATTAGGGTTAGGGTTATAATTAGCGTTAGGGTTATAATTAGGGTTAGGGTTAGCATTAGGGTTAGGGTTAGCATTAGGGTTAGGGTTATAATTAGCGTTAGGGTTAAGCTGGGTTCATACTGCGTTATGGCAGTCCGTTAGACGGACTGCGTTACACCGCGGTATAACGCGGTGTAACGCAGTCCGTTAACGCTGCCATTCACCCCCATTTGAGGGCGCATCGTGACGCATGCCGTAAAGCGGCATGCGTTTGCGACGTGCCATCATTCAGTGACGGAGCCTCGGACGCGGGCTGCAGCGTCTGGGCTCCGTCACCGCTAGCGCAGATGAATCATCTGCTGATTCCTCTGCGCTAGCGGGTATAGCATAACGCGATCGCGTTATGCTATACCGTTACCAGCCCGTCAACGCTATGTGTTGAACGGGCTGGTAAAACGCAAAATGAACCTAGCCTTAGGGTTAGGGTTATAATTAGGGTTATAATTAGGGTTAGGGTTACAATTAGGGTTAGGGTTACAATTAGGGTTAGGGTTACAATTAGAGTTAGGGTTACAATTAAGGTTAGGGTTACAATTAGGGTTGGAATTAGGGTTGGGATTTAGGTTAGGATTAGGGTTGGGATTAGGGTTAGGGGTGTGTTGGGGTTAGGGTTGGAGCTAGAATTGAGGGATTTCCACTATTTAGGCACATCAGGGGGTCTCCAAACACGACGTGGCGTTCAAAAAGTCAAATGGCGCTCCCTCCCTTCCGAGCCCTGCCGTGCGCCCAAACAGTGGTTTACCCCAACATATGTGATATCAGCGTACTCAGGACAAATTGCACACCAATTTTGGGGTTCTAATTTCTCCTGTTACCCTTGGGAAAATAAAAAATAGCTGGCTAAAACAATCATTTTTGAGAAAAAAAATGATTTTTTATTTTCACAGCTCTGCGTTTATAAATTTCTGTGAAGCACTTGGGGGTTCAAAGTGCTCACCACACATCTAGATAAGTTTCTTAAGGGGTCTAGTTTCCAAAATGTGGTTACTTGTGGGGGGTTTCCACTGTTTAGACACATCAGGGGGTCTCCAAACACGACGTGGCTTTCAAAAAGTCAAATGTCGCTCCCTCCCTTCCGAGCCCTGCCGTGCGCCCAAACAGTGGTTTACCCCAACATATGTGATATCAGCGTACTCAGGACAAATTGCACACTAATTTTGGGGTTCTAATTTCTCCTGTTACCCTTGGGAAAATAAAAAATAGCTGGCTAAAACAATCATTTTTGAGAAAGAAAATGATTTTTTATTTTCACAGCTCTGCGTTTATAAATTTCTGTGAAGCACTTGGGGGTTCAAAGTGCTCACCACACATCTAGATAAGTTTCTTAAGGGGTCTAGTTTCCAAAATGGGGTCACTTGTGGGGGGTTTCCACTGTTTAGACACATCAGGGGGTCTCCAAACACGACGTGGCTTTCAAAAAGTCAAATGTCGCTCCCTCCCTTCCGAGCCCTGCCGTGCGCCCAAACAGTGGTTTACCCCAACATATGGGGTATCAGCGTACTCAGGACAAATTGAACACCAATTTTGGGGTTCTAATTTTTCCTGTTACCCTTGGGAAAATAAAAAATAGCTGGCTAAAAAAAACATTTTTGAGAAAAAATTGATTTTTCATTTTCACGGCTCTGCGTTTATAAATTTCTGTGAAGCACTTGGGGGTTCAAAGTGCTCACCACACATCTAGATAAGCTCCTTGGGGGGTCTAGTTTCCAAAATGGTGTCACTTGCAGGGGGTTTCTACTGTTTAGGTACATCAAGGGCTCTGCAAACACAACATGACGCCCGCAGAACATTCCATCAAAGTCTGCATTACAAAATGGCGCTCCTTCCTTCCAAGCACTCCCATGCGCCCAAACAGTGGTTTCACCCCACATATGGGGTATCAGCGTACTCAGGAAAAATTGCACAACAACTTTTTGGGTCCAATTTCTCCTGTTACCCTTTGGAAAATAAAAAAATAGCGGGCTAAAGAATCATTTTTGAGGAAAAAAATGATTTTTTATTTTCACGGCTCTACGTTTATTAATTTCTGTGAAGCACTTGGGGGTTCAAAGTGCTCACCACATATCTAGATAAGTTCCTTAAGGGGTCTAGTTTCCAAAATGGTGTGATTTGTGGGGGGTTTCGACTGTTTAGGCGTATCAGGAGCTCTCCAAACGCGACATGGCGTCCAATTTCAATTCCAGCCAATTTTGGTTTGAAACAGTCAAACGGCGCTCCTTCACTTCCAAGCCCTGCCGTGCGCCCAAACAGTGGTTTACCCCCACATATGGGGTATCGGCATGCTCAGGACAAATTGCACAAAAACTTTTGGGGTCTTGTTACCCTTGGGAAAATAAAAATTGGGGTGAACAGATCGTTTTTGTGGAAAAAATATGATTTTTTATTTTCACGGTTCTATGTTATAAACTTCTGTGAAGCACTTGGAGGTTCAAAGTGCTCACCACACATCTAGATAAGTTCCTTAGGGGGTCTAATTTCCAAAATGGGGTCACTTGTGGGGGGTTTCCACTGTTTAGACACATCAGGACCTCTACAAACACGACATGACGTCCAGCCAATTCTGCGCTGAAAAAGTCAAACGGCGCTCCTTCCCTTCCAAGCTCTGCCTTGCACCCAAACAGTGGTTTACCCCCACATATGGGGTATCGGCATGCTCAGGACAAATTGCACAAAAACTTTTGGGGACTTGTTACCCTTGGGAAAATAAAAATTGGGGTAAACAGATCGTTTTTGTGGAAAAAATATGATTTTTTATTTTCACGGTTCTATGTTATAAACTTCTGTGAAGCACTTGAAGGTTCAAAGTGCTCACCACACATCTAGATAAGTTCCTTAGGGGTCTAATTTCCAAAATGGGGTCACTTGTGATGGGTTTCCACTGTTTAGACACATCAGGGCCTCTACAAACGCGACATGGCGTCCAGCCAATTATGCGTTGAAAAAGTCAAATGTCGCTCCTTCCCTTGCAACCTCTGCCGTGCGCCCAAAAAGTGGTTTACCCCCACATATGGGGTATCGGCTTAATCAGGAGAAATTGCACAACAAATTTTGTGGTTCATTTTTTCTTTTAACAGTTGTGAAAATAAAAAAAATAGGTTCCGAAGTAAAGTTTTTGCAAAAAAAGTTAAATGTTAATTTTTTCCTTCCACATTGCTTCAGTTCCTGTGAAGCACGTAAAGGGTTAATAAACTTCTTGAATGTGGTTTTGAGCACCTTGAGGGGTGAAGTTTTTAGAATGGTGTCACTTTTGGCTATTTTCTATCATATAGACCCATCAAAGTGACTTCAAATGTGAGGTGGTCCCTAAAATAAAAATGGTGTTGTAAAAATGAGAAATCGCTGGTCAACTTTTAACCCTTATAACTTAGTAACAAAAAAAAATTTTGGTCCCAAAATTGTGCTGATGTAAAGTAGACATGTGGGAAATGTTATTTATTAAGAAATTTGTGTGACATATCTCTCTGATTTAAGGGCATAAAAATTTAAAGTTTGAAAATTGTTAAATTTTCAAAATTTTCGCCATATTTCCGTTTTTTTCATAAATAAACACAAGTCATATCAAAGAAATTTTACCACTAACGTAAAGTACAATATGTCACGAAAAAACAATCTCAGAATCAGCGGGATTCGTTAAAGCGTTCCAGAGTTATAACCTCATAAAGTGACAGTGGTCAGAATTGTAAAAATTGGCCCTGTCATTAAGCTGCAAAATGGCTCTGTCACTAAGGGTTAAGTAGCTAGGTAATCACTTGGAATAGGGAACACATGAAGGAAGCTCAGCACCTCCCAATCTCAGATTGGACGGCTGAGCAGTCAATCAAAGCACTGATAGCTCAGCACACCCCTGCACTAGATCGTACGGCTTAGCTGTCAATCAAATTTCAGATGGCTTAGCACGCCCCTGCACTAGATTGTACGGCTGAGCTATCAGTCACTGCATCCAAGACACATGACACTCAGCTCTGTTATACTGGTTCTTTTTCACTAATTTAACTCTATTACATCATTATTACAGCTTTGCTGTATAGAGCCTCTGTTGCAAACTCAGCTCTGGTACACCGGTTCTTTTTCAATGAGTCAACTCTGCTACATTGATTGCTCTGCTAGATTGTGTCATTGTTGCAAACTCAGTTTTGCAACATCACTTCTTTTTCACTAATTCAACTCTTCTACATCGCTGTGCCATCTCTACTACAGTGTATTATGCTATTGTTACAAACTCAGCTTTGCTACACTGGTTTGTCATTGTTGAGTAAACTCTGTTGTTATATTGCTGTTCCTGTTCTGCTAACATGGTTCCAATGCAGCTACTCCCGTTGCTGTTGAGTCAATTCTGCCACATCTGCCATCATTGTTCCAACTAGATTGCCTTGTCTCACCAATGCCACTCATAGTGGCTGCATTAGAACTGATCATCTGAACCAAAGACTTCAAGGATCCACCTCTCCAAGTAGATGTAACAATATGTTTTTAGTCTTTTCAAATTCTCAAGTTTTGTAGCCAGGACTCTCTGGAAATTGGTTAGAGGAAATTGTGTGTTGGAGGCACTACGACTGAGGTTTTTTGACATTTGTCGCTTTTGTGTATAATTCAGCATTGGGCATCAATAGTGGTTACCAATAAAGACTAATTCAATTACTTTTACATCTGAGAACCTCACAGAAAAAGGGACCTTCTAGACTCCCAGCTGAGGCTACCTGAAAACCAGTGCTTCCAGAAGGTTTTCTGTATGTGACGATGGGATCCTTCATTAATAGGTGGAAGCCCATGGTCCAATCGCACATTCCGTTACAGTAATGGAACATGAAGTGGCATTGAAATGGTGAGATGCTTTGTGGCTTCAAAAAGGGTCATGATTATATCTCCCGGTAGGCTGACAAATTTGGCAAGTATGCTATTGCTTCCCGTTGCTCACATACAGTACATCACAGACAAATTGGTATCACCTAAAGCTCTGAGCAGAATGACTAATAAGCTGTGCAGCAATAGCCTGATACCTTAGAGGGCTTATTAGCAACTTTGACATCTGTAGAGCTGCAGTGGACCTTGACTGAACTGCTATACCATCATAAGTCTTGATCATTGCAACTCTGTATCTCCAACTCAATGAAGCAAAACTCTAGACCCCCTACTTACAATGAACCAATTTTAATAATATTTTCAGAGGCTTTTTAGTGGCCTTGGGCATCAGGGTTCAGGTGTGACTTCTGCTTCTGCACCATCTATAAATTACACCACTGTTATCTGTAATTACACCAACTATAATTACATCACTTATGAAAAAACAGTGAGCAGACAGATTAAGTAAATATGGCTTCATATCCAGCCTGCAGGGGACAGTAAGCAATCTTAGAAAGACTTTTGTAGCTGTAGTAATGTCATATGAAACTTAACAAGTATCAAAAGAATTCAGCGACTTTACAAAACCGGTCAAGAGGGACATAACATCTAGCACTGAGGGCACACTTGAGGACTTGGCTCACATAATTCACATTTTACATACAAAAATTGTAATTTACCATGCAAATAGATCAGGAAACAAAAGTGAACTGTCATCATAAAATGCAGAGCCCGGCATATTTTAGTTGAACATAAAAATCCTTAAATCTGTCATTATATGGGCTAGATAAATGATAAAACAGCATACGATACCACATTGATATCAAGAAGCGTAGATGAGATGGAATGAAGGACTTACTACAGACTGTTAAGATGGAAAGCTTGAACATGGGACAGCTACTCAACACAAAGAAGACAAAGATATTGACTACTGCCAGATACGGGACCCATCTTTTATATAGATGGCGACAAACTGGAAGTTGTAAAGGACTTCAACCTACTCGGATCGATGATCACTCAATATACTGCGATGACACTGCAAGTCAATAGAATAGCTATGGGCAAATCAACAATGAAGTCACTGGACAAGGTCTTCAAATTGAGGGACATCTCAAAGGCGACAAAGACATGGCTCGTTCATAGTTTAGTCTGTTCTGTGGTAACATATGGATGCGAAACCTGGACGATAAAGAATCAAAACAGAAGTAGAATCTATGCTTTTGAAATGTGGTACTGGAGAAGTGGAGTGCCCCCAAGGGCCGTGGGGTACTCGGACCCGAGTTGGCAGTTCTTAAAGGGGAAGGTCACTGCAGCAGTGACCCGGTCCGTGGCCCTGGGCATCCAATAAAAATGATGAAGATGTAAAAATAAAAGTTACAGGGGATAGGGGAATAGTTCATGATGCCACCCGTGGTATTCGGCAATAAAGGTGTTAGCCGACGCTACTTAACAGACCGCTGAGGCTGTTGGTGATGCAGCAGAGTTGTTACAGCTCTCCACAGGTAGAGCTAAGCCCCAGGGCAGTTAAAGTGTTAAAGATGATGGTGGTGGTTGTATTGCAGGGCAGATGACACAGTAAATAATTCTGAGGACACAGCAGAGTGCAGTCTCTTCAGTGTACTCACAGTTCTTGGTTACAATCCCCAGCCGGGGTGCTGTGTCCTCCGAGTAGGTGGTCCAGACAGCTCTCAGGTAATTTGTGGTACGCCGTGTCAGAACCCCCTTCTGATGTTCCTTTCCTGGCTGTCTCCCGCGCTGGCTCCCTCCTCTCCTGCCCTGCGCCTTCACACGCAGTGTCCCAAGCCAGCAGCCTCGGATCTTGTCGGGTGACGTTCGATAGGTCCCTTTGGTCCTATCTGGCTGCCTTTTTGGTGAACGTGTGTGGATCTGGTTGCAGTACATGCAGTTACCACAGCCTCCAGTTTGCTAGCTGAGTCCTCAGTTTCTCCACTAGACTGGGGCCGGTCTCCTTACTTTGACCTGGTCTCTCCACCCGACTATGGTCAGCGTGGATTCAGGTCCCACGGGTGGATTCCTCACTTTCCGTGCCCCTAGGGCCCCTTCTTCCTCTCTCTCGCTGAAGCTTCTTTCTCTCTGTCTTTCTTCTCTCTCTACTGTCCTCTGGTCCAGGGACGAGCTCCTCTCTGCTCAAGACCACAGCACAACTGCCTCCTCCAATCAACTGGCACTCCCTTCAGCTCCTCTCCTGAGCTCCAACCATCACTGTCTGTGGTCTCCCAGACCACTCACTAAGCTCCTCCACTTTTCTACTTTTCTCCACTCACACACTCTACCTAGTGCCTCCTGTGCCCTGAGAGGTCTGGTGTTGGATGTAATCGTGTGGGTTCTGGGTGATGTCCCCCTTCTTACCCGAGAGCGGCGCACCACACCTCCGACTGAGGTGCAGTATTTCTGTGGAGACTAGACCTCAGGGGCACCACAGAAGGATGTTTCAATATCATGGATGGCAATAAGAACAAACAAATCAATTTTGGAACAAATCAAGCCAGACACATCACTCAAAGCAAGGATCATCAAGATATGACTTGCCTACTTTGGACACATCAGACGAAGACAGAAATAACTGGCGAAAAACTTCATGATCAGAAGAATAGAAGGAACAAGGCGAAGAGAAAGACCAGCAACTTGAATGCTTGATACTATCAAGATAAGAGCAGAGAAGACCCTGGTGGACCTATCTAGGCTTGCACAAGATTGATCTTCCGACAGATCGTTCATTTATCAAGTCGCCATGGCTCAAGATCGAGACAAAGGCCGTTAAAAAATAAATAAATAAAGGTTAGTTAAACTAGATGAAGAATGGGCCCGAAAGAAAAGGACAAAAAAATTATGTTTCACGTAGAAGCTGGAGAAAAGTGGAAGTAAATCCATACTGCCAACAGTCTCAAAAACAGAGTGAAAATGTAGAAATTCAAATGCGTTTTTTATTCAACGCATTTCAAAGCACACCTGCCACTACCTTCAGGGGTCTCTGTGGTTTATTCTGAGGAAGAAGCAGGTGTGCTTTCAAATTCATTGAATGAAAACCGCATTTGAATTTCTACGTTCTCTGCATTTGATACCATTGACAGAGCAGAATTACCCTCACTTTTCTCTAGCTTCTACATGATATACCATTGTGGATTTTTTTTATATTCAAACAAATGTCCAAAGTAACCACAATAAGTAATGGCACTTCAAATTATAATAAATGCAAAAGTATATTTATCCATACAACCAGCAAAAGTTAATAAGGTGCTTAGTGCAAATTAGTAGTCAGTGACTAATGTAAACAATTATACCACTATGCCTATTAAATTAGCTGCATATAAATAAATGATCAAATAATTCATAAAAGAAGTAATACCACTATCACAGAGTGCAAAATGCAAAAATGTAGTTATCCATACCACCAGCACAGATTAATAAAGTGCTTGGTGCAATTAATAGTCAGTGACTAATAACGACAATTATACCATTATGCATATTAAATTGTGATATTAATTAGCAGCACATATCTGTTAGCCATAAAAAAGCCAATGAATCAATATGAAGAAAAAGTAAGAGTCCACAGTGAACTTATTAAGGAGTGAATGCCATCCATATAAACTTAATCCCATATATAAGGAGAGTCCGTCACCATGTTAGAACAATGCAATGCACAGTGACCTATTTAGTAGTAGTAATAGTATACACTCCCAATAATAAACTATATACAGGGGGCGATTCACCTGGGCTGGAGCTGCGTCTCTGTCCTGCTACCCCGACGCGCGTTTCACCGCTCGGCTCGGCTTCGCCCCCAGGAAGAAGCCTAATTTAATAGGTATAGTGGTATAATTGTTTACATTAGTCACTGACTACTAATTTGCACTAAGCACCTTATTAACTTTTGCTGGTTGTATGGATAAATATACTTTTGCATTATGCACCTTGTAATAGTGGTATTACTGCTTGATCATTGATTTATATGTAGCACTTTAGTATATATAGGGAAATTTTTCTCCTTATTGCTTTGATAAAATTGATTTTTTTGCCATAATTTATATATCTATATGTCAATGTTGTAGCTATCTGCTGGAATGATTCTGTCTTGCACTGAGGCATTTGGCTTATCTGTTTTATTTTTCCTCTTTTTCTGTTTTCTGTTTGGATATTAGTAAAAATCTATTTTAATGGACCTCTTCAGTTGTTCCTTTTTCTATCATAAATAAGGAATTGTGGTGTTTACCATTGTGGATCTGCAGCATCCTATACCTTTCCAAACTAACACAGGGGTTGTGACTTTCACAACCCGGCCAGGTGAGCATTTCCTCTGCCTTTGATCTTCTTTTTAACCCTGATAAGACCCTATTGAGCTCTTTATCTTGCCAGATTCATTTATAATCATCAAACAAGTCCTTTAGGATTTCAAATTATCAAAACGTCTTGTGCTGGTAACACTTGCTAGATTCTACTTTTCATGACAGAAGAAAGTGAACTGGTTATCTACATGAACAGTTGGTAAAAGTGAGTCATTTCTTGTGAACTCCCTAGTAAAGCTGGGCTGACATGGGCAGATTTCTGCATAAAACAAGTGCCGATCAACAATACAGCAAGTCGGCTGCTGCTCATTGAAAGGGGATGTATCAACTAGAGAAGTCTGACCACTTGGACCTCCATGTATTCCGAGAACGGGACTCTAGAGTGAGCAGAAGTCGAGCATGCACTCCTCCATCCTCTTTGAGACTTCAGGAGATAGCTGACTACATCGCTTGGCTATGCCCAACACACAGTCTGCTCCATTCAGGCAGGCAGAGCCCAGTTTTTGAGATCAATGGGAATCACAATGGTCAGATCTCAAACCCTGTAAAGTCCATTTATGCAGGCCATAACAAACTATATGGGGACTAAAGGTTCGTCAATACGATTGTTCTATAACCATACATCATGGGGTGATGGGCCACCAAAATGAAGGTTTATAAACCGCATAAATAATCCAATTAGCCAACAATAGTTTCATTCATTTGCCGACTGATCAGTAGCATATTTGCATGGGCCAATAATAGGAAAAGAGTACTTTTATGAATACTTGTTTGGCAAAATTTTTGCTTGTGTGAAGAGGAATTTAGTCCTCTTATCGGAAAGAGACCTCATTAGACCTTTAGAAGGGAGAGAAATCCCAAAATTAAAGGAGGCACAATTGGAGGGGAAGTCACATTTTTATCTGAGTCAAGACAAATACAAAGAATCACCCATTAACTCCATAGTGACCTGCACCTGTGATGAAAAACAGCGCCACTCTTGTCTATGGGCTGTGTCTGGTATTACAGCATAGTCATATTCAAGTGGGTTTTGCATTACCATTCACAGTTCAAGGACAAATGTGAAGATGACTCTTTAAGAAAATATAAAAAGCAAAAGACACGACACTCATACGGAAAAAATTAGTAGGTGGTGCTCAAGTAGGGTGTCCAGCCCGTAGTGTGAACAGTAGAAAAAACTTACCACTCAGACTTCTGAGTGCCAAGTTTTTTCTACTCTTTAAGAAAATACAGTTTATTATTGATCATTTCCTCTTTAAAATTGTTTTTAAATAGGTTTAGAAAAACCTAAGTCATTAGTTTAAAGTTTCCCATCGTTTCAGCGCCGCAACTCACTAATGACAAGGGGGATTTAACTAGTGACTATAGGATGCTTTTTATATTCCTCGCCTTTAGTATATTTTTAAAAGCTGGAAAACCCCATCCATGTCACTGCTGTTACTGTGAAGCTTTCTATTTTAAATTGTGTAGGGCTATGAATGTTATTGGTCAGATCCACTATTTTTTATATTTTTGTATGCAATAAATGGTCACCCTAATCAAGTCCCCTTTTTTCTCAACTGGTTGTCAGCCATGTAACCCTCTCAGGCTCTGCTGTCGTGTGCCATGTGCATTCGTGTGAGAAAACTACCATACGTTCCCATCATGTGCATCAATACCATTTTCTCACGCTTATTTGCCTGCTGAAGGCCCCAATCACTACCATCTTGGTGCTCCTGTGAATCCCAGTCACAAGAGAGGATGATAATGCTAAGGTATTGCAGTGCATAGTACAAGCAATCAATCTAACTCAGGTTTAGGTTCCCTAGGGGGACTATAAAATTAGATGAAAATATAACAAAAAATGTTTTTAAAAACTATTAAAAATCAGTAAAGTTTGAATCTTCACCCTTTTCCCAATTTAAAAATAAGTTTATTTTATCAACATATAAAATTACAAAATTTAAAGGGATTGTCCAGGACTATTTTATCTTTTTTTATTATAGGGCTAAAAATTAACTGACAGGTAGTTGCTGATGTACTGGGCGCCTGCTCACTGACAGCTTCTTCCGGCCATTCAGCTGCTCCACGTCAACAGAGCAGCTCATCCTCTTCCAGACTGCTTTGTTCATGGAGCGGGACTGCTGAAGTCATGCTGATTGTTAGCCGGCTCCCCGCAGTTAGGCAGCTGGGAGCCAGCTGTGAATCAGCATGATGTCGGCAGTCACGCCCCGTCAAGAGAGCAGAGCAAAAGAGAAGTCGCTGCTTTGCCGATATGACATCAGTAGAAGCCACTGAATCACAGGTAAGACCAGTCTGTGACCACTTTATGGCAGCAGAGATCGACACCAGCCAAAACAATCAACCTTTAGATTCTTATGTCCATAGTAAAAAATCTGAAATAATCCTGGAAAATCCCTTTAAATTATTTAACCCTTAAGGTAAATGCCGTAAAGAAAACAGTTATCAAAATGCCAGAGTTGCTATTTTTCTGACACCAAACTTTTCACGACCCCTCCCTAAAAAAATTTAATAAAAAGCGATCAAGACATAGTACAGTATGTAACCAAAATGTCACAAGTGTGTCACATCCTCTTGGGAGATCTGGGGTGCGATCTCTACGTACTGTGAATCGCAGATCCTCCATTTAAGCTGTGTTGTTTTGTTCCTCATATTAAATGGATTTCGCTGCCTTTGGCGCTGCTGAGGTTAATGACACTTTGTATGCCAGTTAGGGACATGCAATTCCATCTCATAGCAGCATCTGATCTGCTCATTTTCTGTCTCTATAAACCTGGCCAGACCTTCTCATCCCTGCCTGTGAAAGTTTTGCTTCCTGGCTTGCTGGAGTTAGAGTGCTTAAGTTGGAGTTCGTAGTTGCTGCTGGATATTGTTGTATGATGTTTTTGAAAGTATGCTTTCTCCTTTATCCCATTCCTCTTTGGTTTGGAGCTTCCTATCCTTCCCTTAATTTCCCTTTACCCTTGGTTAGTGTTTTTGTATGTAAGTTGCTTTTAGTCATCCCTGTTTGTCTTCCACGTATATACACCAACATATCTGTCCCAGGCCTACTGGGGGAGGGGACAACTTGGGACATTAGCAGGAGCATGGTAAGGTCAGAGACTCAGGCCTCTCTACCTTTAAGATTACCCCCAGGACAGGGATAGTTAGGGTCCCAGTTCCAGAGGCAGTTTGAGGTCCCCCTTCCTTACAAAAGACCTTCACAGTGTGACACAAAATTGGTATCAACAAGAACAATACAAAAAAACAAGCCCCATTCATGGAAAAATAAAAATCTAAAAGTTTTGGCTTTTAGAAGAAGGCGAGGAAAAAGTGAAAGTGCAAAAATGAAATGTTGCTTGCATCTTTGAGAGGTTAAGAAGTTCCCTTTGCTTTTGTCAGCACTAATTCAATGTTTCTCCTCTAGAGTTGAATGTTATCTGTTTCGTGTAGCTCCTAGGCAGCATAGCAGCATATCTCTAGCAGCATATCTCGGCATTAGTACTTTTCATGTCTGGGCCATCACTGGAGAGGAAAAATCTACTTATTTCCTTATACCTGCCTTCACACATAAAACATTGTTTTACTCTGAATTCCCCTTTGAAGATTATTTTTCACCTGTGCAATGTAACCTCCGCATTTATTGCTTCCTCATTCCAAAAAGTATAAATATTTTCCATTATTAATCACATGCAATTTATCTTCAGTTCCCTAGTTACTGAGAACAATAGATCAATCCATAATAGATAATATTTTATCAACATTAGGATAACTTTTGTTTCCTAGGAACAGCGCCACTCTTGCTTTATGGTTGTATGTGGTATTGCATTTGATTCCCATTTATGGATACAAAGGTTGACTCTGATTGTGGATTTGGGTGTTACCAGGGTCATACATACAGACAGAGAAGGAGCGCCCAGGAAATGAGTAAGAACGAAAATGCTGCCAACACCGATAAAGAAACTGGAATGGAGACTGAAAGCAAGTAGCAAACATCAATTAATTCCACACATTAGTCATATTGTGTTACAAATCTGAATGCAGCAGATGATATCCATGGCACACAGAAATGTATCATAGATCTATTGTAGCCAGGATTTCAACTATCTAAAATGTTGCCAAGCTATGAGCTAAATTGAAAGGTTTATTTTATCTTTATGCAGTTAGATCTTTGTTTTTTTGAAATACAAAATCTCCAAACATTCTTCATAGACATGATAAATGCTAAAATTCTGGTGTTTTTTGGCCACAATGAGACAGAGTTTTTGAAATTTGTGGTATACTTTTATGCTGGACATGATATGCCGATCTAATCTGTCATGAGATGGAACATGCCACCATTTTTATTTTCTTCAAAAAGAAAACATTCATTTACATCTGTACTTAAAGACGTCCTCCTCCCATCAAAGTTTTCAGCCTCGTAATATAATGCATAACTGTGTACTTACTGTGGATCATTTTGCCCTTCTACCCAGTTAATTAATCTCTTTTCCATTTATGTGATTTACTGACTAGCTGATTACTTATAAGCTCTATGTAGCAACTGGAAGTCTATTTTCCCTGAATGAGACATCATTAGAACTACAATCCTACATCACTGCAAAGTTCATGGCAGTCAAGCGCCACCTCTTTTTCAACTACTGACCAAGCTGCTTTGCTCCTCACTCCTGTCAGGGACTTTGCAGTCATTAACTATTTCAGTTCTAATGATGACTCATGCTGGGAAAAGAGACTTCCTGTTTCTACATACAGCTGAGAGGGATTCAGTTTTTTTTAACAATGTGATGTCATAGACCTAATGGAAAAGAGAAGAATAAACTGGGTAGAAGGGCAAAATGAGCAATTCTAAGTATGCAGTATATGATGATTGCATGACCATGATGATCCCATAAAAACTTTGATGGGAGTGCTTTTTTAAAGGGAATCTGTCACCCTAAATTGGCGGGATATTTAAATGATGGAAGTCAGGTCAGATGGGCGGTGTTTTGGGTACTTGCCTTAACATGTTGTTCGCCGCTGTCTCCATTATTTCTGGGAATTGTAGTCGTTGCCCTCCATATAAAGCGCCTGCGCATTGCAATCTGCGGGCAAAGCATACTGCGCGTGCGCAATTCAAGATTGCAATACGCAGGTGCCTTATATGGAGGGCAACGACTACAATTCCCAGAAATAATGGAGACAGCGGCGAACAACATGTTAAGGTAAGTACCCAAAACACCCCCCATCTGACCTGACTGCCATCATTTAAATATCCCGCCAATTTAGGGTGACAGATTCCCTTTAATCAAAGGTCCATGAAGGTACATCGATCATACAGTTATAGCCATTTAAGTTTTTATTATACAGTTTCTTGCAATTCCCATTACTTATTACTATACCTAAAGCATACAACAAAACAAAAGAAATGGACCGGTAAACATGTTGGTATAAGTGCAATGTGTAGGTGCACATTCACACTGTGGCCATTTAGCAGACACAAACTAAGATAAAACAAATGAGCAATACTCTGTAGTAAGTATATACATAGTAATAGTTCATATAAATAACAGGCTACTTAGTAGACACTACTTTGATCAAGAGAGTGTAAAATCCATCCTACCACGACAAGGTGACCCAATCAGGATGTTCCGTAACTTGTGTAGTTCACCTCGCTGTGTGCCAGCAGATATCAAATTAGATGGGGGCAGAGCAGGATCCTACCTGTGGAGAGTTATATGGACAACATCCCTAAAAGAGTAAGTAGAAAGTGTAAAAAACTAAAGTAAAACCAAGGAAATGAACTGTCAAGCATGTTATTTGCATGTACTTGTACTATTTATTTTTTTATTTACTTACTGCAGGGTGTTTGTTCTTTTTGTTTTTACCTTGGTTCTGTCCAAAGCAGCATACAATGTTACTCAACCAGTATTTTCCCCTCCACTTCTTCTTCCTTTACCTCTCTGGTTTGCATCATAAAGACACGAGAAAAAGACATATATGCCAATTGTGCACGTTCCTCCTGGAGTCAATAAACATCTTAAATAGAAACTTTTGTTTTATGGCCAATGTTATAAATGAGTCATCCTGGAAGTGGAATATCTATATCTGCCTGACAAGCTGCAATGTAGTAATATACGCTGCTCAAAAAAATAAAGGGAACACTCAAATAACACATCCTAGATCTAAATGAATGAAATATTCTCATTGAGTACTTTGTTGTGTACAAAGTTGAATGAGCTGTCAACATAATCACACAAAAATCATCAATGGAAATCAAATTTTTGAACCAATGGAGGCCTGGATTTGGAGAGACTCCCAAAATGAAAGTGGAAACAAGTCAAAATGAAAATCAAAACAAGACAAAATTAAAGTGGAAACAAGTCAAAATGATGCTCAGTATTGTGTGTGGCCTCCAGTTGCCTCTATGACCTCCCTACAATGCCTGGGCGTGCTCCTGATGAGGTTGCGGATGTTCTCCTGAGGGATCTCCTCCCAGACCTGGACTAAAGCATCCGTCAACTCCTGGACAGTCTGTGGTGCAACGTGACGTTGGTGGATGGAGCAACACATGATGTCCCAGATGTGCTCAATCGGATTCAAGTCTGGGGAACGGGCAGGCCAGTCCATAGCTTCAATGCCTTCATCTTGCAGGGACTGCTGACACACTCCAGCCACATGAGGTCTGGCATTGTCCTGCATTAGGAGGAACCCAGGGCCAACTGCACCAGTCTCACAAGGGGTCTGAGGATCTCATCTCGGTACCTAATGGCAGTAAGGCTCCCTCTCGTGAGCACATGGAGGGCTGTGTGGCTCTCCAAAGAAAGGCCACCCCACACCATTACTGACCCACTGCCAAACCGGTCATGCTGAAGGATGTTGCAGGTAGCAGATCGCTCTCCACGGAGTCTCCAGACTCTGTCATGACTGTCACATATGCTGAGTGTGAACCTGCTGCCTGCAACATCCTTCAGCATGACTGGTTTGGCAGTGGGTCAGTAATGGTGTGGGGTGGCATTTCTTTGAAGGGCCACACAGCCCTCCATGTGCTCACCAGAGGGAGCCTGACTGCTATTAGGTACCGAGATGAGATCCTCAGACCCCTTATGAGATCATATACTGGTGTGGTTGGCCCTGGGTCCCTGGGTTCCTCTTAATGCATGACAATGCCAGGCTTCATGTGGCTGGAGTGTGTCAGCAGTTCCTGCAAGATGAAGGCATTGAAGCTATGGACTGGCCTGCCCATTCCCTAGACCTGAATCCGATTGAGCACATCTGGGACAGCATGTCTTGCTCCATCCACCAACGTGACGTTGCACCACAGACTGTCCAGGAGTTGACGGATGCTTTATTCCAGGTCTGGGAGGAGATCCCTCTGGAGAACATCTGCAACCTCATCAGGAGCATGCACAGGCGTTGTAGGGAGGTCATACAAGCATGTGGAGGCCACACACAATACTGAGCATCATTTTGACTTGTTTCCACTTTAATTTTTTGTTGTTTTGAGTTTCATTTTGACTTGTTTCCACTTTCATTTTGGGGGTCTCTCCAAATCCAGGCCTCCATTGGTTAAAAAAATTGATTTCCATAGATGATTTTGTGTGATTATGTTGACAGCACATTCAACTTTGTACACAACAAAGTATTCAATGAGAATATTTCATTCATTTAGATCTAGGATGTGTTATTTGAGTGTTCCCTTTATTTTTTTGAGCAGTGTATATTATATAACATCATCTATCTTCCCTCATTTAAGTGCCACTTTCTTGACCTGGCCATACACATTAAAAAAGTTGGGCAAATCTGACAATTTTGGTTAGATCGGTCCACAATCGAATGTGTATTGGATCCTTATATCATATTTCCTTAAGGTAAGGAATAGAAAGAAAGGGTTAATTGTGGACTCTATACTCTAATTAAAACAATATCAATCCAATTAAGGCAATCGGTGGCTACATAAGTGATCTTAAGCCAACAACTACAAGGCTGAGCATTGATTGACAGCTGGAAGACAACTTTGATCTTCTGTCTGCTTAATAGCTGTCATCTATAGATTATGGTTCATAATCTGAACATCCAAATTTAACTGTTCACAACTCGGTGCAAAATGTAAGAGTTTTTGTGGATTTTGTACCCATGATCAATCCAGTCATGGTCCTCATGGCCTCTTTTAGTGGCCTCCATGCTCAAAAACCTGAAAAGTTGAAGAGTTAGTTTGGTCCAAATTTAAAAGCATGATATTTTCAATACTGTTTCATCATAGTCAACTCCTTTCTGACCTGGTTCATAAAATAGGGTCCCAAGTAGGCGATCCCACTCTATCACATCCATATATAGCCTAAAGGACTGTAGGGGTGTCTTCATGAGCATGAGGTAGTCAGCAAACATAATTTTGCAATTAAGGCAAGCAACATATTGAGAAACATTTACAGATAACGTGTTCTTCCTGTGTGACCTCATCTACATTTCTCCTTGGTGACCATATCTTGTTCTCGAAAAGATTTGTTTCTATTTGACAAAGTCTCGTTACTTTGTGATACTCAGTTCCACCTTGAAAGTCCACATCTATAACATCCCTTAGGATATTTTGATGTGTGACATGTTTCTCAGAATTATCCATGTAATAGTTCTTGTAACTGGACAGACAAATCTTCACGCGCCTTAACTAAATATTGAGTTAAATCATTAAATCATTTATAACAAGTCATACACTCTTGTTCACTGGGTTGGGTTTGTTCCATAGAAAACGAGAAAATCTTCTGTGGAGCCCAAGCTATGGTATGATAACCAGGATCATGAGGTCTTACGTGGGTCACCACCTTAGGCTGAAAGTAGAGCAGTCTTGTTCTTGTCCAAAGGCCAATTACATATTGGATTTTGGTGTGACCAGCCAACTATCAAATGCTTTTTGGGTATTCTGAATCGCCTCCAACAGAAGATGTTTTGAGAAATAAGCATCAGTCTTCTTGAATTACAATTCTTAATTTTTTTTTTTCCCAGAAGATGATCCACCTCCAGATATGTCTTCCCATCTTTCAGTCTCTTATAGCCCATTTAGAAACACCAATAATTGTTGAATGAGCTTTCGTAGGAACGGTTATTCCTAACTAAACGAGTTGGAAAACACCGAGCAAATGACCAAAAGTTCGGCAGCAGGTTGCTCTGGGATGCTACTGTACAAGGGATGTGCTGCCAATAACATGATATTCCATACACACAGAAGTATGGTATTAGTGATTGATCTATTCACGTACAAAGTTCGTCATCCTGTCTGTACGGGGTGGTAGACGACCACAGATCAACTTGTATACAGCTGATCGGTAGTCATTCAGAACAACTCATGTCAAAGGGCCATTACTTTTCTTTGCCCATTGACATAACTGTTGGCCAAACGCAATGAAAAGTTTACACACACCTTTATATATTTCTTTGGGTGGTATCCAAAACTAATTGTCTTTAAAGAGGTTGTCCAGGCTTGGGGCCCAAATCTGCAGTCATTCTAAATCAGTATTCTCTGGTGGTGGCGCTAATATGACCTCAACAAGCCCTTTAGTGATGACAAGCCTTGATGTGCAATGTAAAAATAAAGTCATGATGCTCAGAATTAAAGGCTTCAAGAAACAACCCCTTTTAAAGATGCCTATCATTATATTTTGTAATTATCCATTTTTTATCTGTATTGAATAGGTGGGCTCTTATTGATATTAAAGAAGTTGTCCACTATTTTTTCATCAATGCCTATCCTTAAGATAGGTCATCAATCTCTGATCGGCCAAGGTTCGACACCCATCACCTCCGCCGATCAGCTGTTATCTGGCTGGCCATTGCATGCTAGCTGGCCATCTTCTAGTAGTGGCCGTGGCTTGGTACCGTACATCGGCCTCCTAATCAAATCAATAGTAGGTGGATGTGCGGTACCCTACCACGGCCACTATCAGAAGACGGCCAGCTCCGCAAGTATTTCTGCATCGGACCCCAACCAATCAAACATTAATGACCTATCCTAAGGAAAGAGCATCAATGTAAAAGAGTGGACAATCTTTGTAAGACTGAGCCGTGCAGATCTTATTTATTGCCTGCCCCATTTTCCTTTCGTAGCATGCAGTCTCACACACATATGGACAAAATCATTGAGATTGCAGTTGCATCCCCCTCCTCCCTGACTTCTATCTGCCATCACACTCAATAGATTGTTTTCTGATAACTAAAAAAGGTTCATGAAAATGAAAAATAAGGGCTGTTGAAAGTCGAAGAAGAGGCCACATTCCTGTAAAAGATATATACGGTAACATAGTTTCATGCACTTACATTTAGTCCTGACCTAAGGTAAAATAAAAAGTTGTGGCACCATAAGTCACACTCAAGTCCATTCTTTTACAATATTTTACAAAATGGGCAAAGATTAATTTTTGTTTAAATCCCAGTTTCAACTCTAATAAAAATTGCAGCATCGTGTAAAAAAGCAAATAAAGGCAAAATGAGAAAGGCTCAGTTATTTTAGCCAAGATACAAAACAAGAAATACTAGTTCCAGTCAGGACTATTGCCAGGAATGGGAGCTTGGATAACAGAGCCAGCAGGAAGTCCCCAGGCAGATGGTTTATGACCTATCGCAGTATGTAAAAAAGTATAAAAGAACAATTAAATAAAGCAAAAACAAATACAGGCAACTGCAGCTACTCGGATCACGGTAAGCAGGAAAGAAAACCGAAACATCGCTCTATTATCTGTTCCATACTCCGCAGAGTTTCATTGCCATATGGGATGGTTGTTCTTTGCTGTGTCTACAATTAGGAAAAAATCTATTTGGTTTGTTCAAAAAATAAAAATAAAAATATAATAATTATGTATTTGTATAGCTTAGGAATGTCTTTGGGTGGCACCTGTGGTTCTTGTGGGTCGACGAGTGGACAACATTCCTGACTCACTTTAGGAGTGTTCACCGATGTTGAGTAATCCATGGATTTCCAGAAGAGTATATGACTAATATATACATGAAAGAGAGAAGATGCCTCTTTTTCTTTTATGTCCCGTCCAGATGTATGGAATGAAGAGCAGCTCTGGAGCACATACTTCTGCTCAATAACCAATGTGTTTTATTATTCCACTGCCTTTTATTTCTCAGATTTATGTTACATAAATAGTCATACGCTATCTAGATTTCCTCATAATTATGTGAAGGTTATTGAATGACTTTGTTGTTTTGCTTTTAGTTTGCCTCGTGTTTTACATACACCACATGGAGACCAAGGAGAATATTTGCATTCGGTAAAATGTTGAGTGAGGTTACGTTTTATAAAATAAACTAATGTCTGTAAATTGCTTTTTGGCTCGGAGTTTATACACAGTTGGTTCTGGTGATTTTCATTCTAGGCTGTGTCATCTTTATACCAGGCACTGTGATATAATCTGATATTGGAAAAAAATGGTGAGCCTAAAGGTCCATTTAGATGAGCCAATAAGTAGCTAACAACTGTGTGGCCCAGCTGAGCTTGGTACACATGTTCTCAGGAAAATGCACAGATAAGGTAATTGTGAAGCCTGATATTCATTCACATCACACACTTTCAACACTGCCACTAGAGGGCGACTTAGACTATTTAAGTTAGTGTGACGAAGCGGAGAAGAAGAAGTTCAGTGCAGTTCAGTCTAGGAGGGAGAGGAGAGAAGACTGATTCCTGACAGAGCTCAGGTAGTTCATTCTGTACTGAAGTGGAGGCTAGTACGAGTGGAGGAGATCACTCTAGCCTAGTCAGAGCTACATTTGAGTCTGAAGCTGTTACTCGGAACAAGCTCCTGTGTTCCCTATGAACGTGGAAAGTGATTCTCAGAGCGAGCATGAAATCAGTCGACAGAAGCTCCTGATAGCCACTCTGGACAGAGTCTTTGAAGGAAAGAAGGAAAGGGATTACAGCAGTTGTAACATCGAGGCAACTGAGAACAGGTCAGTGAGCTTGGAAAAACGACTGACAACTACACCTACTGCTACCCGTGCTTATGTTAAGAGCAAGAGCAGGGCGACAGGCAAGTGGAGAAAGACGGACAAGTGACCAAGGTGACAGATCATCTTCACTTAATTAACCGGACACCGGGGTCCGAAGCATTGCCAGTACTTCACGTCTAGTAATAAGATACACCGGAATCCTTGCTGGACTTCAAGTCACAGAAGGTAGCCCTAAGCGTTGATACGTAACTGGAGTCAGGGAGAACAAGGACTTTTAGCTAGGCCAAGCTTAGAGGACTTCGTTCTTGCCAGCCTCTGAGCATCAGAGACAGAAAAGACTCTACCACAATGTCAGCCGGGCGAAGCTGCTATAGAAAGAGTTAAACTTGACTTCATGCAAGTTAGGACTCACATACACTTTAAGGAGAAAGGAGGCCTTAAACCTGCTCAGCAATTCCCTGAATGTGCATTCTCCAACCTGACCAGCTTCCCGGGACATACCTGCCAACAACATCAGTAAAGGTATGGAAAGAGACTGAATTGTGTGTGACTGACTTATTCTGCAACACCATTGACTTTGAGGGAACAGTCCCACCTGTGGGGGACTTAACATCAAGCTGCCTAATACCATCCCCTCAGAAGAATCACCCTGCAGCGCTGGTCTTATTGATCAGAAACCACAGGTGGCGTCACAAACAAATCTTTATAATCCCCTGTAAATATCCCCCATTGTATGAGCGCCCAGGGCCACGGACCGAGCTCTGCTGCCAGTGACATCCCCCATAGACTTCCATGGGCTCGATGCCGAGTATCCCATGGCCCTGGTACTATGTGCGACTCATCTTTGGCATCACGAACAGGATGCGAGGCTTGCTGGATGTGAGTCCTGTGTGCCTATTGAACTGTTTTGTGCAAAAAGACTGTTTGCTATTTTTGTGATTTTTGGCGCCATTTTGCGACCATATTCGCGCCCTGAGGCGCTGGTGAAGAAGGTGGGCGTGCCTTCGTGGGCGTACCCCCTGTGGCGCGAAAGTGATGGACGCCCTCTCTAAATGCTACTATAATGTGAGAGCCTGCCCCACTGCTAAGGAGAACCGCCTCCTCTTCATTTTCTATGCCAAAAAGAGGAAGCGCAAATCCCGCCTCCACGGAAGAGACCAGATTGTTCCAGATGGAAAGCACAGTCTGGCCTGGAGAGAGATGGCGGAAGGACAGGAGGTGCTGTGTGGAGGAGCGGCGGCGCGCAGGCCCCGTTCCCCAGAAAAGCTACTGCCTGTACCGGAGCCGTCCCCAGTTCGGGACACTAACCAAACCATGAAAGAAGTGATGGAGGTGGAAGCGGTGTTAAGGGACCTGACCCGACACCGAGAAGATATGGAGGAGCTGGAGAGAAAATGGCGTGCCCGGAAACAGCGGCTGCTGTGGGACGCAATGCTCTCTCCCCCAGGAACGCAGCCAGTACCTGTGCTCCCTGTGCCACTGCCGTCAGAAGCTGATGAGAAACCGGAGGCCGGCCCCGAAAGAGCTGATCCCGACTCCACCGATGATCCGGTCGGAGGGACGGAGGCTGAGGAGGCCCTGCCCGTTCCGGAGTGCCAGCCAGGCCAGGAGGCCGCAGCAGAATGCAGTTCCCCGGTAGGGACACCGGAGGGAAGCCAGCCGTCCATGATGGAGGTCGACTGGGACGTGATGGAGTATCTGGATGATGTGACCTATGACATCCAGACCGATAATGAATGGGGACGCAGCGAGCAGGAGAAGCGACGCCAGCAGGAGGAGAGAGAGGCGCAGCAACAGCGTCAGCGGTACCATGAGAAGTTCCTCGCCGATAAGGAGAATGTCAGGAGGAATAAAGGTACGCTCCGGGAACCGCGGCGTCAGGGGTGCGTGAGCGATTTCAAACTCCGCAAGGGCTGGGGCTTTATCCATGAGCCAGGCCTGTATCAGGAGATCTTTGTTAGTCGGAGGGATGTAGAGTCTCACTTACCCATCGGGCACCCGGGAAGAGATCTCGAGAACGGGGACATCGTCAGCTATACGCGGCACTGGGGACTTAAAGGGTGGTACGCCTTAAACGTCACCCGTGTCAGCGACCCCGTCCCCGAAGCCGGTGAAGTGAATCGTGCTGCAGTGTCGCAAGCCCCAGCAGCGTCATCTTTGGCGTCAGCACCCAGCCGTGCACCAGCATCGCAACCAGCATCCTTTTCTGCACCGCAATCTGCAGCGTATCCCGTATCGCAACCCACGACCGCTCCTGAATCGCAATCGGCCTTGTATACTGCGGTTCCTACTGCAACGCAACCGTATGGTGCGACCAAAGCTAGATCACAGCCCAAGCCTGCGTCCTCAATGGAAGATTTATATCTGCATAAGGTACCCGTTGAGCCCCTAGTGGATTACACAAGAACTGTGTTTACGCAAACGTTGATTGCAGGCCATGACTTGTTTGTTATGCGTTCAAGAATGCACTGCGTCGTTCCAGCCCCAGGAGTGGAAGACGTCATTGATATCTGTAAGAAAGAAGAAGACCAGTAGGACCCAGACAGGGTTTACTGCCACTGTAAAAAGTTGGAGAAGTTGAAAATCTTGCACTTTATTGATATTATGATAAATGTTTACATAATTTGCTAAATGTGATGATGTTAGCATAGAATACCCCAGTTGGGTAAAGTGAGTCAATTGAAATGTGATGTCTTGAAAATGTTCATATGCAAAGACTGCGTGGCTGTGGACTGTGCCAGCCCAAAAACTTTCATTGTAAATAGTTCGCACTTCGGTGCCCCATTTTGGTTTTACATAAAGCCTTACTACCTCTGAAGAAAAACCCGTATGGTGTGGCCTAGAGTGAGGTCTGCAGCTCAGAAGTCCTGCAGCCCACCCAGGACCCACGTGGGAGGTTTTTGGTGCGGGTCCTCCACAAGAATCTTGTCTTATATATATTTATGTGAAAAGTATTTTGATAATTTTCTACTGACCTACGTACAAATTGTAACGTTGAAGAGTCCTTACCTCCCGCAAGGGATGAGTTATATGTTAAATGTTGGTGTTATATGCAAAACAAAAATATTTTTCTTTTCTATTTCAGCCCGGGAGTGCTGAGTTTAACCAGGGGGGGATGTGTGGCCCAGCTGCGCTTGGTACACATGTTCTCAGGAAAATGCACAGATAAGGTAATTGTGAAGCCTGATATTCATTCACATCACACACTTTCAACACTGCCACTAGAGGGCGACTTAGACTATTTAAGTTAGTGTGACGTAGCGGAGAAGAAGAAGTTCAGTGCAGTTCAGTCTAGGAGGGAGAGGAGAGAAGACTGATTCCTGACAGAGCTCAGGTAGTTCATTCTGTACTGAAGTGGAGGCTAGTACGAGTGGAGGAGATCACTCTAGCCTAGTCAGAGCTACATTTGAGTCTGAAGCTGTTACTCAGAACAAGCTCCTGTGTTCCCTATGAACGTGGAAAGTGATTCTCAGAGCGAGCATGAAATCAGTCGACAGAAGCTCCTGATAGCCACTCTGGACAGAGTCTTTGAAGGAAAGAAGGAAAGGGATTACAGCAGTTGTAACATCGAGGCAACTGAGAACAGGTCAGTGAGCTTGGAAAAACGACTGACAACTACACCTACTGCTACCCGTGCTTATGTTAAGGGCAAGAGCAGGGCGACAGGCAAGTGGAGAAAGACGGACAAGTGACCAAGGTGACAGATCATCTTCACTTAATTAACCGGACACCGGGGTCCGAAGCATTGCTAGTACTTCACGTCTAGTAATAAGATACACCGGAATCCTTGCTGGACTTCAAGTCACAGAAGGTAGCCCTAAGCGTTGATACGTAACTGGAGTCAGGGAGAACAAGGACTTTTAGCTAGGCCAAGCTTAGAGGACTTCGTTCTTGCCAGCCTCTGAGCATCAGAGACAGAAAAGACTCTACCACAATGTCAGCCGGGCGAAGCTGCTATAGAAAGAGTTAAACTTGACTTCATGCAAGTTAGGACTCACATACACTTTAAGGAGAAAGGAGGCCTTAAACCTGCTCAGCAATTCCCTGAATGTGCATTCTCCAACCTGACCAGCTTCCCGGGACATACCTGCAAACAACATCAGTAAAGGTATGGAAAGAGACTGAATTGTGTGTGACTGACTTATTCTGCAACACCATTGACTTTGAGGGAACAGTCCCACCTGTGGGGGACTTAACATCAAGCTGCCTAATACCATCCCTCAGAAGAATCACCCTGCAGCGCTGGTCTTATTGATCAGAAACCACAGGTGGCGTCACGAACAAATCTTTATAATCCCCTGTAAATATCCCCCATTGTATGAGCGCCCAGGGCCACGGACCGAGCTCTGCTGCCAGTGACATCCCCCATAGACTTCCATGGGCTCGGTGCCGAGTATCCCATGGCCCTGGTACTATGTGCGACTCACAACGCTGTTTCCCGATTTCTGCAACCTACCAAACCATTTTTTGCTGGCATAAAAATCATTGTTACTGGCAGCTCATCACCCATATGCCGACAGAGTGAGCACTAACGATCATTGTGTTCAGTATTCGACATAGGGGCTCATTAATGGGCCAAAAATGACTAATTTAAATTGGCCATTGGTTATGGGAGATCAGCAAAACTGTAAGAAGAGCATCTGACCACAACAAGGTGGTCTATTCTTTCCCATACCATCCAGTAGAATTATGATAGCATCTCTAAAGTAGACTTCAGGCTCAGCGCAAATTATTGAAAAAGTGTATTTATTGACTGAGTCAACATTTTGAGTTGCATAATTCTATGTAATAGTTTTCAAGGACAGACATATCCTTTAAAAATAATCACATGTTCATGAGAACCTCAGTAATACTAAATCCCATCTTCGCAATCCAATACAAGTGAAATCCCTACATGAGTGACCATCACCAGTTCCAATTGGCATGAGAAAGAGTCAATGGAAATTACCCAACCAGCCACTTTGGACTTACTGAATTCCCTTGGACCTAAATGTTGCTCAAATGTATGTATGTTGGTCGTATGTACCGAATAACTATATTTTATAGAGGTTCCTTCCTTGGATCTTGATTTGAGATTTTTGGGAAACTTGTAACTAGGGTTTGTATTGTTTACAACTATCACAGTCTCAAACAATGATGTTGGAGAAGAAACTGGTGAGGTTCTCTGATGACCACCTTTTAGCCTCCTTGTTAGTACTTCAGTACATGAGCACCCTATACATCAGATTCCTGAAAGATATCTATCCTGTCTCCTCTTATTCTTGGTTCAGGTGATCACACATATGCTATGAATGGGGAAAGGAGAGCAAGCTGCTTTCAGACACCACTTGGGGTGGGCAGACATGTTCAAAGAAATCATAGGGCCCTATACCAAAAGTCTAAATTGGCTTCCCAATTTCAGGCAGCATTATGGTGCGTAGACATTTTTGACCACAAACATCAGTAGACTTGGCTGGCTAATATGTAGAGATTATCTCTGTTTATTCATCAACTGAATCTCCTGACATTTCTGATAAAAAAAATGATGGTGGCATCCAAGTGCTGAGACCAGGCTTACAGAAGTGGGCAGATGACAGGCAGGCAACTGTGCAATTAAGCAAAGGTCCCCCCAATTCATGGTAGCTGCTTTGTCTGTCTCCATTGAAGGTACACTAATGGTGGCAGCTAATTTCCATCAAGAACCAAAAATTGGGCATGTTTATTTCCAACAAGCCCAATTTTAATGTCACCCAAATTCTGCTGATGGGACAAGTCAGAACACCAACAAATACATTAAAAAGTTAGCCAGGCCACCAAAATTGGTGAGCTCAGCCAATATTGGCCTATTCTATAAAACCAGCTCAAGCAAAATCATAAATATCAATGATTTGAATTGAACCAATTTTTTTCTACTAAAGACAAAGAAAAATCAATCTACGTTTATGCAGGCAACTGGGCCATTAAGCAAAGTCTTCATTGAAGGTACACGAATGGTGGATATTGGTTTCCATTAAGAACCAAAGATTGGGCAATGTCCCCTAACTTCTGCTGATGGGACAAGTTAAAACACCTTCATGTACATTAGAGGGTTGGTCAGATCACTAAAATTGGTAGGCTCAGCCAACAGTGACCTCCAGCTCAAGAAAAACATAAATATCAATGATTTGAACCAAGTTGTTTCTTCTGAAGACAAAGTAAAATTAATCTACGTTCAGCAGGATTTATAAATCTTTTTTTGTCTTTTAATGTATGAATAAAAGCTATAAAATAAAAAGAAAAGAAAGAAAAACAATCGGAGTTAATGGGACAAGATAACAACATTTTATTGAACAATTACAAATTATTTACATCTCTTAATATCAAAAATATGAATTTGATGAATTATAGTACAGCACATATATTACCCATCTGTCATTACATTTCATCATCCTCCGGTAATCCAAATCTTCCCTAATTATACATCGTCTAATAATAAATATATCACATGAAAAATCTGTGACATTGCTGGCGAGAAGAAAAGATGCAGAGGAGGAATGGGAGAAAGAAAGCTTATGTTAAGCCCAATCTCCAACTCCTGTAAAGCAAGCCTAGTATGTGTGCACACGGAGCATAGTATGGGTACAGCAGAGCAGAATTTATGATTCCGGATAGGACACCCCCTCCGTAACTCTGCTCCATCTGTATACCCTTACATAGTAATGTTATTCTGCGATGGTTGGCATTTTGTGGGAACCTCCCTGAGTCAATACTTAATCGCGCCCATTGTTCAGGACAATAAATAACTCATTCCTGTGCTCGGATAGTAAGGCAGTCAAAACACGATTGGAATTATTTTTGACCTTCCTTGTTATCTCTGATTAATAGGAGAATTCAATTTGCAAAGAGTCATTTGGAGGAGTGCGGACTGATACTATTTTCATGTCAATTAAATTGATTGTTACGGAAAAGGGAGTAAGAGTGTAAATGGGACCATGGGTAAAAAAAAAACTTGATAATTATTGCATTGGTTATTGAGTAGCAGTTTTAGGGAGGGGGTTTATGGCTGTAATGATGGATGCTTAACTTTTCGTTTCCAGTAAAACAAAGCTACTTTGAAATGATCGGTTAAAAACTTCTAGGCACCAATTGGGAGAAGAACCCTAAAAGTTTTGACTAATTATTTTTGGTATTCTGTGGTTGAATATTTATTGGAAAATATAATTTTCTTTGATCTTTTCCAAACTCAATCTTTATAATAAAATCCTAGAATTAGAGATTAGACAATTGGAATTTCCAAAGTAGGAGAATTGGGTAAGCATATAGTAGTTTGGCATATTAGGTTGATAGGCTTGAATTTTGGCACATTTTAAAGGACATATGTTAATACTAGTGCATGTTAATCAAAAACTAGGGTTAATTTTTAATGTTCTATACAAAATCCAAATCTACACTCTAAGTGATCTATACATAATCGATATCTACAATCTTAGCAATAAACAAAAAGCACTACTTTTGGTTTTTCCCCTTTCAAACTCGTTTTTTTCAGTTGTTTAGCATTTTCAGACACATTAAGTGCAATTTAAAGGGAATCTGTAAACAGAATTTTGCCCTCCAAACTACTTATATCCGCATGTAGTTTTTTCAACGACAAGTCCAGCAATACCTTTATAAGGCTAGTCCGCTGAGAAATCAGCATTTGAATTAATATGGAAATGAAGCTGAAGAGGTATGGTAGATAATAATAATAATAATCTTTATTTTTATATAGTGCTAACATATTCCGCAGCGCTTTACAGTTTGCACACATTATCGTCGCTGTCCCTGATGGGGTTCACAATCTAGATTCCCTATCAGTATGTTTTTTGGAGTGTGAGAGGAAACCGAAGTGCCCGGAGGAAACCCACGCAAACACGGGGAGAACATACAAACTCCTTGCAGATGTTGTCCTTGGTGGGCTTTGAACCCAGGACTCCAGCGCTGCAAGGCTACAGTGCTATCCACTAAGCCACCGTGCTGCCCGTAGATCTGAAGCCTCTGTCACTCCAGCTCTATTTATTTCCAAAGCAGCCTTATCCTGCATATCTAACAACCTCTATGCTGTGAAGAGCTGGTCTGGAGGGGTGCAGTTGTGTGCTGTCCACCGAGTAAAGAAGTCCAGCTCTTGACTTGTCCTAACATGCTCGGAGAATGGGAAGTGTTCACTGCCACAGCCCTGCACAAAGATGAGTGTATACTATATACTCATTGCTACTTCCATATCTATCCTTACCTAGCATCACCATAACTCAGTAACTGCAAACCTCTTTGATGTGTGACTTCAGGCAAAGGAGCCGTCAGTCAAGCAAGAGGAAACAGTGCTGGCCAGGGAATAGAGCTGGTGTGACAGTGGCTTCAGATCTACAAATAGTTCTTCAGCCTCATTTGCATATCAGTTAAAAGGTTGATTACTAGATAATAAACAAACAAACTAGCCATGTAAAGGTATTGATGGACTCGTCTTGAAAGAGCTACATGCGTATATAAATAGTTTGGAGTATTAAACTCTGCTGATAGATTCCCTTTAAGACATGTTACATGTGAAAGTCTATGAGCTAGGACCCATATCTCATGCCCATTCAACATTTAGCACAAAAGGCATCAAGCCTCCAGTCTGTGATAATCGGTGTTACAATTGGAACCATGGGTCTGAAATGTGGATTTAACGGGAAACCCTTAGAAGAAATCGAAGAAGACAACAGTATGTCACTTTATTCTAGGATTAAATCCTAGCTCAAGGCCCATCATCAATCCCTTTTTTGTCTAGAAACCATAGCTATTCTTATCGATAGACTGTGTCTAGTATTACAGGTCATTCACAGTCAGGTGAGAGCTGCATTAAGTTGGTACCTAAACACCATGGGCAAAGCAAAGTGGCTTGTTAGTGCCCACATCCCCTTCCACACTCTGGCACCTCCACTAACTTCCCCCTTAGTAAAGCTTTTCCATAAGTTGGGGAGAAGAACACAAGGGAATTAAATAGCTTTTTCCAGATCCAGGATGCAGAAGGATCATCATGATGGCCACCACAGCTAAATACTATAAGGACATATCTATAAATTCTATCAATTTAGCCATCTTTCTAGCTTTTACCTAAAAATAGTGCTCAGAGAACAAAAAGTGCTATTACTTTGTTTCCATTTGAGTATAAAAAGACATATATTAATATATTAATACAAAATAAACTAGAAAAATAAGAGCCAAGGCTCAAGTAGAACTTTCACACCAGAGGAAGAGAAGCTGGAAAATGGTGTTAGAGGTGAGGACATAAAAAAAGAATTGTATAGGTATATATTCAGATGAGAAACCAAGCCTGTGTACATGGTATGGAGTGTTATGCTTTCGAATTGTAATAAAAAAGTAGGGAAGACGCCAGGAGAAACAACCTGCCATCATGGGATGTTGGAAGGCAGAACCACAGGTTAGCCGTGGTGTGTATAAACCTACATGGAAGATGTTGGGGTGATTTTGGAGGATTTCTATTTACCATCAAGGTGATCTCAGGACATATTGACCAATACAGAGATACAAGTCAGGAGAATGTAACTGATCATGTGCCACTTATAGGAGAGTATCAGATATGGGACATGAAATGACAAGATTTATCCCATCTAGAAGAGCTATGAGAGGGCAGAGAGGACTATCTGTTGGGTGATTCCAAAGAAAGTAGGAGAAAATCTAGGGAGTCCTATAGAAATCAGAATAAAAGAGGACCTATCACTTGCCATAAATATGTACCTGCCAACAATGCTCCTGTTCTTCTGAATCTTGGGTTGTTTCTCTTTTGTTTCTGCTCCTTTCGGTTCCTGAAATATTGACTCCTCTTTCCTGTACATGAATGGATGTGGACCTGGTCCTCAAGAAAACTCTCATAGTGGAGACATGAGGACCATACCCACTTGGCTAAAAATACTAGATTTATTTGTAGGGAAGAAGAGGCCATTTCTCAGGAACGGAATGGAGCAGGAACAAAAGGAAAACCGTGCCGGATTCAGGAGAACACCAAGTTCAAAAATTACATATTTATGGCAAGTGACCAGTCCTCTTTAACATGTATGGAGAGAAAAAACTGCAAACAAGGAATAAGATTTTTATTCCCTGCTGGTTTCAGCAATAAGAATCATTCCTGGAGTAAAAGCTAAAGAGACAAATGTCCTTCCAGTAGAGTTATACTAGATAAATGGTGAAGGCTTACTTCTTTTATTGCTGGAGGCATTAAACACCTTTTACGTGATGAATGTACTGCCAGATTCAAAGAACAAGGTGATGGTGGGTGGAAGTCGGGAAATATCTGGGGAGTATAACGATGAGTCCGCTGTGGTTAATTGGCACAATAATATTTTTGGGGGGTAGTTTGAGTTAATAGTGAAAAAAATCTGTCCCAAAAATGTGGTTCCCTCAAATACAGTATGGTCTAAGGAGTACATTTTCTCCAAGCTAGATCCCTGGGAAATAAAACATGCAAATATTCTCATCACAGACCCAGGTTTCTAGTGCCATTTACAGGATTGTTCCATTCAGAGGCACTGGAGACCCTGTTGTCTTCCTCTGTGAAGAGGCTACTTGCATCTGTTAAACATAATAACAAAACATAATATGATGACAGATACGTATGCAGATTTTGAGCATGTATATAAGAAAATATTCTTTAGACTGAGTCTTGAAGTGAATGGGGCTGAAATAAGATTTTGGCAAAATATATTTATACATTTTTTATTTTTTTTTACAACCCTGTCATGTTCTTTTCTTGAGCAAGTCTAGCTAAAAATGAGAGCTCAGCTCTCGACACTGGAGGACCACAATATCATCCAAGTTATGGACAAGCAAATTATTGAGTCCTGCTCTATAGATCTTGAGATGAAGGGGCTGCCAGCAGCTGATCGCCTCCTAATTTCAATTTACACTATGAGATTGCTTCTGACTTGTGACTTTTCAACTCCCAGCATTTTGGAAATTGCGGTTTTCCAACCACTTGGGTTGCACACCACTATGATTCGGTAACTTAAGAACTAATCATGGTATATATGGTATATGAGCTGCTAAAAAAAACAAATTGAGGCGATTCTTAAGTATTTTGCCCTAAAATAAAAGGCATTCATCTGGACACTGAAATGATCTAATAGTGAAATACATACTGGATCAAATCCAGTCGGAATCTGGAGTTTTCTCCCTGTGCCCATCAAAGTCGGGTCAACTTAGAGACTCGCATCGAGTCATTGCCATACGGCAAATATGTCCATGTCAATTCTCTGATCTCCATGCTGAATTATCTTTTGGTTGACGTCTTCACATCGCTGTATATCGTTTCTGCCTTGTTTTCTGGCGCTGCAGCTTTGATAGAGGGATTGTTGGTGATTTGGATTGATGCATATTTCACTTCGTCCTGAAATAATGTAAAGAAGAAAGGAATGTAAAGAAAAGTAGCAGAGAAAACAGAGTTCGTAGAGGAAGGTCCTACATTTACAGAGAGTTTCTCAATCTTAAGGACGATTGAATCATTGATTTCATGTGTAATGCTACATATCCCCTGATTTCCCCAGATTACATCTGATCTGATCTCTGGGATTTCAGTGGACCTTAACGGACTCTCCTAGCAGAAAAAGAACTAACCAAAGAGGACCACCTAATTTAATGAACTGAAAAAATGGGATACTATAGCTTCTGCTCATTATACCCAATCTCTGAGATATCATATACTGTAACTCCCGATCTGTGGAATTTCAGTGAAAACCTGATCTGTGGAATTTCAGTGGACCTCCAATCTCTGGGATGGCAGTGGACACCCCAATCTCTTGGTTGGGTTTTCAGATAACTCCCAATCTTTAAAATTACATTTGCCACCTGATCTCTGAAATTACACTCGATCTCTGGGATTTCAGTGGATCCCAAATCTCTGGGATTTTAGTGGACACCTGATATTATTATTATTATACATTTTTATAGCGCCATTTATTCCATGGCGCTTTACATGTGAAAGTCTGAGATTTCATTGTACCACTTTGAAGGAATCTTCAAACAGAAAAGAGCAAGCCAAGGACAACCTTATTTAATAAGCTTACTACTGAAAAAAGGGGATCCATTTGCCTCTGCTTATTCCACCTGATCTCAGGGATTTCAGGTAACTCCCGATCTCTGGGATTTCAGAGGACACCTGATCTCTGGCAATTCAGTGGATACCCAATCTCTGGGATTTCAATAGACACCCAATCTCTGGGATTTCAGTAGACACCCAATCTCTGGGATTTCAGTGGACACCCAATCTCTGGGATTTCAGTAGACACCCAATCTCTGGTATTTCAGTGGACACCCAATCTCTGGGATTTCAGTGGACACCCAATCTCTGGGATTTCAGTAGACACCCAATCTCTGGTATTTCAGTGGACACCCAATCTCTGGTATTTCAGTGGACACCCAATCTCTGGGATTTCAGTAGACACCCAATCTCTGGGATTTCAGTGGACACCCAATCTCTGGGATTTATTACACCTGATCTCTGACAATTTAGTGGACACCAAATCTCTATGATTTCAGTGGACATCCAATCTCTGGGATTTTAGTGGACACCCAATCTCTGGGATTTTAGTGGACACCAAGTCTCTGGGATTTTAGTGGACACCAATCTCTGGGATTTCAGTGGACCACTTTGAACAAAACTTCTAATAGAGAAGAAGTAATCAAATTGGACCACTTTGTTTAATAAACTTCCTACTGAAAAAAGGGCACACTATAGCTTTTGTTTATTAATACTACTACCGTTTTGGCTCTTAAAACAGCTATGAGTATTTTTCCTACCCTCAACTCTTATAAAAAAAATAAAGAAGATATGACTCTAAAGCTCTTTCACTTTGGGTCATAAAATAGGAATCCAATCCCTTTCGCACTGCCCAACAATCTAAAAAATAAAGCTTGAAGTCCAACTGGAAAACCGGGAATAATGGGAATATATTTCTTTGAAGTTGGACATTTTTACCGGTGCAACCAGAGATTGGCTGTTATGAGCAACTCTACTTTTCCTTTGACTAAATTTCAAAAATTAGTAAAATGATGCGAGGATATTTACCTTTTCTTCTTGAGGGGGGTTTGTTATTGTGGTCTCCGCCATAGCTGGATAAAACAAAAATAAATATGTTTTATTTGATTATTAAAAATATAAAAGCAAACAAAATATTACTAAATAAATATACAATATCAGTATAAAAATGATAATGATCTGGAATAATAGTATGATAAAGTAATTTTACGATATAATATATGCATATATATTTATATGAAACATGTTAAGTTTGTTCACATGTAGACAGGCTTAGAGTAAAAATAAATTTTGCTCTTATCCAGTAATCGATCAACATTACTGATTTGAACCAGCTACAGGAGAGGCACAAAGTCCATGGGTGGACACATTTACACCACTATTATTCATACTCTGCATCAGGAAGTAATTATTTGTACACCTCTAGGTATGTCAGGCTAGGAGTTCATCATTCAGCCATGGACTGTTGTGGACTTGCTTGGTTTTAAACCAATCTAGAGACAAATTAGAAGAGGTTCTCGCCCTTTGCTCTGAAGATAGGTTCTTAGACCCCCAAAGGTTCCTCTTGTTTTTCTATTATAAGACCACCCATATAAAGGTAGGAGTTTAGTTGAGGGCTTAATTGACCTGGGGTGGAGTGGGGGAGAGGTCCTTTGAAAGCCTGGTGCCTAAAGCCAGGGAGAGGTTTGTCAAAAAAAGAGAAGTTAAATGACTGATTATCCGGGACTCATAGAAGATAAGAGGAGACGCCGGAGGCAGCTCTTTTTATTTCTCTATATATATTCCACATTTACTATTTCTTTAAATGCAATGTACAGATTTGCACATATTCTTTTTTTTTTAAATGAAAGAAGTTGTCCTCTTTTATGAAAGTGGGACCCAAACTTTGTAAAATACTCAAAATAACAAACTCAGCAGGTATTTAACCTTTATGAGTTTAGCGCCGGCTTCCGGACAGTGTTCGGGGATTAATGATTTGGCTCTATCCAAGCACTCAGCTAGATAATAACTTACAGACACTCCTCTTAAACAAAGTGCCAGAAAAATATTAATAAGACTGTCAGGATTCCGCCTATAGCTGTGTCGGCAAACAGTGAGTGACAGTTCAGTCATCCAATCTAGGACAGGGAAGTGATGAGCTGTCAGCATGTTGAGTGACAGTTCAGTCATCCAATCTGGGTTGGGACAAACTGTAGCTTCCTCCACGTGTCTGCTATTCAAATAATTAAATGGCTATTTAACTTGCTCTCTGCCTTGTGGTGTGCGCTTCTCTGTTTTCTGTGTTCCTGTATTTGATCTTTGTTGCCAAACCTTGGACATTGCCTTGACTCTTTGTTTGCCTTGCCCTTTTGTCTTGATCTGAACATTCCCATAATTCTGACCTCGGACTGTTACCTCACTATGCCTTTGCCTTATCCCTTTATTTATGATGAGCCCTCTAAGTAGTTGACCCCGGACCTCTTGACTACCCAGCTTCATGGCTTGTCCATAAGTAGTGATTAGCATCAAAAAGACTATTTAGAAAGTTGTTTAAGAAAGTTGGCCCCAAACTTTGTAAAGTTCCTAAACTAACAAATTCAGCAAATACTCACCCTTACTAGGTCCAACGGCATCTCCCTTCTGGTGCATGCACTGTTGACGTGACATCACCGCTACAGCCAACATACTGATGGAGATGAAGCTGGACCTAGTAAGGATGAGTATCTTCTGAGTTTGTTATTTTAGGAACTTTTCAAAGTTTGGGGCTCACTTTCTTAAACAGCTTTCTAAACAGTCTTCATTAAAAGAAATTTATTTTAGAAAGTCATTATCTAGCTGAGTGCTTTGCAAAAATCATAATTTTTTTTTATCAAAACTTTGGTTCCCTATCCTTTCTCTCAGCGTTAGAGATAGCAGGAGTGAGGGAGAGAAGTACACAGATCTGCAGTGGACATGGAGGAAAGTATCTAAAGTCTTATGGAGGGCAGAGAGGAAAGCATATAGAGATAAGATGGGAGGTGCACTCAGGAGATGTGATAGATAGATAGAAAGATAGATAGATAGATAGATAGATAGATAGATAGATAGATAGATAGATAGAGTACCACTATAGCAGCAGAAAAAAACCTTATGAGGACCATCAGAAACAGCAACATAATTAGTGTCCCTCCCCGTCATTAACCTTACCTCCATTTGTTTTTTTATCCGCTTTGATTTCTGCATATACTACACTCCCTGTAGAATAAAAGTCTTGTATGAGACCAAACAGTTTAGAACACATTTACTCCTGACAAGTATCAAATGAATACAGGCTGACCATGCCTTGGTTTCCAATAAAAAAAATGTTGTGCCATGGTCACTACATATTCTTATGAGGTTTTTAGAAGTGCAGTCATAATTATGTACAACAATGACTTTTTTGTTTTTATCCTACTGTCATGAATATTTTTCAATTGTTGCATGTTCACAGATGCCCCAGGCAGTATATGACACCAATATATCTCCACATAACCCAAGAGACCCAGCAGTGCCACCAGATAAAATAAAGAAGTCCTGATGATGACTACATAGAGGCAACATCAGCAATTTCACTATTGTCATGAGTCAAAAAATAATTAAACAATGGCAAAAGTATCACCTGTAAACCACCAACATGCAGAGAACATGTTATTATGGATGATCACATTGGTAGTATACACTCTGAATACATGAAAACTAGGTCAGCAGACTAATTCGATTTTGCAAAATAAGTAGTTTTAGCTTTCATTGTGATCAAAGGCATGGGCCCAGTATTGCTGTACTGGATATTGGCTGGGAAAGAGAGCAAACCAAGGGATTTTTTTTAATATTCACGCTCACATGACCTCTTATGTAGGTTTAGACTTTGTCCCATTTCTGGAATATCTCCAATAGTAGGGAAGGAACAATAGAAAAACAGAAGCTTGGTGGTGGTGCGGATCCGAGGTCAGGGCAGTCAGCAATTAAAAAGCATATCCAAAATACAAATTTTTCATCGAACCCGATTTTTCTGGGACAGTCCCCTGACCAAAATCACAAAAGGGACAGGGTATTGTAAAGACACACCCAAAAAGGGGTGTTCACAGATGTTTCTGGGGTGGGTGTGGTGACCAGTATCAAAAAAGGGACAGGGTTTGGTAAAAACACTCAAAAGGGGTGTTCACAAATGTTTCTGGGCCGAGTGTGGTGACCCATAACAAAAGAGGGCAGGATTTTGTAAAAACACACCCAAAGGAGGGTGTTAAATATTTCTGTTATTGGTGTACTCATTCGTGTTGTGACCAGAATCAAAAAAGGACAGGGCTTTGTAAAAACATACCGAAAAGGGGTGTTAACAAATGTTTCTGGGACTGGGGCGGGTCACTGTACTCATGAGTGTGGTGATCAGAAACAAAAAAGGAGAGGATTTTGTAAAAACACTCAAAAGTGGGTGTGGGTCGTGGGATACAACAGATATTGAGGCATCAAATAACATAATTAGACCCTAACCTATTTACCAGGTGGAAATATAAGTAATAAAAAAACTACAAAGTAATATATAAACACCTAATTAGAGAACCAGATCTATCAGCATCAGCTTTTTGATGGTTTCCATATAGTACAAACACAATTTATTCTCAGTTTTTCTCCTGGCTTCATAGTTGGGGGCTTCTTTTTTATCTCACTATGGTAATACTGCTATAAGTAACTGATGCCATGTGAAGGTCGAGCATGCCAAGAGCACAGATTGATCAACTTCAGCTTGCTGACGGTTTCCTATATTTTTTTTCACATTTTTTTCTCCTGGTACATAGTTGGGCACGTTTTTAAAATTTCCGCGTTTATGGCACATGATAATCAACTTAAAAGCGATATTCATTACCTGTTGGGCTTAAGGCCCTTAGTTAAAGAGAAAAAAAATTTTCCCATTATTGGAGGGCACGGCACGATGTAAACTGTGTTTACAAGTTTTCTAAATTTAACTGCAAAGTTTTAAGGGGAATTCCCCTGCTGTGCATATAGGGTTACTAGTGGGTGAAAAGGTGGCAGGGGTTGTTTTATTAGTTTGCTTTGTAGTTTTCATGCAGTCCATGAGTCTTTTTGATATATCGGTCCCCTTTTATAAAGGAAACGCTTAAAACCTGCAAACAAATAGCAACTTCTATATAAATTAGGGCTTAATTATCATTCAGATGTACAGAGATTTTTTTTATTCCCCTCTACCCCCCAAAATGCAAAAGTAAAACTTTTAATTAGTTTTCATTAAAAAAATGGACCATTTTGTGTAGAGCATCTGTAGTTTGCTTTTAGCTGTGCGCTAAATAAATTCCTGAATCTTGAAAATGCCTTCCTTTTTTAATGTCGGAAAGAAGGTAGGGGGGGGAAACGGGGCGTAAACGATTACACTGGAGGGGGGAAAGCATCTAAGGTCTGTAGAGGGTAGGAAAACAGGTACAGACATGGGGAATGTTACTTTAAAGGGGGGTTTTTGGGTTAAGAGTTTTCATTCCATTTGGTGTGGGGGAAGTAGGGCCCCCCAAAATTTTCTCTAAAACGAGGCCGCCTCATCCCCAGACAAAACCAAACCAAAAGGGGTTATATGGAACTTTGCTAAACCCCTCCAATGCTTTGCCCTCTGACAATAGCCCAAAGGTCATGGCGCTGGGTCTGCCCTTTTGAAACTTTTGGGCCCGTTAAAGAAAGCCCTTTTTGAATTTTGTATGGTCATCTACCCTGACTTTAAAATAGGGCAATGTGCATCCCGAGTGGGTGTGCCGGTTAAAGGGTTATTGCCAAACTACAAGCTATTACCTATCCATGTGTAAATTTAAACTTATAATTAAATACTAAGACCCCCAAAAATCCAAACAAAAGGGGATCGGAAAGTTTTAACGGATGGAGCGTTGGGGATGAGACGATTGTTTTTTTCCCTGCCGTTTTACTAACATCTCCCAATTTAAAGGGGGTAGGCATGCATGCATGACCGGTTTATTTTGACAAGGTTTGGTTTTGGGGGTCAATGGGGGACCTATTGGTGGCACGCAAAAACCTATCTGGGGGTTGAAGTCCCCCAGCGTCAAAATTTGGGACCCCCCCCAATACCACTGTCAGACTTGTTGCGGAGCCCCTCTAGGGGGTTCCTTCCCCTCCCCAAAAGGGGGACCTTTGCTTGCCCTGTTCCCCGATTAATTGATGGTGAAAAGCCCGGGGCCCCGTACTTTTCTTTGACCCGAATCCGCCTCAGTCTCTACCCCCCC
>JARQOD010000003.1:436190589-436269570 GCA_033576555.1 Oophaga sylvatica | reverse complement strand
CGAGATCGCTACCGAGATCGCTGCTAAACAGTGATCTCAGCTGCGATCTCGCTATGTCTGACACGTATCAGCGATCAGGCCCCTGCTGTGAATCACTGGTCGTGTCAGAAATGCCTGGACTTTTTTTTGATTGCTGGTCTCCCGCTGGCCAGCACGCATCGCTGCGTGTGACAGGCAGGAGACCAGCGATCTACTGGTAACCAAGGTAAACATCGGGTTTCCAGGCGCGGGGCTGTGCCTGGAAACCCGACGTGTACCTTGGTTACCAGCTCCCTGCACCAGCGAGCTGGTATCCAACGTACACTGCGGGTAACTAGGCGACGTTACCCGCAGTGTCGCTGTCATGATCGCTGCCTGAGCTGCCTGTTTGGCAGCTCAGCTGCGATAATGTAGCGACACACCAGCGATCCTGATCGTTGTCGGGATCGCTGGTGTGTCGCTATGTGAGACGGGGCCCTTAGATGTTGTCATAAATCAGCTTAGAAGATCGTTCAGGGGAGAAAGATAAGAGCTACAAGCTATTAGGCAAGTTGATGTATGACCACATCAAAGTTCAACCTAACTTACCGTAGATGTTATCATAAATCAGCTTATAAGATGGTTCAAGGGATGAAAGATAAGAGCTACAGACTGATATTAGCCAAGCTGATTTATGACCACATCAAAGTTCAACTTAACTAAGGGCCCCGTCTCACATAGCGACATACCAGCGATCCCGACAACGATCAGGATCACTGGTGTGTCGCTACATGATCGCTGCTGAGCTGCCAAACAGGCAGCTCAGGCAGCGATCAGGACAGCGACACTGCGGGTAATGTCGCCTAGTTACCCGCAGTGTACATTGGATATCAGCGCACTGATGCAGGGAGCTGGTAACCAAGGTACACGTCGGGTTTCCAGGCGCTGCGCAGTGCCTGGAAACCCGACGTGTACCTTGGTTACCAGCTCCCCTGCAGCAGCGCGCTGGTATCCAACGTACACGTCGGGTTTCCAGGCACAGCCCCGCGCCTGGAAACCCGATGTGTACCTTGGTTACCAGGAGATCGCTGGTCTCCTGCCTGTCACATGCAGCGATGTGTGTTGGCCAGCTGGAGACCAGCGATCAAAAAAAAGTCTTGGCATTTCTGACATGACCAGCGATTCACAGCAGGGGCCTGATCGCTGGTACGTGTCAGACATAGCGAGGTCGCTGCTGAGATCGCTGTTTAGCAGCGATCTCGCTAGCGATCTCGCTATGTGAGACGGGGCCCTTAGATGTTATTATATATTAGCTTAGTAGATGGTTCAGGAGATGAAAGATAAGAGCTACAGACTGATATTAGGCAAGCTTATTTATGACCACATGAAGGTTCAACTCAACTTAAGGCACTGTCACACTTAGCGATCGCACTAGCGATCACGACAACGACATGACCTGGCGAGATCGTTGGTGCGATTGCTATATGGTTGCTATTAGCTTCCAAACACAAAGATCTCATCAGCGATCAGCGATCTGTATAACGACCTCTGCGATCGTTGGGAAAACCTAGTCCCGCCTGCGACGCTGGTAAAGTCGCTCATAAAGGGTGTCACACTCAGCGATTCAGGCTCACCAGCGGGACACCAACGACCAAAAAACGGCTCAGAACGTTCATGAACGATCAGCGGCATCGCAGCGGGGGCCACATCGCCGCTACATGTCACACACAGCGACGTCGCTAACGAGGTCGCTGCTGCGTCATAAAATCGCTGATGCTTAAGCAATCTCGCTAGTGATCTCGTTTATTGTGACAGTACCTTTAGATGTCATAAATCAGTAAAGCAGATGTTTAGGAGGAAGAAAGATAACAGTTACAAACTGATATAAGGCAAGCTGATTTATGACCACATCGAAGTTCAAGTCAAATTAGATGTCGTCATTAATAAACTTAGAAGATGGTTTGGGGGAAGAAAGATAAGAGTTATAGATTAACATTAGGCAAGCTAACTTTAAAATTCACAGTTAACTCATGCTGTGATGCGTAAAAGCTCGAGAAGTCATGCGGGCCCAAACATTTTAGTCAAACCTAATTGCTAAAATTATTGTTAGCCAGAAATGTATGCATCTAAGTAAAAAAAGGCCCCAAAGGCATTCATATCCTTTAAGACAATCCTAAACAAAGCTGATAGCCAAGAAAAATTGATACCAAAGGTAAAGACAAATACAATAGACTTTATAGAACAGACTTTGGAGCCATTGGTGGAACAGCACAAATGTGAAGGGTTATTTCGGCAGAAGGCATACATGAAATATTCACAGAGTATTGCATAAATGTCCTGCTTGACTGAGCTTCTATGCTGTGTCACTTCAGGCAAAAGAGCTGTCAGTCAAGCAGAAGGAGGCATGGAAGCAGGAGACTAGAGTTGGAGTGACAGAGGTTTCAGATCTACCATAGCACTTCAGCATCATTTGTATATCAATTTAAACACTGATTTCTCAGTAACAGAGCAACAAACAGGCCTTGTATAGGTATTGCTGGAATTGTCTTTGAAAGAGCTACATGTGCATATAAATAGTCAGGTGGGTTTAATCTTCCTGACAAATTCAATTTAAGACATTGCAAATGAATATACCATGGTATCTCTTATTGAAGCATCACTAATTAAACATCAGATTAGAGCAGAACAATAAATCCTATAAGACTAAAAAATCCCGTATGTTACAGTTAGAGATGAGCAAATCAATTTATTGCTAATCCAATTCTTGTCAAATTAATAGGAATTGGATGACCATGCCGAAAACTGAACTGACGCTTCACATCAGAAAAGTGTCACATGAACGCGTCATGGCAAAGCAGGCGTCCCCATAATGATTTGCAGCTATACATTATATGGTAGATAGCAAAGCCAATCAGGAGGGATTATTATAGCAGGTATAAAAGCAGTGAAGGGAAGGCAGCAGCCGTTTTGTAGTGGATCTGGATAGTGAGAAGATGTCACAGCTCATAAATTAGCAAGAGATATACAGTAGGGAGAAAGTCATGCAACAATAAAAAAAACTGTATAGATATTGTGTGAAAAAGAAAAAGAGTATAACACTGAATTTACTGATAGGGAGAGTGACACAGGAGAGTCACTGTGTCTGTGAAGTAGGAGAGTCACTGTGTCTTTGAAGTAGGAGAGTCACTGTGTCTGTGAAGTAAGAGAGTCACTGTGTCTGTGAAGTAGGAGAGTCACTGTGTCTGTAAAGTAAGAGAGTCATTGTGTCTGTGAAGTAGGAGAGTCACTGTGTCTGTGAAGTAGGAGAGTCACTGTCTGTGAAGTAAGAGAGTCACTGTGTCTGTGAAGTAGGAGAGTCACTGTGTCTGTGAAGTAGGAGAGTCACTGTGTCTGTGAAGTAAGAGAGTCACTGTGTCTGTGAAGTAGAAGAGTCACTGTGTCTGTAAAGTAAGAGAGTCACTGTGTCTGTGAAGTAGGAGAGTCACTGTGTCTGTGAAGTAGGAGAGTCACTGTGTCTGTGAAGTAGGAGAGCCACTGTGTCTTTGAAGTAGGAGAGTCACTGTGTCTTTGAAGTAGGAGAGTCACTGTGTCTGTGAAGTAGGAGAGTCACTGTGTCTTTGAAGTAGGAGAGTCACTGTGTCTGTGAAGTAGGAGAGTCACTGTGTTTGTGAAGTAGGAGAGTCACTGTGTCTTTGAAGTAGAAGAGTCACTGTGTCTGTGAAGTAGGAGAGTCACTGTGTCTGTGAAGTAAGAGAGTCACTGTGTCTGTGAAGTAGGAGAGTCACTGTGTCTGTGAAGTAGGAGAGTCACTGTGTCTGTGAAGTAGGAGAGTCACTGTGTCTTTGAAGTAGGTGTCATGTGTGCATCGCCACGAAGATCGTCGCGGTTGCACATTCTGACTTCTCACAGCTGAGTTGCTGTTTCTTTGTGTTTGGCAGTTAGGGAGTTAATTCTGTCTGTGCTCAGTTCTGGGACTGGGTGCAGTTTCTCCCGGCTGCAATTAATTATTTGTTGATTGGTTTCCTTTAAATCTCTGGTGGTCTGTTTTGGGAGTTGCCAGTGAAATTCTTCATGCAGACCACAGATAGGATTGTATCTGTATAGACTTAAGTTAAAGAGCTCCTTAGTTGTTTTAAGCTCACCTTGCTTAGAGTTTAATATCCCAGATCATTTATGTTCCTTCTGTGTTTGAGTGTGTATGCAAGTCTGTGTTTTCTCCAGTCTGTCTTATATGTCTAATCTGTGTATTTAGCAGAGATCAGCCCATATCCCTTTGGTGGTAGTCAGTATCCTTCTTAGGACTGATTACAGGGTTCAGGGACTGATAGGAGACAGGGTTAGGCTGGAGACTTGGACCTCTGAACCATTATCAGTACCTCCAAGGTGAGGGATTAGTTAGGACCCCAGTTTAGGGTCAGGTTAGACCCCCGGTCCTCCTCTTTCCTGTGACAGTGTATCAAGTCCTCAAGATTAACCCTGAGTTCAACGGATATCGTGTCAGGTAAATCTATTCTATATTTACATGCTGATGTTGCAAATCTATATGTTGTATAGAGTGTTGTTCTTTTAAGAATAGTTTACTGACATCGTACACATATCATAAGACCGCGTGACATTTTCACTGGCCCATAAAATTATTCCCAGTTGCCATGGACCCAGTAGCCCAGCTGGCTCTGCAGTTGCAGGGATTATCCATGGAGCTGACGGACATTAAGTCCAAAGTTTTGTCTCCCTCGGAGCAAACCAGATTTGAACCTAAAGTAGCTCTCCCGGACAGGTTCACTGGTGGGCGAGACAAATTTTTTACCTTCAGGGAAGCATGTAAATTGTATTTTCGGCTTCGGCCTCGATCATCAGGGAGTGAAGAGCAGAGAGTGGGAATTGTTATCTCGCTCCTACAAGGGGACCCTCAATCCTGGGCATTCTCCCTTCCTCCGGGATCCCCGGCTCTACAGTCTGTAGATCGATTTTTTACTGCCCTGGGTTTGGTATATGATGACCCAGATCGGGTCTCTCTTGCTGAGACAAAATTACGTAAGATACAGCAGGGAGATCGTCCGGCGGAGGAATTTGCTTCTGAGTTCCGTAGATGGGCCACAGATACTCAGTGGAATGACCCAGCTCTTAGGAGCCAGTTTTGTCATGGGCTTTCTGACAAATTAAAGGACGTTTTGGCTCAGTATGATTCTCCTCCATCACTGGAGGCTGCTATGGCCCTAGCTATCCGTACTGATAGACGGCTCCGGGAGAGGTGCGAGGTAACTCCGCCCCCTGTTGTTACTCCACCTACTACTAAAGTCCCTTATGTTGAGGTTCCCCTTGTCTGTTCGGAGGAGCCTATGCAGTTGGGAGGGACATCATTTCGTAGGAGGGGATTGGCGGTACGCCGCAGGACTAGAAGGTTTTTCTTCTGCGGGAAAGAGGGACATTTTGTTGGGGGATGTCCATCCCGTGCCTTGTTGAGCAAAAAGTCGCCGGAAAACTGTTAATCCCAGGTTGTGTGGTGGACGACAACCTGGGAGTATGTATTTCGTCCGCTAGTTCTTCTCAGTTCCTTGTACCTGTGGAGGTGGTGGTTGGTACGAGAGTGGAGAGATTTTCTGTTCTTCTTGATAGTGGGTCCGGGGCTAATCTGGTTGACGCTCAGTTTGCTCAGGCTCAAGGTATGCATCTGAGTGTATTGGTCAAACCGATCCCTATATTCTCCATTGACGCCAGGCCTCTCGGCCAAGGTAGCTTTGTTCATGAGGTTCATAACATTGACCTTCGGGTAGGGGCAATACATAGGGAACTATTATCTTGTTATGTGTTGGAGGGTCTACCTACTCCTATTGTGTTGGGACTTCCTTGGTTGGTTAAACATAACCCTGTGATTAATTGGCAGTCCAGAGAGATAAGCCAATGGGGTGAGTTTTGCAAAAGTAACTGCATGAACACAGTCATCAGTGCGGTCGTGCCTAGTACTTTGCCTCCTTTTTTGGAGGACTTTGGGGATGTGTTCTCTGAGGAGGGGTGTCAGGAGTTGCCTCCTCATCGCGTGTATGACTGCTCTATTAATTTACTTCCTGATGCTAAGTTACCTAAAGCTAGGTTATATAACCTTTCTGGTCCTGAGAGGCAGGCTATGAAAGATTATATTTCGGAAAGTCTGGCCAAAGGGCATATTAGACCTTCATCTTCCCCAGTGGCCGCGGGGTTCTTCTTTGTGAAGAAAAAAGATGGAGGCCTACGCCCTTGCTTGGATTTCCGCGAACTTAATCGGATTACTGTTCGAGATCCGTATCCACTCCCTCTTATTCCTGATCTCTTCAATCAAATTGTTGGCGCCAAATGGTTCTCTAAATTGGATCTCAGGGGGGCGTATAATCTGATTAGGATAAAAGAGGGGGATGAGTGGAAAACGGCGTTTAACACGCCGGAGGGACATTATGAGAACCTTGTCATGCCTTTTGGTCTGACTACTGCACCAGCAGTATTCCAACATTTTGTTAATGACATTTTTCGTCATCTGGTGGGGCTGTTTGTGGTCGTATATTTGGATGACATTTTAATTTACTCACCAGATCTTGTGTCTCACCAGGAGCATGTGAGACAGGTGTTGCAGATCTTGCGAGACAATAAACTATACGCCAAACTGGAAAAGTGTGTATTCGCCGTACAGGAACTTCAGTTTTTGGGTTTCTTGGTGTCAGCCTCCGGTTTCCGTATGGACCCTGAAAAGGTGAGAGCAGTGCTTGAATGGGATCAGCCAGAGGATCTTAAGGCTCTGCAGCGTTTTCTGGGGTTTGCTAACCACTACCGGAAATTTATTTGTAATTTCTCATCTGTTGTCAAACCTCTCACTGACATGACAAGAAAAGGGACGGATTTTTCTAAATGGTCGGACAAAGCTTGCCAAGCTTTTTCCTCTTTGAAAAAATGTTTTGCTTCGGCACCCGTTCTCATCCAACCAGATGCATCACAGCCGTTCGTTGTGGAGGTGGACGCGTCTGACGTAGGGGTGGGTGCAATATTGTCCCAGGGTCCGTCCCCTGGTAAATGGCATCCGTGCGCTTTCTTTTCTAAAAAATTGTCGTCCGCCGAAAGGAATTATGATATCGGCAATAGGGAACTTTTGGCCATTAAGTTGGCTTTTGAAGAATGGCGTCACTTTTTGGAGGGGGCAGTCCACCCGGTCACCGTCTTTACTGATCACAAGAACCTGCTGTATTTGGAATCTGCTAAGCGTCTGAATTCCAGACAAGCTCGATGGTCGTTGTTTTTTACCAGGTTTAATTTTGTTGTCACTTATCGCCCTCGATCTAAGAATGTTAAGGCGGATGCCTTGTCTCGCAGTTTCCCAGGGGCCGGGAAAATGGATGACCCGATTCCTATCCTTCAGGAGGGGGTGGTAGTGTCGGCTGTATTTTCTGAGCTTGAGGAGGAGGTGTTAGAGGCTCAGGGGGACGCCCCTGCAGGACCTCCAGGGAGACTGTTTGTCCCAAATCAGTTGAGACAAAAGGTTATTGAGGCACATCATAATTCTGCTTTAGCAGGACATCCAGGGAGTAAGGCTACTTTAGATCTCCTTTCTCGCCGGTTTTGGTGGCCTAACGTTAATAAAGATGTTTTAACTTTTGTCGCGTCCTGTGGGGTTTGTGCTCGCTCTAAGACCCCTCATACCCGTCCGTCTGGAACCCTCTTACCCTTGAAACTTCCGGAGCGTCCATGGACTCATTTGTCTATGGACTTCATCACGGACCTTCCTCAGTCGTCAGGGAAGACTGTCATACTGGTGGTTGTTGACAGGTTCAGTAAGATGGCACATTTCATTGCTCTTCCTGCCCTCCCTAATGCTAAAACTCTGGCGCAGGTGTTCATTGGGGAGATTGTGAGACTTCATGGGTTGCCTTCTGATGTGGTGTCAGATAGGGGTCTCAGTTTGTATCCAAGTTTTGGAGGGCATTTTGTTTACGTCGGGGGATGCAATTGTCATTTTCCTCGGCTTTTCATCCGCAGACCAATGGTCAGACAGAGCGTCTGAATCAAAGCCTAGAGACTTATCTTCGGTGTTTTGTCTCAGAGAACCAGGAGGACTGGTCTTCTTTCTTGCCTCTGGCAGAGTTCGCTCTTAACAACAGGCGGAGCGAGTCCACTGGTAAGTCCCCGTTTTTTGGGGCATATGGTTTTCATCCCCAGTTTTGTACTTTCAATGGGGGGGGCCCTTCTGGGGTTCCTGAGGAGGAGCGTTTCTCGTCTTCACTTGCTTCAGTGTGGAGAGGTGTATTGAATAATCTGAGTGCTATGGGGAACCGTTATAAATGTATGGCTGATAGGAGGAGAGTTTCTGGTCCAGATCTTAATGTGAATGATCTGGTATGGTTGTCTACCAGGAATATAAAACTTAAAGTTCCCTCCTGGAAGCTGGGCCCCAGATTCATCGGGCCGTACAGGATCAGTTCCATAATTAATCCTGTGGCATTTCGTCTGGACCTCCCTCCTACGTTTAAAATCCACAATGTGTTCCACAAGTCATTACTTAAGAGGTACGTGGCACCAGTCATACCATCACCTCTACCTCCTCCTCCAGTGGTGGTCAATGGTAACTTGGAGTTTCAAGTGTCAAAGATCATTGACTCACGTCTGAATCGCTGGTCCCTTCAGTACTTGGTTCATTGGAAGGGGTATGGTCCAGAGGAGAGGACGTGGGTTCCTGCGTCTGACATTAACGCAGATCGTTTGGTGCGGACCTTCCACAGAACTCACCCGGGCAAACCTGGCCCTGAGGGTCCGGAGGCCCCTCGTAGAAGGGGGGTACTGTCATGTGTGCATCGCCACGAAGATCGTCGCGGTTGCACATTCTGACTTCTCACAGCTGAGTTGCTGTTTCTTTGTGTTTGGCAGTTAGGGAGTTAATTCTGTCTGTGCTCAGTTCTGGGACTGGGTGCAGTTTCTCCCGGCTGCAATTAATTATTTGTTGATTGGTTTCCTTTAAATCTCTGGTGGTCTGTTTTGGGAGTTGCCAGTGAAATTCTTCATGCAGACCACAGATAGGATTGTATCTGTATAGACTTAAGTTAAAGAGCTCCTTAGTTGTTTTAAGCTCACCTTGCTTAGAGTTTAATATCCCAGATCATTTATGTTCCTTCTGTGTTTGAGTGTGTATGCAAGTCTGTGTTTTCTCCAGTCTGTCTTATATGTCTAATCTGTGTATTTAGCAGAGATCAGCCCATATCCCTTTGGTGGTAGTCAGTATCCTTCTTAGGACTGATTACAGGGTTCAGGGACTGATAGGAGACAGGGTTAGGCTGGAGACTTGGACCTCTGAACCATTATCAGTACCTCCAAGGTGAGGGATTAGTTAGGACCCCAGTTTAGGGTCAGGTTAGACCCCCGGTCCTCCTCTTTCCTGTGACAGTGTATCAAGTCCTCAAGATTAACCCTGAGTTCAACGGATATCGTGTCAGGTAAATCTATTCTATATTTACATGCTGATGTTGCAAATCTATATGTTGTATAGAGTGTTGTTCTTTTAAGAATAGTTTACTGACATCGTACACATATCATAAGACCGCGTGACAGTAGGAGAGTCACTGTGTCTTTGAAGTAGGAGAGTCACTGTGTCTGTGAAGTAGGAGAGTCACTGTGTCTTTGAAGTAGGAGAGTCACTGTGTCTGTGAAGTAGGAGAGTCACTGTGTTTGTGAAGTAGGAGAGTCACTGTGTATTTGAAGCAGGAGAGTCACTGTGTCTGTGAAGTAGGAGAGTCACTGTGTCTGTGAAGTAAGAGAGTCACTGTGTCTGTGAAGTAAGAGAGTCACTGTGTCTGTGAAGTAGGAGAGTCACTGTGTTTGTGAAGTAGGAGAATCACTGTGTCTGTGAAGTAGGAGAGTCACTGTGTCTGTGAAGTAGGAGAGTCACTGTGACTGTGAAGTAGGAGAGTCACTGTGTCTGTGAAGTAGGGCTCCTTCAGATGTCCACGATAATTGGTTCTGATGTCAGATCAGAATGTACGGACTGGCTGCACATCTCCGGAATAGAGCATGTATTCCTATTTCATAAGTTTCCATGAAGCTGTTTAGCTCGGCTCAGGAAATGTGCTGTCAGTCCATGCATTCTGATGGGTATCGGACCGATTATCACAGACATCTAAAGGAGCCCTTAGGGAAATCACTATGTCTGCGAATTATGAGAGTCAGTGTGTCTGTAAACTAGGAGAGTCACTGTGTCTGTGAATTATTTGAGTCAGTGTGTGAATAAGGAGAGTCACTCTGTGAATTAGGAGAGTCAGCATGTCTGTGAATTAGGAGAGTCACTGTGTCTGAGAGTTAGGGGAGTCAGTGTCTGTGAATTAGGGAAGTCACTGTGTTTGCAAATTAGGAGTGTCACTATGTCTGAATTAGGAGATTCACTGTGTCTGTGAATTATGAGTCACTGTGTCTGTGGGGCAAGTCCCAGGAGGGACACGTAGCTTGCTTCCTTGATAATGTGCTGTAATTCACTCAAACATACACATCTTTTCAGGGTGTTTGGAGGCTTTGGAGTACTTTCAATTCATGGCAAATTGAATTTTCTGGTAAAATTTGGCCAATTGTGAATTTTGAATTTCAAAAGATTTGCTTATCTCTATAATATACTCTGTTTCTGGCAACAATTAGTGTCAAAATACACCTAAAAAGCATAAAAATTACTAAAAACAGAAACACTTAATTAGACATGTAGATTAGTAAACAAATGTAAAATGCTAAAAACATAAATCCATACATATAAGGTATATCTATAACATGATTAACATACTACATAAATGGTACAAGTTAGTGTTAATAATGATACAAAACAGGACAGGACACACAAAGTAGTCTTTTTTCTCATCACATTCAGGGCTTATGCTTTCTGTGCCAAAATGAATGCTGCTTTATGCCAATGTTTGCCCATTACTCCCTGTGTAAAAAAAATTTAAATCTTGGATTAAGCTATGTTTCCAATACCATTAATAAACATGATATAGTAATCTGCACCGGCTAAATGAATGCCAAAAAGGGCCGTCTTGTGGCAAATTTGGCTAATGAATTTATGGGCACATCAGGATTTATACTACAAAGTGCTCAAATGTGAACAGAGCCCTATATCCAGAAAGACAAAGTAGAGACATAACATTTCTTATCCAGAAACTCTCTAATTTTTCATTTTTATATATTTCAAAAAAGTCCCGCTTTAATGCAAATTTGTATTAGCACCTCCCCAGGTAAAGGACTGGTTCGTTGGACAGTTAGATTGCGAGAGATAATAGGGATTTTTTGTATTATTGCATGACTCAATGAGTGGAATCGTCCCAGTGAAATGTACGTTCTGGAGTCAATTTAGATTGAAAGTTTCTGCATAATAAATTTACACCCAGACAACTATATACAGTTATATGAAAAAGTTTGGGCACCCCTGTGAGGAACTAAGCCGACCGCCACATGGTAGCCTGGATATCACAGCTTCTGATACCACCTCCGCTACCAAATGTGACGGACGATCCCCTTTCCTCCCACGTCACCAATGGGATGTAACTCCACAGGTACAGCTCTCCGGCGCCCCCTTTGTCTCTCAGGTCAGTAAGGGAACTGCACCTACAGCAAATGGCCGCCGGGGAGGTTGTCCTGTTACCCACTGGGTATTCTAAGATTCGTGATCAGAGTAAAAGCATCAGCCCAAGATTAATTTTATGGTTTAATTGCCTTAAGGGCGCACTAGATAATTACAGAAATATACAGTAAAGCTATACAACGTAATTACAATGGATTTGCAGTCAGAGGAAAAAATACAACGATCATGTACAAGGCTTAAAGGTATAAGCTATAGATCAATATTACCGGGTAGTATGGTCATGGGAAGGCAGGAGCTCTGCCATTCCCAGGTAAGTCTTCAGTTGCTGGACAGTCCCCACAGCATGTGCTGCTGCTCCATTTGGCAAGGCAAATCAAATCTGAGTCTTGTGCTTCTTGTTGCTGTGAGAAAATGGAATGCCCCCTTTGTTCATGGCTACAGTTCTTAAAACTGCTAGGTCCTTCCCCTTTTCTTTGAAGCACGCATATTAACTAGCCTGCAATTCATATGGAGCAGGAAACACTGACCTGAGTCCGAGCCATTCAACATACCAATGACCATTCCATTCAGACACTGGCCTAAACCAATTAGCATGTTAAAGCCCTATTGAATCATAGTGGACATCAAAACTGGTCGTACTGAATATGCTAATAGGCACTGTGTAGTTAGAAGTTTGTGGCTCTGTGAACTGACAAAATGGAGGCTGGTACAGGCCCTATACAAAATGGTGGCGGTCCCGACCTCACACCTCCCTGCTTTTGAGGGCGCTAGGGGGTATCACATTCCTGTGTTCCCCCGTGCGCCCTACCGCACCCTCTCCTTGCCGGGACAACCCATCAGCGTTACCATGGTCCCTGCCTCTTTTGTGGCGAATGGTGAAATGGTACTGTTGGAGAGCGAGGCTCCAGTGTAGCAACCTCCCATTCGTCCCGGAGACCATGTGTAACCAGCTGAGGGGGTTGTGGTCTGTTTCCACGGTGAATTGGCGTCCGTACAAGTATGGCTGCAGACGCTGCAGTGCCCACACAATTGCCAGACATTCCTTCTCCATCGTGGAATAGGCCACTTCCCTCGGCAGGAGCTTCCTGCTCAGGTACAAAATGGGGTGTTCATGGCCCGTAGTGTCAACCTGGCTGAGCACAGCACCGAGGCCGAAGTCGCTGGCGTCGGTCTGCACTAAGAATGGCCGCGTGAAGTCGGCTGCCTGTAGTACAGGAGAACTAGAAAGGGCGGTCTTGAGCGCCTGGAAAGCTGTCTCGCAGGCAACTGTCCAGTTGACTGCGACGGGCAGCCTTTTCTTGGTGAGGTCCGTCAGGGGCTTGGCCAGGGCACTAAAGTGTGGAACAAACCTCCTATAGTACCCAGCAGTACCCAAAAAGGACATCACCTGCTTCTTGGTCCTGGGGGTGGGCCAGGATGCGATGGCATCCACCTTCCCGGGCTCTGGCTTCAGAGCTCCCCCACCTACCCGGTGTCCCAGGTAGTGGACCTCACTCATACCCAGCTGGCATTTTTCCGGCTTAATGGTCAAGCCTGCTCGCTGGATCCGCCCGAGCACCTGCGCCAGGTGCGCTAGGTGATCTTCCCAGGTGGGACTGAAGATGCAATGTCATCCAGGTACGCGGTCGCATACCCTTCCAGTCCCTCGAGCAGCGTGTTGACCATCCGCTGAAAAGTGGCAGGGGCATTCTTCATGCCGAAGGGCATCATCGTGGACTCGTACAGTCGAATGGGGTGATAAAGGCAGAGCGTTCCCGTGCCCTAGGGGTCAGGGGAATCTGCCAATACCCCCTGCTCAGATCCATGATGGTCAGGTACTTGGCCCCGGCCAGCTGGTCGAGCAGGTCATCGATGCGCGGCATTGGGTACGCATCGGTGACCGTCACAGCGTTGAGCCCCCTGTAGTCCACGCAGAACCGCGTAGTTCGGTCCTTTTTAGGGACGAGGACTACAGGCGAAGCCCACGCGCTGTTGGACGCTTGGATCACCCCCAGCCTCAGCATCTAGTCTATCTCTTGGCGCATCTGCTGCTGCACCTCAAGAGAGACCCGATATGCTGAACGCCGGATTGGGGGGTGGTTGCCAGTGTCCACGTCATGGACTGCTGCCTCAGTCCTTCCGGGCAGGCTGCTGAACAGCTCCCGAAAGGGGTGCAGGGTGGCCCCCAGCTGGGAACGTTGGTCCTCCGAGAGCTGGTGGCCAACCCCCACATCCTCGATGGATCCACCCGCCTTGGCTTGTGTGAGCAGATCGAGGAGGGTTTCTGCCTCTCCTTCCTCTGGAAGGTTGCACACTGGGTGAGCATAAGCCTCCCGCTCATGATGGGCCTTCATCATGTTCACATGGAAGGCCTTCCTCCTTCCACGGGCGTGGTCCAGGGTGACCAGGTAGGTGACGGCGTTGAGCTGCTCGTGCACGAGGTATGGACCCTCCCATGACGCCTGAAGCTTGTTTTGTGGTACGGGGAACAGTACCCACACCTTTTGACCCACCTGGTAGGTCCGCTCACAAGCATTCTGGTCGTACCATCGCTTCTGGTCAGCCTGAGCTTGGGCCATATTGTCATGCACCAGCCGCGTCAAGGCCATCATTCGGTCCGGAAGCGCACGACATACTCAATGACCGACACTCCAGGGGTGGCTAAATCCCCTTCCCACGCTTCCTTCACCAGAGCAAGGGGCCCCCGTACACGTCGCCCGTACAGGAGCTCAAAGGAGGAGAACCCCGTTGAGGCCTGTGGGACCTCCCGGTAGGCAAACAGCAGGTGTGGGAGATACCGCTCCCAGTCTCTCCCGTGGGAGTCGACCAACATCTTCAGCATCTGCTTTAAGGTGCAATTGAACCGCTCACACAAGACCATTGGTCTGTGGGTGATACAGGCTGGCCACCAGATGTTGCACCTGTACCTGCTTAAGAGAGACTCCATCAGCTGCGACATGAACTGGGTCCCTCGGTCGGTGAGCATTTCCTTGGAAACCCCACTCTGGAGAAAATCCCCAGTAAGGCAGTGACCACTTTGTCGGCCTGAATGGACGACAAAGCTACCGCCTCCGGGTACCGGGTGGCATAGTCCACTACCGTTAGTATGAAGCATTTCCCGGAGCGGCTGGGAGTGGACAGAGGTCCAATGAGATCCACAGCCACCCTCGAGAAAGGCTCTTCGATGATGGGCAGAGTTACCAGTGGGGCTTTGGGGCGTGGCCCCGCCTTCCCCACCCTCTGACAGGTGTCACACGAACGGCAGTAGGCTATCACCTCGGTCCTCATTCCAGGCCAGTAGAAATGCTGAGCTAGCCTGGCCCTGGTTTTAGTGATCCCTAAGTGTCCGGCCATTGGAATCTCATGTGCGATCCGCAACAATTCCGCCCTGAACGGATGGGGCACCACTAACTGTCGGTCCCTGGGCCACGCCTCCGGTGATCCCTGCTGGACCGTTACCCGATACAGCCGTCCCTGGTCCCAGACCACTCGCTCGCGGTCGGACTCCAGGGGAGGCTGTGCCGCCTGTTCCTTGAGAGTCTTCAGGCTAGGGTCAGCTTCCAACGCTGCCTGAAATCCCTGACTTGATGTGGCAAGAATTGATGAAACTGCCATGTCCTCTGTCAGTTCCCCGGGATCTGTCTCCTGGCTACTGTCTGACTCGGCAGCCACTTGGTCGGAGAGGGGGAAACCGTCGGACCTCCGCGAGGCTCCTTGGCTTCAGCGCTCCCACTCCTGGTAACAGCGGCCACGACCGCTGAGACCACGGGTAGCGCCTGCTTTCCCTCGTCCCCTGACCAAGTCGCCGGGTCAGGCAGACTTCCCTGACTTCCTGACATCCCGGATGTGGGGAACTCCTGCCCTGGGGTCTTACCTGGTGGCTCCTCTCCCGGGACGCCCCCTCCCCATGGCCTGTTCCTCTTCCTGCAGGGGCCCTAGACTCAGCAGGCTGGGTTCACTTAGGGGCCCTACACTGCCCATAGCAGCCCCTCCCCCCACCTCTGAGCTCTCCCGTGCAGCCTCCTCACCTGTCCTCACTGTGAGCCCTGTGTGTGTAGTGTCAGTGCATGGCTTACCATAAGGTTTCACTCCCTCCTCCACTGTTGGAGGCACATTCAATACATTAACATTAGCATTCACAGTAGAGTCATGACATTCTTGGGGAGCCGAACTTGGGGGTTCAGTGGCCACATACTGGGACACTAGCCGCCCCAAATCGGTCCCAAGCAACACATTTGCAGGAATATTCGGCGTTACTCCCACCTCCCGCATCCCCCTCCCGGCGCCCCGTCCAAATACACCTTGGCAACGGGCAGCGCCAGTTCAACGCCTCCAATTCCGGAGACGGAAAGGGTTTTCCCAGGTACCAAGTCTTGAGGGGACACCACCTCAGGGCGTACCAGGGTTCGTTCAGCGCCTGTGTCCCGCAGTCCCATGACCGCTGAGCGGCCGATGGTGACGGGTTGGTAATTGTCTAGGGACCTCCCACCACCCCCTCCCACACACAAAACAGTGGTCGATTTCTGGGACAGGGATGGGGCCTTCTGGCGCTGGGGACACGCAGCCTTAAAGTGTCCTGGCTGATTGCAATTATGACAACGTCTGGGTTCTGTTCCTGGCCTGGAGAGGGCAGCCGGGGGGTACACCCCTTGCACTCTGGGGGCTGGATATGGGGCTGGGGCAGGATTGGGCTTACCCCCTCTCCAGGTGCTGCTGGCAGGCTTCTTTGGCTCCGGCGCCCTGTTGTTGGCATACTCGTCTGCCAGGGCGGCTGTAGCAGAAGCCCCCTTTGGTTTCCGGTCACGGAGGAACTGCTGGAGGTCCTCTGGGCAGTTCCACAAGAATTGCTCCACGACAAACAGTTCCTGGACCTCCTGGCGGGTAGTGAGCTCTAGACCCGAGGTCCAGTGCTCCGCAGCTCTCAGCAGGGCCCGCATGTGGTCGGTCCAGGTGTCCTTTGAACCCCGCTGCAGGCTCCTGAACTTCCTGCGGTACGACTCTGGGGTGAGGTTGTAGTGCTGGATCAGGGCCCGCTTGATGCCGTTGTAGTCCTGCTCCTCCCCGGCAGGTAAGTCCCCCAAAACTTCCAGGGACTTACCCCTCAAACGGGGGGTCAGGTACCTTGCCCACTGATCCGGGGCCAGATGATGTTGGAGGCATGTCCTCTCAAAAGCCAGCAGGAAGGAATCCAGGTCTCCATCCTTTTCAAGTAAGGGAAAGTCCTCCGCCCGGACCTTAGAAGCCCTTGTCTCTGGTGGGCCTGGTGCGTCCAGTGGGGGCCCGTGCTGAGCCATCTCCAGTCGTGCCGGCGCTCCGCAGCTGCACGGCGCTCTGTAGCCTGCAACACACGTTCTGTATGCTCCCGCTCTGCTGCTTTCTCTGCCGCCACCAGGAGTCTGTCATAGGCGGCGTCATTACCAGCCTCGAGCTGTGCCATAGCCGCTTGGAAAAGGGCCTCCGATCTGGACAGGCTGGGACGGGCAGGGGGTGGACAGTCCACTGTGAGACTGAGCACGGGGGTCGGGCTCCTTGGGGAGCCCTGGCTGAGCTCCCCCTCATCGGTATCGAACCCCTCATAGACCACAGCATTGGCCTCCCCCTTTGCCCTACTCCTGGTGCCTTCCGCCATCTTGGGAACCTTTGGTTACTGAAACAGCTGCAACCCTGACCTTGCACACAACTTATTATATTTACACTCTGACCGTCTAGTGCTGGGCTGACCTTAAGACCCCAGCAGTGAAAGTACTGCTGGTAGTCTCTAGTGTCTGGGAGTAGGGGTCCCACGCACACTATTACTCTGATCCCACCGCTGCCACCAATTGTGAGGAACTAAGCCGACCGCCACATGGTAGCCTGGATATCACAGCTTCTGATACCACCGCCGCTACCAAATGTGACAGACGATCCCCTTTCCTCCCACGTCACCAATGGGACGTAACTCCACAGGTACAGCTCTCCGGCGCCCCTTTGTCTCTCAGGTCAGTAAGGGAACTGCACCTAGAGCAAATTGCCGCCGGGGAGGTTGTCCTGTTACCCACTGGGTATTCTAAGATTCGTGATCAGAGTAAAAGCATCAGCCCAAGATTAATTTTATGGTTTAATTGCCTTAAGGGCGCACTAGATAATTACAGAAATATACAGTAAAGCTATACAACGTAATTACAATGGATTTGCAGTCAGAGGAAAAAATACAACGATCATGTACAAGGCTTAAAGGTATAAGCTATAGATCAATATTACCGGGTAGTATGGTCATGGGAAGGCAGGAGCTCTGCCATTCCCAGGTAAGTCTTCAGTTGCTGGACAGTCCCCACAGCATGTGCTGCTGCTCCATTTGGCAAGGCAAATCAAATGTGAGTCTTGTGCTTCTTGTTGCTGTGAGAAAATGGAATGCCCCCTTTGTTCATGGCTACAGTTCTTAAAACTGCTAGGTCCTTCCCCTTTTCTTTGAAGCACGCATATTAACTAGCCTGCAATTCATATGGAGCAGGAAACACTGACCTGAGTCCGAGCCATTCAACATACCAATGACCATCCCATTCAGACACTGGCCTAAACCAATTAGCATGTTAAAGCCCTATTGATTCATAGTGGACATCAAAACTGGTCGTACTGAATATGCTAATAGGCACTGTGTAGTTAGAAGTTTGTGGCTCTGTGAACTGACAAAATGGAGGCTGGTACAGGCCCTATACAAAATGGTGGCGGTCCCGACCTCACAACCCCTATTAATCTTAAGCTTAATGTTTGATAAAAATTGGTGTTTTTGCAACAGCTATTTCAGTTTGAAAAATCTAATAACTATTGGACACAGTAACGTTTCTGCCTTGAAATGAGGTTTATTGTACTAACAGAAAATGTGCAATCTGCATCCAATCAAAATTTGACAGGTGCATAAGTATGGGCACCTCACCAGAAAAGTGACATTAATATTTAGTAGATCCTCCTTTTGCAAAAATAACAGCCTCTAGTCGCTTCCTGTAGCTTTTAATGAGTTCCTGGATCCTGGATGAAGGTATTTTTGACATTCCTCTTTACAAAACAATTCCAGTTCAGTTAAGTTTGATGGTCGCCGAGCATGGACAGCCCTCTTCAAATGATCCCACAGATGTTCAATGATATTCAGTTCTGGGACTGGGATGGCCATTCCAGAACATTGTAATTGTTCCTCTGCATGAATGCCTGAGTAGATTTGAAGCGGTGTTTTGGATCATTGTCTTGCTGAAAGATACATCCCCTGCGTAACTTCAACTTTGTCACTGATTCTTGAACATTATTGTCAAGAATCTGCTGATACTGAGTGGAATCCATGCGTCCCTCAACTTTAACAAGATTCCCGGTGCCGGCATTGGCCACACAGCCCCAAAAGAATGATGGAACCTCCACCAAATTTTACTGTGGGTAGCAAGTGTTTTTCTTGGAATGCAGTGCTTTTTTGACGCCATGCATAACGCCTTTTTGTATGACCAAGCAACTCAATCTTGGTTTCATCAGTCCACAGGACCTTCTTCCAAAAAGAAATTGGCTTCTCCAAATGTGCTTTTGCATACCTCAGCCGACTCTGTTTGTGGCGTGCTTGCAGAAACGGCTTCTTTCGCATCACTCTCCCATACAGCTTCTCCTTGTGCAAAGTGCGTTGTATAGTTGACCGATGCACAGTGACACCATCTGCAGCAAGTTGATGCTGCAGCTCTCTGGAGGTGGTCTGAGGATTGTTCTTGACTAATCTCACCTTCTTCTTCTCTGCGTTTCTGATGTTTTTCTTGACCTGCCACTTCTGGCCTTAACAAGAACTGTCCCTGTGTTCTTCCATTTCCTTACTATGTTCCTCACAGTGGAAACTGACAGGTTAGATCTCTAAGACAGCTTTTTGTATCCTTTCCCTGAACAACTATGTTGAATAATCTTTGTTTTCAGATCATTTGACAGTTATTTTGAGGAGCCCATGATACCACTCTTCAGAGGAGACTCAAACAGGAGAACAACTTGCAAGTGGCCACTTTAAGTAGCTTTTCTCATGATTGCATACACCTGGCTATGAAGTTCAAAGCTCAATGAGGTTACAAAACCAAAAAAAGTGCTTTAGTAAGTCAGTAAAAAGTAGGTAGGAGCATTTTAAACAAGAAAATGATAAGGGTGCCCATACTTATGCACCTGTCAAATTTTGTTTGAATGCAGATTGCACATGTTCTGCTAGTACAATAAACCTCATTTCAAGGCAGAAACATTACTGTGTCCAATAGTTATTAGATATATCAAACTGAAATAGCTGTTGCAAAAACACCAATTTTTATCAAACATTAAGCTTAAGATTAATAGGGGTGCCCAAACTTTTTCATATAACTGTATGTAATTACATGTAGACGCCAAAGAGCTATACACAAAGGAATAGATGCATACTTTTCTTTACTATGAAGAACACGATGATTCCTATAATGGTCACACCAGCGAGTACTCCTATAACAATACCGGCGATCGCTCCGCCATCCAGTCCACCACTGGAACCAACATCTGGAAAATAAGGAGCATAAGACTCAATCATGGGTCTCATTAAAAAGGAAATAAAAGTATTTTCAGGAGTTATGTTCCACTTTAACCCATTATTGCAGTTGTATGACACTGATGGCATTCTGATAAATGGATTACCGATCTGGGACTAGTTGCTGGGTAGAGGATATCCATTGGGGACTTGGCAAACCAAGTCACCATAGACTTGGAAAAGCTTATATAAATAGGTGGGCTTTATAAAATTCAGCTTAATAGTATGGACCATTTATATCATACTGAGTCCAAAAGGGATGGCATAGAAAATTTTAAAATATCCTCCTATGGAATTCTTGGGGTAAAGAAGAAGGTCCTCCATTCAGGTCTCCCAACAAATAGCCTTAAAGGGAATCTGTCACCCTAAATTGGCGGGATATTTAAATGATGGCAGTCAGGTCAGATGGGCGGTGTTTTGGGTACTTGCTTTAACATGTTGTTCGCCGCTGTCTCCATTATTTCTGGGAATTGTAGTCGTTGCCCTCCATATAACGTGCCTGCACATTGCAATCTGCGGGCAAAGCATACTGCGCGTGCGCAATTCAAGATTGCAATGCGCAGGTGCGTTATATGGAGGGCAACGACTACAATTCCCAGAAATAATGGAGACAGCGGCGAACAACATGTTAAGACAAGTACCCAAAACACCGCCCCTCTGACCTGACTGCCATCATTTAAATATCCCACCAATTTAGGGTGACAGATTCCCTTTAAAAAGGATCTGTTCTGCAGACCTAGAGCATCTTTGTATGTATTGTACATTAAATGGTTATTCTTGTCTATTGGCGGGAGTGCACCACTACTATGTCTTCTGGCTTTCTGATTGCGAGGGAACAGTGCACTTGTGAAGACTGAAAGTTTCGAACAGTAACATGGTTGAGCCATTGGTCCAAATTGGATGCTATTCAAGGCTTCCAAAAGTGGCAGCTTTGCTTGTAAAGCATCAGATGCTGGCTGGATCAAGCAGATCCAGGATCCTCCAGTTTCATAAAAGAGCTTTCAAGTGTGGGATCCTTGCCTAGAAAGCCATCCACATCTTTTACGGTGACAATAAACTATAGAGCTAAAAATCCCTTTCAGCCCATAGATGATTTTCAATTTGCAAAGTTGGTTGTTTTTACAAACACTTTACAATTTTATCTATTTCTGATCATGAAGAAATGTCTTTTTAATCATAAGATCCAATGATTTCAATAAACAGGTGCAATACTTATCTTGCCCTCTTGAGGCACTCCAGGGAAATTAAACACTTAATTACAATTGATTGCTGGGAATTCCTGGCAGCGATACTAACAGGGGCAGAATTTTTAGTTAAAATGTCCTATGATGGATTCATAGGACGTGACTTACCGCTTTTGGAAACTTTAACATTGAAAAGGAAGGTCGTTTTTCCAATAAAATTTTCGGCAACACATTTATAATCTCCAGATTCGGCTTCGGTCAACTTATCGATGTTGAGAGTGGATGCATAGGGAGTGGAGTCCACCTTGAATTTACCACCATTCTGAATGGCATTAGAACTATTGCCTTGGTACCAAGAGAATGAAGCCGGAAGGGCCTGAGCTGACAGGGCAGTGGCCGTGACTGGACTCCAGCTTGTAGATCCACTGTTAGGTTGACAGCACCTCCAACTATACCTGAAGTAACTGTATCGTTCTTGTGATCAGGAGACTTTGGAGGTTCTGATGGAAGAAGGAGAAGAAAATATAGAATAATTAGTTCCCTATGCATCACTTTCTTCTCCAAGCATAGCAAGGCAAGAAAGATTTTAATGTTGGGTTATGCACATGGGAAGCCAAAATCCACCCCATACTGTATGATAAAATGCTCACATGGAAGAGGAACAGTACATCAGTCAATGCAAACTTAGCTGTAGCAACCAATGCCAGGTAGCTGCCGCCAAGTCAAGTAAGATAAAGGTGGACTACATAAAGACAGGCAACGGTGTACATGATGGGAACATTGATACTTCGATTTACTAATCAGACAAGATATACAATATTTGGGCATTGGTATATAGAAAGATGTATCGGAGCTTCAATGGGTGGGCTTATGTTTTCTTGGCCTACAGATGATGGTTAATTTGTATCAAAGGGGCCAGGATGGCTTCAATTGGAGAAATAAATTATAAAGTTATATGCTCCAGATTTCTAGGGATGGGTCGTTGATCCAGGAATTTATTCTCATTAATCAGATTTTGAGTTGGGAATTATTTTTTCAGTTGAAGTGAGCAAAAACTGATGTCTGCCTCATGAGGTTTGTTTTGCCTTTTGCGTAATATAGCAGCTCTGCCCTAATGGTGTGGATCTAAAAAGCAGCCAAATAGAAATATCTTAGGAACATAAACATCTGGTAGGCATTACTGATTGACATTGATAAGCTCACTACTGGACACTCGCTTTAAGCAGGAGGTTGTGACTAAGGCTAAGTGCACGCGTCAGGAATGTTTGCAGAATATTCCTGAGCAAAACTGGACTTTTTTCGTGGTAAAAACGTGCTTTTTTTGCGCGGATTTTGCTTGTTTTTGGTGCATTTTTTGCATGGATTTTACGCGTTTTTACCGCGATTTTTTCCTGAACTTTCTAGGTCAATATATAGCGGGAAAAACGCTAGAATTCCGCGAAATTAATGAACATGTTGGTTCTTTTTCCGAGATGCGTTCTTTTCACGGAAAAAAACGCACCATGTACACAAAAATTGCGGAATTCATTCTAAATGATAGGATGCTTAATTCATGCGTCTTTGATGTGTTTTTTCCCGCGAAAAAAACGCAAATAATCCTGAATGTGTGCACATAGCCTAAGTCATATCTATCAATCTCATGTACTACCTAAAAACAGTGCAGCATATAGTATGATACATATAGCAGAAATACATTACGGACTTCTTACCAAATATTAACACGCAGCTTGAGGTTCTTCTCTGGTTACCATTACAGGTGAGATTGCTCCCGTGCATATTACTGGAAGAGCTCACATTTCTGAACACTTCATTTTTTTGTGTATTTTGCATATCACCAAATATCATGGTGACATCGGCTGCAGGGTTTCCTCCGGGCCAGGAACAGCCGAGCTGTACGATCTGTCCTATGGGTTGTGCAGTACAGCTAATATCCCCATCGGGAGACCCTGAGATGTGAGAAAGTGACAGATGTAATAACCACATAATACTAATATACTCAGTTCAAGAATGTATATACAGGATGGTCCAAAAGTAGGTGGACAGAAAATAATAACATTTATTTTGATTTATATATAAAATTATATTTACTAACACAAGCATAACATTGACAATTAAATTTTATTCTGAACAATAATACAAAAGCACTTAAATTTTATCAACGCAGGATGCTCAAACTGTTTTCCATCGCAATTTGCACAGCTTTGAAGTCTGCCTCTTACGCTTCGACAAACATTTTTGCACAAGTCTCTTTGGGTATTAATGTCTTGAAATGCATCTCTTATGTAATTTTTCAAATCACTGACACTTTTCGATTTTCGACTATAAACTTTGTCCTTGAGTACTCCCCAAAAGAAAAAATCCATTGGGGTCAAGTCTGGTGAACGTGCCGGCCAATCAAGTGGGCCTCTTCGGCCAATCCATTTATTAGGAAATGTTTCATCAAGATACTCGCAGACTACTCTTGAATAATGTGGAGGGGCCCCATCTTGTTGGAAATAAAGGTCATTTGAATTAGGCTGTTGCTGTAACTGGGGAACAACTTGATTCATTAGAATTTTGAGATACTTATCTCCTGTGACTGTTCCATCAAAAAAAAAGGTCCAAAAACACCAAAACTTGAAATACCACCCCAAACATTGACACCAGGCTCATTTAGTTGTTGCTTTAATGTTAAATGCATGTTCTCATTATACCAGTAAATACAATTATGCCTGTTAATTTGGCCAGATAATTTGAAAGAAGCTTCATCACTCCACATAATGTTATCTAAAATTACTGGATTTTCTTCAATTTCGTTAAGCATAATCTCACTAATTTGCAGCCGCCTGTCTGGATCATCCTCCAATAAACCATGAATTAGAGTGGACGATAAGCTTTCCACACAATAGATTTCAGGATTCGCATGATGGAAGCTCATGAAATTCCCAATTCTAAAGAGACTCTTCTGGTAGACTTTTTGGACTCTGAACAAATCTTTCAGCAACAAGTTGTTTATTATTTTCTGTACAGGCTGCTTTGGGTTGACCAGTTTTTGGAGCATTATGGATTGAGCCAGTGGCCTCGAATTTGTCACGAATGCGGTAAATGGTTTGTCTCTTTGGGGCTTCAGTACCAAATGTTTCAACCCAATTTGCTCCAACTGTTTCAGCATTTTGAGATTTCCAATACTCTTTTAAAATCCATTTTCTTTGATCTGTTTTTTAAATTATTTGCCATTTTGGGGGAGATTTATCTGTGAAAACTGGATCTGTGAAACTGACTCAGTTGCCCTTAGCAACCAATCAGATTCCACCTTTCATTTTCCAAAGAGTCTGTGAAAAATGAAAAGTGGAATCTGATTGGTTGCTAAGGGCAACTGAGTCAGTTTCACTTTACACCATGTTTGATAAATCTCCCCCTTCATAACCCTATTACACATTCTGTCCACCTACTTTTGGACCACCCTGTATAATGAATTATTTTATATTACCTTTGTAAATATTATATGTTTTATTTCATATCTATCTTTCTATCTATTTATCTAGCATCTATCTTTTATCTATCAATCTATTATGAATCTATTATCTATCAATCTATCTATCTAACTATTATCTATCAATCTATCTATCTAACTATTATCTATCAATCTATCTATTATCTATTAATCTATCTAGTATCGATCTATTATCTATCTATCTATCTAAATCCAGAAAAATTGGAGGCAGGACACCGTTTGTAGTGAAAAAAAGAGCTATTTAATCAGCCCAAAAGGCGACGTTTCGGACCAAACAATAAGAACCTTTCTCAGGCAGTGAACGTGTGAAAGTGCCAGGTATATAAAGAGTATACATAATTATAATCATTTACATAAATCATCATTGGAAGAGCATGTATTACATTGTAATTAACATGCATAAAGTGCAGACAGTGATACAGGAATTATTGATCACATACAGTGCAGTGCATAAATATAAATAGAGAAGGCATCTTGTTCTTTTTGTTTTTTAGTTTGTTTTATTAGAAATTGAGACTGAACAATAATATGTAGATATATTTGCTCTTGATACAAGGGACCTCTTTGTGATTTGAGGATAATTCCCTCTATTAAAAAGATTTAGGACGTGGCTTAAGAGGAGTATATTATCCATTTGAGAATTTGGGGTTGAGACACATTTCTTTAGCGAGGCTTGTGTCTCCCCCATTCTTCATGTGGTGAGTTGCCAGCCCCAGCTGATGGGGGGTGTTGTCACCCTTATAGATTTTCCTCAGCCCTTCTAATATCTGATTGTAATGGGAATCCTCTTTAAAGGGAGTCTGTCACCCCATTTTTGGACTATGAGATGCGACCACCGCCATCAGGGCTTATCTACAGCATTCTGTAATGCTGTAGATAAGCCCCCCATGCTACCTGAAAGAGAAGAAAAACGAGTTATATTATACTCACCCAGGGCGGTCCGCCGTCCAATGCGTGTCGCGGTCCGGTTCGGCGCCTCCCATCTCCTACCGAAGCCATCCTCTTCTTTCCGTCCTGTTGCGGCTCCTGCGCAGGCGCACTGATCTGCCCTGGTGAGGGCAGAGCAGAGTACTGCAGTGCGCAGGCACCGGACCTCTCTGACCTTTCCCAGCGCCTGCGCACTGCAGTACTCGGCTCTGCCCTCACCAGGGCAGATCAGTGCGCCTGTGCAGGGGCCGTGATGGGACGCAAAGAAGAGGACGGCTTTGCAAGAAGATGGGAGGTGCGGGACCGGACCGCGACGCCATCGGACCGGACGGGATGGCGGAACGCCCTGGGTGAGTATAATCTAACTCATTTTTCTTCTCTTTCAGGTGACATCAGGGGCTTATCTACAGCATTACAGAATGCTGTAGATAAGCCCTGATGGCGGTGGTCGCATCTCATAAGGTACTGCCACACTAAACAATCCCGCTAGCGATCACGATAACGACGCATACTAATGCGATCGCTAGCGGGATTGTTTCTATATCGCTAAATGCGGCCACATTTAGCGATATAGTTAACGACGCTATCGCCGTTAGCGATCTTCTTAACGACTTTAGCGGTACAAAAGTACCGCTAAATCGCTAAGAAAAGGTGCCACACAGCGATTAGATACTTACCCAGCGGGAGCGCCAGCGATGAAATAGGGTCCGGAGCGATTCCAGCGACGAGCGAGATCACAGCAGGAAGCTCGTCGCTGGAAGCTGCCGCACTGAACAATATCGCTAACGGGATCGCTAAATAGTGACGTTTTTTAGCGATCTCGTTAGCGATATTGTTTAGTGTGTGCATACCCTATAGTCCAAAAATGGGGTGACAGAATCCCTTTAAAACATGCTTGAAATGAGTCTTATATGTATGGTGCGATTTAATTTTATTAGCATTATATTTATTGAACAATATTCGTGTCATGATATCAAAGTGCTACTATATTAAGACTTCATGTGCTGTATATTTAGGTTTTCTGTCTATACTTATAAAGATGTTGTAGCTTATTAGTCATTATATGAATATATTGTAGCGCTGAGGTTTCGTTCCTTTGTAACATGCTTGAAAATGATAGACTTACGACTATGGTGTTTTATATTAACATAAGATGAAAACTGAACTATAATCGTGCTATAATATCGTTGCATAATTATTTTTCTGTTTATATATTTAAAAAAAAAAATCGCTGTGACTTAGTAGCGCTGAGGTTTCGTTCCTTTGTAACATATTGTCTATTTGGATCTTGTTGCCTTTACCTAAGAGAGTGGGGCAAGTCATGGATGTGATTAACAAGGTTGTACACCTGTTTTATTATTACCAATTGATGTCTTAATGCATATTTTTCAATGCCTTCTCTATTTATATTTATGCACTGCACTGTATGTGATGAATAATTCCTGTATCACTGTCTGCACTTTATGCATGTTAATTACAATGTAAATACGGTACATGCTCTGCCAATGATGATTTATGTAAATGATTATAATTATGTATACTCTTTATATACCTGGCACTTTCACACATTCACTGCCTGAGAAAGGTTCCTGTTTGGACAGAAACGACGCCTCTTGGGCTTATTAAATAGCTCTTTTTTTCACTACAAACGGTGTCCTGCCTCCAATTTTTCTGGATTTTCATAATTGAGGTTTGGTATTTGCCTGGGGGGCTCTTCTTCTTTCTATCTATCTATCTATCTATCTATCTATCTATCTATCTATCTATCTATCTATCTATCTATCTATCTATCTATCTATCTATCTATCTTCTATAAACTGTTGCTTAGTCTTCTATTTAAAGTGAAAACCCCATTTCCTCATAATTGTACTGATGATATTCGATGCTCTGTTCTGATTTACAGTACCCTTTAGCCTCTGAGTTGTTTTTTTAAAGTATAAGAACCTGGAGCACCGAGATGCAAACATGAGAACACGCAAACTCCATGCAGATACTGTTATTCCCTCCCGGCCTGCAGTCCTCCAGTTGTATTTAAGGCAGTGAGATATTATAGAGATCTGCAGTGTGTGAATAGGTATCATGTGCACCAGGTGAGATTTAAACATAACTTGGGAGACGGTCGCGTTCCACCTTCATTCAGCCACTGCTATACACTGTGTGCAGAATTATTAGGCAAGTTGTATTTGAGAGGATTCTTTTTTATTATTGAACAACAACTATGTTCTCAATCAACCCAAAAGACTCATAAATATCAAGGCTGAATATTTTTGGAAGTTGGAGTGGGTTTTTTTTAGATTTGGCTATCTTAGGAGGATATCTGTTTGTGCAGGTAACTATTACTGTGCAGAATTATTAGGCAACTTAATAAAAAACAAATATATACCATCTCACTTGTTTATTTTCACCAGGTAAACCAATATAACAACACAAAATTTAGAAATAATAATTTCTGACATTCAAAAACAAAAACAAAAAATCAGTGACCAATATAGCCACTTTTCTTTACGATGACACTCGGAAGCCTTCCATCCATAGATTCTGTCAGTTGCTTGATCTGTTTACGACCAACATTGCGTGCAGCAGCCACCACAGCCTCCAGACACTACTCCGAGAGGTGTAATATTTTCCTCCATGTAGATCTCACATTTTATGAGGGACCACAGGTTCTCTATAGGGTTCAGATCAGGTGAACAAGGGGGCCATGTCATTATTTTTTTTCTTTTAGACCTTTACTGGGCAGCCACGCTGTGGAGTATTTGGATGCATGTGATGGAGCATTGTCCTGCATGAAAATCATGTTTTTCTTGAACGATACCGACTTCTTCCTGTACCACTGCTTGAAGAAGGTGTCTTCCAGAAACTGGCAGTAGGTCTGGGAGTTGAGCTTCATTCCATCCTCAACCCGAAAAGGTCCCACAAGTTCATCTTTGATGATACCAGCCCATACCAGTACCCCACCTCCACCTTGCTGGCGTCTGAGTCGGAGTGGAGCTCTCTCCCCTTTACTGATCCAGCCTCGGGCCCATCCATCTGGCCCATCACTCTCATTTCATCAGTCCATAAAACCTTAGAAAAATCAGTCTTAAGATATTTCTTGGCCCAGTCTTGATGTTTTATCTTATGTTTCTTGTTCAAAAGTGGTCGTTTTTCAGCCTTCCTTACCTTGGCCGTGTCCCTGAGTATGGCACACCTTGTGCTTTTTGATACAGTAACGTTGCAGCTTTGAAATATGGCAAAACTGGTGGCAAATGGCATCTTGGCAGCTTCACGCTTGATTTTCCTCAATTCATGGGGAGTTATTTTGCGCCTTTTTTTATCAACACGCTTCTTGCGACCCTATTGGCTATTTGCCATGAAACGCTTGATTGTTCGGTGATCACGCTTCAAAAGTTTGACAATTTCAAGACTGCTGCATCCCTCTGCAAGACATCTCACAATTTTTTACTTTTCAGAGTCCGTCAAATCTCTCTTCTGACCCATTTTGCCAAAGGAAAGGAAGTTGCCTAATAATTAAGCACACCTTATATAGGGTGTTGATGTCATTAGACCACACCCCTCCTCATTACAGAGATGCAAATCACCTGATTTACATAATTGGCAGTTGGCTTTCAAGCCTATACAGCTTGGAGTAGGACAACATGTATAAAAAGGAGGATGTGATCAAATTACTCATTTGCCTAATAATTCTGCACACGGTGTAGTTTCTATCACTGTCAGACTTATTGACTAAGAATTAAGTCCTAATATGATAAATATGGACTTTATATATTCATTGATGTATAACCACTCTGCTCGCAATAAAACCAATACATTCAAAATGGCAGAAAATACACTCAACCCAGATCCACAGGACACTCCTGAATCTGTGAAATATTGCTAAAATGTAATTTGGCAAAGCATAAACATATGGAATTATTATTTATAGAGATACACAGATAAATAGATAATAGATAGATAGATAGATAGATAGTAGTAGATAGATAGATAGATAGATAGATAGATAGATAGAGGAATTGTTACTCACAGTTGATATTGAGGTTGGCTGCACTACTGTTCATACTATTGGCTCTGTTGGATGCCGTACAGATGAATGGTCCAGTGTCGGTCTTGGAGACGGGGCTGATGGTGAGAGTGGAGTTTGGAGGAGAATCACTCTGGGTAATGGAATATGGAGGCTTTGATGACACTTGGTTTCCATTCAGTCTCCAGGAGAAGGTGATGGCTGAACCCTGAGCTGAGCAATAGAGAGACGCCGAGTCCTCTCCTGCCCAGAGCACCTCGGATGTGTTATAGGTCAGCGTCACTGCCGAGACCGGAGCTGTGAACCAGAACAAAACATGAAAAATTATGGGGCGATAACTAAAAACTCACATTTCCCCTTACAATGTTGTAATTAAGGAAATATTAAGGATTTTCTTCCAACATGATCATGATGAACTTAGATAATGATAGTGACTGTATCCTTAAAGTGGTTGATCAATATCAGAACATTTTGTGGTCAGACACCCACCACCCCCAACAATCAGCTTTTTTGCATGATCAGGGAATCAATGGGGGTAACGGGTATCAGACCCCGACTGATCTGTTGTATAGATGACCTATTCTAATGTTGAGTAACTAATATATACAGTAAAGCATGAAAACCCCTTTTACACGTTTGACTTTTGTACATTGAACGGCAAAAAAAAATATTTGTGACTTAGAAGAGTTATCTTATGATGACCACCACCTTGAAAGTGACATAGGAACATCCCGTGCTCGCTGTTAGCTCCTGGGTCCTCTCTTTGGGTCAGCATGTTTGCATATACACAGAAATAAGTGCAATGTCTGATTTATAGAATTTATAGATTTATAGAAATCTGGGAAGGAAATGTTTAAATAGTTAACATTATCTTATTTTTTTCCCCATAAACCAATAGTAAACATTAAAAGTAAGAAACATTGTAATATATCTTAATAAAGATATCCACTTCTCATTGACTGATTTTTCATTCTCAAAATTCTCAACTTGTAGATAAAACGTGTCTTTCGATTTTCCCTTCCCTGTGATAGGAGATGACAGTTGGTGCTCATAAGGTTCTATGGAGAACCGTAACTGTCATTATAGGAGAACTTGAAGCAGAATGTCTGTCTGCCTGTAGCTCCTCCTCTCTGTCTCATAGATCCTCCCCATCTGGTTGCCTCTGCTTCTATCTCCTCCCTTCTTCATAGAACTTTATGAGCACCAACTGTCATCTCAAATCTCAGCAATAAGAAAATCTGTATTCTTTTATTACAGATGTTCCACATTTTACCCTTGAATTAAAAATAAAAGATCAGTCCAGGAGGAGAAAGAAGAAGATTTATCTGATAAAACATGTTACGAAATTGCTAATTGTCATGTGTACTACTGATTTAGGAAATAAAAATGAAAGCAACAGTTACTCTTTAAACTAACTGTTTGTCTTATCAATGGCTCTCCAACAATCAAGTGTTCAATTTCCCTACAGCGCCACCACAGGAGACCTTAAGCATTACACATTTCCAAATAAAAATCAGTAGACTATCCATGTAATTCATGGCAGTGGCATGTGTCCCAGAGCAAATGAGGGTCTTTGTCCATCTCTAGGTAGTAGATAGGGATCATGAACATGGAAAATTTCTGGTAATTCTGAATTCCCACCAATTAAGATATTTTAGAATGGGATAACTCCTCTTTATATATTACCTCTGTATAAATTACTAATCAGAATGACTTCTCTCGACTTGATGCGTTACTTACAGGCCAGGTTGAATTTCACGTTGGTGCTGTTCACGCTGTTTATTATGTTTTTAGCCGTACATATGAAGGATCCATTGTCATTAGTGGAGACAGGGCTGATAATGAGCATGGAGTTATTATCGGTGAGGGTATATCGGCCTCCTCCAGATATCGGTGCCCCTTGTAGACTCCACGAGTAACTGACATTTGTACCATCAGCCGAACATCGTAGAGACACTGAATCTAATCCAGGCCAGATAAGTCCCGATATATTTCTTGTCACCGCGACATTAGAGACCGGAACTAAGATACAAAACACAAAAGAACATAAAGGTTGAGTTATGAATGCATAATAAGAATGTAATGTACTATACATGTACTATATATGACCTATATGATACTTTATACCATACCATGTATGAACATCCTCAGAGTTTAGACACCTGATTCTAGGGATATTGATGTCCCAGCATAAAGGAGGATCCAACTCCATGAAATAAAAGCTTCTTCATTGGTCAATGAATTTCAGTTAGATGGTTATGACATGTTTTTACTCCACTAAGTTATAAGATATATGTATAATCCATGACAGGGTGGTCTGAGACAGGCCTGGCTGTTGACGCTTTTTTGGTGTTTTCACCCTTAATCATAACCTTGATTAAGGGTGGTGAAAACACCAGAAAAGTGTCAACAGCCAGGTCGGTTTCATACCACCCAGTCATGGACTATGCATATGTCTTATAACTTGGTTATGACATGTTTTTAATTTCACTATTCAACTGAAATTCCTTCACCAATAAAGAAGATTTTATTTCATGGAGATGGATTCTTACTTATGCTGTTTCTATAGCCGCCATGCAAAGACGTTTTTCCATGCTCTGGAACTATTGGAACATAGATGGCAGTGAGCCGGTCTTTTCCTTTTGCACATTGATGTCCCCCATGTACTGTGCAGGCCATACTGCAAAACCTCCAGCACCCAAGCAATATTACTAAAAATAATCCACCCAAACCCCTTGCCTTGTTATAGTCCAATGTAAATGACACAGTCCAATTCAGTTGCCTAATAATTGTACAAACATATGCTACAAAGACATCCAAGTACAAACTTAGTCATTTAAGGATAGAATAAATCTATATGGATTTTGACGTGGAAGAATGCAGAATCAGATTCCTCCTCCATGATCCCCATTTATCAAGTATAAACCTGTACTGCCTCTATACATGTGACTATATGACTGGAATAAAAGTTTAAAGGGATTTTCTAGTTTCAGATTCTAAATGCCACACAGTAAAGAAATCTGTAATTTTGTAATATAATTAATGTGTCAATTCATCTCAATTTTCAAGATATCAGCTTGAAGAAAGTGAACGGGAATCTTCATCGCTTACTTCCCGTTAATAAAAATCTGTTGATCTACTTCCGGTTCCAGCGCTGTGATGCGAGGGAGGTGAGAAGCTCCGGCTAGCCACCGCACTAAATCTCACAATAACGACAAGGAGACTCCCCAAGAAGGTGTGAAAACAGCTGATAACCTTTCCAAGGGGCAGTGCATGGAGCGGTATCTCCTCAGGAGTGGGGGCACACGAGCAGAGCGGAGACAGTGTCCAGAGTGGGGGAGGTGTACGGCCTCAAGATGGCGCCGGCAGAGAGGGGAGAGGAGGGAGCTGAAGGGGAGAACGCTGACAGACAGAGGAGTAGAAGCGCTGTACCTGATAATAAATCACAGAGGCTGAGTGAGGGAGAGATCAACTATTCCAGACTGGCCAGAGAAGTAGCAGATCACTTGGCTGCAGAGGTCAGAGAAGCTCTTAAGGTTACCGTGAAGGAGGCGTTAGCAGGATTACAGGAGGACATAGAGCATCAGAATGTCCGGCTGGCTGAGGCAGAACAGAGGGTGTCCGACGCTGAAGATACACTGGCACGGCTGGAGAGCAGATTTAAAGAATTAGGCACGAGCACCCAGATGATGAAAGAAAAAATTGATGACCTGGAAAACAGGTCAAGGAGGAGCAATCTGAGAGTGGTGGGACTGCCGGAGTCAGTGATGTCAAGCCAGCCAGATGCAATCTGTGAGAAAGAACTTCCACAGGCCCTGGGCTTAACACACAGCTGTCGTGTGGAAAGAGCCCACAGAGTGGAGCCGATGACGAGGTGGGAGGAGAGAGGGACCAATATAGATAATACATCCAGGCAAGACGTAAGGTCCAGATCACGTCAGGTCATAGTCAAATATCTAGAATACAAAGACAAGGAAGAAATCCTGAGGGCCTTCAGGAACAGAAAGCAACCTCTGTGTATACAAGGACATAAGATCTTAATATTTGGGGACTACTCTGCGGAAGTTACCCGGAAACGAAACTCACAACTCTTTACCACAAACACATCAAATTCCAGCTCCTCTACCCTGCAATATTGAGGGTAAGAGGGCCAGATGGAGTGACTCAGACTTTTCGGCAGGGTGGATAAAAATCATGATTTTTTTAAAAAAATCAAAAAAAATCGGATTTTTTTAATTTAAATCGGATTTTTTTGATTTAAATAGGATTTTTTAATCAAGTTGTACACAAGCAAAACTTTGTCTTTTTGCAAATCAAATTATTTTACACAAATAAAAATATTAAAACAGTTGATGATTATGAAACCTAATAATTTTTATTTGCACTATTAAACAATCAGAATTGAACTACAGAGAGTAAGTACTTTTTAACAATAGCCTATCTCTAACGTTTGAAGTAAGCAAACATCTTCAGTGAATACATCAGTCCTTTAAGCCTGCTGTTTATTTAGGACTTTTAATAGGAAAACTAGTTGTCCTGCTTTAGCAGTTCCTAAGCGGTTTCGGACTGTTGTGTGCACAAAACCAAATGAAGAAAACAATCTCTCTACTCCTGCCGATGAAGCCGATGCAGTCAGTAGCTGAGTAGCTACATTTATTATCTTCGCTGGAAGAACAAGTGATTGCGACTTCCACCAGTCCAGTGGTTTTAGTTCATTAACGACGTTATCTGCAAACATGTATTTTTGAAATGGTGCAGATTCACACTTCAATTTCAGCACAGTTGCCACAATGTCATGGTTAGTATTGGCGAGCCACTCCATTGCAGAGTTGATTTCCGCCTCAGATAGTTTTTTCCCTCTGTAGATGGGATGCAAGATATTGGCTAAATAGTGTTCTTCTTTTAATGCTTGGTCCTTGCGGTGGTGTATTGCAACCTTTACATTGTTTGAGAGGTTCAAGCGATCTAGTGAACCTTCTAAATCTTTCCAAACTTCTGTGGCATCAGCTATGGTTGCAGTATCTTTCTGCATTTTATCCAACGCAATAGATATTGGCTTTAACCTTTCCAAAAGGTCCTCGGCATTTCTCTTCACACCAAGATTTAATACTTTGCTTCGTATATTAGCATCAATTTTATCCAGATGTGTTTCGCAAATGGACACTAATTTTGACCAGTTGTTAATAAACAGTTCCAAGCATTCAGCCAAGGTATTCCATCTAACATCTTGTGGTAGAACTTCAGTCCTCCCATTTCCTTGTAGGTTGCATGTGCAAAATGATTATTGCGGAAATATTTAACAATTTCTACAACATGTTCCTTGACACCCGAAATATGCAGGTCTTTTGCCAAAAGATGCAACAAATGGGCAGAACAACCGTATGTAATGACATTTGTGTCATCCTCATGTGCCAGTTCCGCTCGCATTTTTGCCACATTGCTTGCGTTATCAGTAACTAAGCTCCTTACTTTACATCCAAACTGTTCTTGGCATTGGTGAATTGAGTTCTTAGCAATTTCAAGTAAATATTCAGCAGTATGTGAATTTCCAGATGTGTCGATTGTGTCTGTAAGGTAAGTTTCACCATCTTCTGTTTTGACACAAGTGCAAATTATGGGGTCGTTGTGGATGTTGCTCCAACCATCCAAGCTCATGTTAACAACTTTGTCTTTCAAATATTTTGTACAAGCCGCTCTTTCTTTGTCGTATACAGCCTGAAGATGTTTTCCTGAGATATCAAATCTACTTGGTGGTTTGTAGCCTGGTCTTATTCCTTCGATCATTTGTACAAACAATGGGTGTTCAACTAGTCGGAAAGAAGAATTGGTTGCAAATATGAATTTAGCAATTAATTCATCAAAATGTTCTTTCTGGCTCGTCGTAGTCTTTAAGAGGAATTTTTCTACACTTTGCACGCAAAGTTTTTTGTTGGGCTGCTTTGTTGAAGTTGTACCCAGATATTGATTGTCACGTGCAGCACAAGCCATATTTGACCCTGAAAGCACAGTAATTAAAAATATAATTCGACTGCGTATTTGAAGAAATATAACGAAAATATTTTGAAACAAACTTTTTGAACAATGTAATGGTCCTCGTCCTATAAGGGCTGTCTCAAAAGTTATGCTACTCAAGTTTCCGGTGAAGTTGCTGTAATACTAGTAATATCAGAGCAACTGAAAAAAATTATGTCACAAAAGTTTTAAAAATGTTTTTTTTAAAAAATGGTCAATTTGGCAGACTTCAAAAGTGAATTGTAGCCTACAATAAAAAAATAGGCGTATACACACTCTTTTATTTTTACTTAACGTTAATCTTCTGTGAAATATTGCCTTAACATAAATTTAAATTCTATACTCCAGAACTAGTGCTAGAAATTTTTCTTTTCATAGACTTTAACCATCCCAGTAAAAAGTCTGTTAAAATAGGTTGTAATTGCCAGACTTACCACTAGTGCTAGGGTCCTGGTGCATAAGAAGCTGTGGGGGTTCATTGACATTAGTTGTATCACTATCAACATCTTCATTTCCCTTCTGGTTGCAGTTTTCATAATGTGATTTCAAACGGCAAACAAGTCCTTGGATATCCTTTTGACAGTATTTGCACTTTGCTCTCCCACCTTTCTTTCCAAGCTCTACTGGCATCTCAACAAAATGAACCCAAATAGGGTCTCTCTTACGACCTGCCATGGCTCACGCAGATCACTTCTGAAGTTTGATTGTTACTACAGCCAAGTACTGCTGACTGACTATCCAACAAGTTTGGGCATGTCAACTGAATGGAAAAAGAAACTGAAACCAAGCTACAGAAAGTGAAACCAAGCTAGAAGTGTGGAGTTAATTGAACAATGATTGAAAGTTTTAGATTTTAATCGTGATTTATATTAAAAAAAATCTTTTGATTTAAATCAGTGATTTAAATCATGATTAAAATCATGATTTAAATCGATCTGATTTAAATAGAAAAAAATCATTTGATTTAAATCATGATTTAAATCATTGATTTAAATCGGCGTGATTTAAATCAATCCACCCTGCTTTTCGGGACCCGTTGGAAGGTCACGGCGACAGGACAAGAACCCAAAAGAGGGGACTGACATGGAATCGCATGAAAGAGGCTCATCTATCAGATCATCTTCAGATAGACTGGATCCAGAATCAGAGCTGAGTCAAGAGGGCATCAGGGCGGAAAGTCCAAAATAAAAAAGACACACGGCAACGTCAACTGGGAAGAAAGGAGGAAGAAGCAGTCGCTTGTGATTTGAGATGTGGAAGCAGAGACTGTAATTTTTGGACCATTGGGAGGAGAAATACGGTGATAAGCGTATCGTTATGTCTTGTGCTTTTCTCTGTTTCCTAACTAGAAGTGTCATATCGTGGTAAATCTGCAAAAAATGAAGGGAAAGGACGGAATAGGTGGGAGTTTATGAGAGAGGAGGAGGGAGTCAACAGGAAAGGGGTGTCAATCAAAAGGGTTCGACTTATAGCAGTGGTTTGGGAGGTTAATTAAGCATCTCAGAAAAAATGGAAGTGGAAAAATGTTTATGTACAGTTGAAAACAAGAGTGGTTTCAAGCAATCAGTTGAGGGGGGAGGAGTGGAGGGGAATTGGAAAGTAGTTTTTCTAGTTCAGGCGACACGGCCAGGAAAAAGAGCAACCATTTTAAGGGATTATGGTTAGGATAGTAACATGGAATGTCAAGGGACTTAGATCTCCACACAAACGAAATATGATTTTACGTCACCTCAAGAGGCTTAAAACTGATATTGCTTTATTACAGGAGACACATTTGCAGAAAGAGGATTTCTAACGTATGAACAAGATGTGGGTGGGAAAGGTGTATGGGTTGGCATCACAAGGTAGGAAGGCAGGAGTGCTCATTCTGATCAACAAGAGCTTGGCACACAGGGTAGAGTCACAAGAATCAGATGAGGAAGGAAGATACCTACATATTAAGATCCCAGGCACTCAGGGAACTTTTAGTATCTACAATGTTTACGCTCCCAACACGGAACAAACATTTTTTTTTAAAACATAACAAACAGGATATTACTTGATGGGGAAGTGTGTAAAATGGTGGGAGGTGATTTTAACACTGTAGTCTCCCAGGAAGAAGACAGGAGAAACCAGGGGAAACGGGGGAGGCATACGGAGGGACCTTTAAGAGCGATGTTGGAAGCCACATCCCTACACGACAGTTGGAGAATGTATCATCCACAAGAGAGAGAATTTACACACTACTCACACCCGCATGACTCGTGGTCACTTATTGATCTTCTCTTGACAAGTGAGACTTTGGTGGAGAAGATTGATATAGATAATATGGTGATTTCAGACCATAGACCAGTGGTAGCAAGTGTAGTTGACAAAGCTCAGAGAGGACAGGACTATATTTTGCGATTCCCCACTTTCTTGGTGACAGACGAAAACTTTCACAGGATTTTGAGAGAGTGGTGGGTGGACTACACACTGACGAATCAGGAACATAGATGAGAGATAGGGTTGTTTTGGGAGACGGCCAAGGCAGTATTGAGGGAGGAAGGTGATGGGATACACGACAAAGGCAAAACGACTGGTGCAAGAAAAATTTCAAGAAGCCAGTCGGTTAGTTAGGGAAGCATATACGGTCTTTCTGGAAAAACCATCAAGAGTGACGAAAGCAAAGTGGGTGGAGGCGAAGGGAGACTTTGAAAACTGGGCAGAAAGGAAGGAGAATATGTACAGGAAGCAACAGGAGGCTGAGTTGACGCGCTACGAAAATAAGGCATGAAAATTAATGGCAAACTTGGCAAGGGGAAGGTGACCAATGACTCATATAACGGCACTGAGGAATGTTATGGAAAACAAAACAACAGATCCGAAGGAAATAAATGATATCCTGGGAGACTTTTATGCAGATCTATACAAAGAGGAGGGATTAGCGAAGCGGGGGGAAGGAGAGGAGTGGTTAAGGGGAACGCAAATGACTAGGTTTACGGAGGAGCATTTACAGATATTGAATGGGGAGGTGACGGAGGAAGAAATAGGGGAAGTCATAGGAGGGATGAGTTCAACGAAAGCCCCGGGGCCAGACGGGATTACTGGCAGTTTCTTCAAGATTTTAAAGGAACAAATCTTACCTGTATTGAAGGATTTATTTAACAAGATATTAGGGGGAGAGCGAGTCTCGGCTACCCTTAATACAGGATACATTAAGCTCATCCCTAAAGCAGGAAAGAATTTAGAGGACCCAACTAGTTATAGGCCTATCTTGTTAATCAACCAGGATCTGAAAGTTTTGGCAAAGTTGATGGCTAATAGATTGGCATCGATATTTCCAGAGATTATAGATCTCCCCCAGGCGGGATTTGTTAAGGGACGCTCGGCAGTGACAAACATTAGGAAAGTAATGTTGGCAATTGACATAGCTAAGCGGAAAGGGGGAGAAATTCAGCCTTGATCACCTTGGATGCAGAAAAAGCATTTGACAATGTGAGGTGGTCAGGGCTGGAACAGGTGCTACATCATGTGGGTTTGCATGGAGCCTTTAGAAACTTTGTGCAGGTGCGGTACGCGAACCCTCATGCTAGGGTGAACACCCCGGGATTCTTATCTAGAACATTTCCTTTGTTAAAGGGAACCAGGCAGGGTTGCCCGATGTCACCTTTGTTATTCAATTTAGCTACTGAACCACTGGCCAGACATTTGAATGATGGTCATGGTTTGAAGGGATCAAAGTGGGGGAATAGCATTGTGTTCGGCATTGTTTGCTGATTATATTGTCCTGTTTATGAGTAGGCCCAAAACACAACTAGTGAAGTTATAGCAGACCCTTTTGGGAAGAAATCATCTGATAAAAATGATGAGCTTTTATAGGCTCCTTTAACCCATGCTGACAATCCCATTACTTCTCAAACATACAGACGTAAAAAGACTGACGAAGGCATTCTCTCACTTTTTGTGGAAGTAAAAGAGACCGAGGATTAACGCTAACAAATTAATGCTACCAACGGAGAGGGGGGAGGGGATCAGGCTACCAAACATTAGAGGCTATAACTTGGCTTGCATTTTGAGACATGCAATTGACTGGATTAGACAAACAAGTAGACATTCTGATTGGACTTTAGAAGCCGAATTCTGTAAGCCATGGGACCTGAGATCAATATATACATACCAAATTTACCACCCAATCTTAAACACTCATTGCTATGTAGGGATACAGTTATGACCTGGAAGGCGGTTAGGAAAAAGTTTGGGCTAGCATGGAATATTTTGAAATTCATTAACATCTGGGCAAACCCAGACTTTCCCACAGGGGAGGGACAATGACCTGTTTAGAGAGTGGAGGGAGAAGGGGATAAGGACTTTAAGGAGCTTGATGCATGATACAGAGCGGAGATGGATGACGTGTGGGGAAATAGAGTTTCAGACTCTCCAGTATGAACAGTAAAGCATGGGATAATGAGGAAATTACTCAACATAAACAATGAATATGAGGTGAACCACTTTGACACAATTTTATTAAAGGACATCCGTGAGATTACCATTTCAGGTCTTTATAGGGATTTGAGAGAAGCATTAGCTCCCAACATACCAGGGAAAATTTTAGAGGGATGGGCAAAGCAGTTGGGAGACCAAGAAGGGGAAGAAAAAATCTTGAAAAGGTGGATGAAGATGAGGAAGAAGATAGTAAATGAAATCTGGAGAGACACTCAATATAGACTTATACATAGGGCTTTATATGGTTAAATTTTTTGAATATTAGACAACAAGACAAACTGATGAAATGTCCGAAATGTGGTACAGAAAGAACGGACTTATATAAATGGATTTGGCAGTGCGGAAAAATTGAGGGATTTTGGAAGCAAGTTCAGGGGTTGGTTCGAACAATCTGGAATAGGAACATGGAGCTGTAACCAATGGCTTGGCTATTCCATTATCATCATCAGGAGGGAGGGGATAAAGAAGGGGGTACAATACCATCTCTCTTCCACGATATAGTCATGATAAGTAAAAGGGCAATTCTCCAGAAATGGTTGGTGAGAGAAATTCCCTCGAGAGAAGAGGTGATAAACCAGATGAAAAAACGCTCATATTAGAGAAAGTGGTGGTGGAGAGGAGCAAGGAAAGATCGACAGCAATTTTTTTCAGTAAATGGAGAAAGTTCATAAGTGGTATATGCTCAGGAGATGAAATAAGACAAATAATGTTAACATTTGCAGGGGCGTATCTAGGGGGGGGCAGCCGGGGCAGGTGCCCCGGGTGCAGCCGGCAGGGGGGCGCAGTCGGGACCGCCTAATGTGGCGGTCTGCAGTGTCTCCCCCGCGGCTGCGTTCTGCCGCCCCCGGCCTGAGAGTCGGCGGTTCCCTGTGCCGGCTGTCAAGCTGACAGCCGGCGCAGAGAAGCTGCTGCGTGCCGGCTCCCAGCCAGGAATCAATTGCACTGGTGTCTATACAGACGCCAGTACAATTGAAGCTCTGACTGCGGGTCAGAGCGATGTCTGCAGCGTGATCAGGTCATGTGATCACGCTGCTGACGTCACTCGCCGGCGGCTGCAAGGTGGGGGAACGATGGTGGTAAGTGTGCTCCAATATGGAGCTGAAGATACCACCGAAGATGGGGGGGGCATAATGTGTGTGTATGGGGGGGTGAATTTAGAGTGGGGATGGGGGGTTACTTTATGTGTGGGGGATTTGGGGATGGAGGGCTATTTTATGTGTGGGGGCCGGGGATTTGGAGTGGGAATGGGGGGCTATTTTTGTGTGGGGGGATTTGGATGGGGATGGGGGGCTATTTTATGTGTGGGGGCGGGGATTTGGAGTGGGGATGGGGGCTATTTTATGTGTCTGGGGATTTGGAGTGGGGATGAGGGGCTATTTTATGTGTGGGGGCTGGGGATTTGGAGTGGGGATGGGGGGCTATTTTATGTATGGGGGCCGGGGATTTGGAGTGGGGATGGGGGCTATTTTATGTGTGGGGGCCGGGGATTTGGAGTGGGGATGAGGGGCTATTTTATGTGTGGGGGATTTGGAGTGGGGATGGGGGGGCTATTTTATGTGTGGGGGCTGGGGATTTGGAGTGGGGATGGGGTATGTAATATGTGTGGGGGGATTTGAGGGTACTGAAGAGTATGTATGTATGAGGAAACAGTATGGGGAATGGGTGCAGACAGTGTGGGGAGTGAACGGGTGAATGTATGTGGACACAGTATGGGGAGTCAGGGGTATGTGTGAGCAGACAGTATAGTGAGGGGTAAATATATGAGGAGACAGTGTGAGGAGGGAGGGGAATAGTGTGAGGCGACAGTATATTGCAGATATTTTTATTTAGGGGCATTATAATGACTCTTCTGTCTTTAAGGGCATCATGTGGAGAGTTGGTGCAGAAGAGCGGAGGAGATGGAGGTCTGCAGAGACGGCTGTGGATGAGAAAACTCATCATGGGATCTGGACAAGATGAAGAAAAGGAGAACGACTCCAGAGACGACGTCATCTATAAGGTACCTGGATGTAAATATTATTTGTGAAATTGACTAATTCTCATGTCTTTATTTGTTAGGAGCATTAAAGGGGTTCTCCAGGTCTGTGTCACATAGAATGACTGCAGACTCAGCACAAACCTGGAGAACCCCTTTAATGCTCCTAACATAAATAAAAACATGAGAATTAGTCAATTTCTGAATTCTCACAGTGCTCACTGCACGCTGTCAGGATTCTCTCGTGCCGGTGATTTACATACAAGCGGTCACATGCTGACTAGACATGTGTGACCTCACTCAATGAAAATGAACGGAGCGAGGCCGGGCACGTCTAGTCGGAATGTGGCCAGAAGTATATAAATCACATACTTGTGCTGACATGACCGTGTACTCTTGCCACCGGTAAGGGAGAATCCTAAAAGTGTGCAGAGCATTAGTTGTGAGAATTCAGAAGCTGCAATGTCAGGATTCAGCTCTGCAGGTTCCAGCAGTCATCACATAGACACTTCACTCATATGTGATTTTCATACTTATGGTCCTGTGACAACGAGCTTCTCCTCCTGCTTCTCTCAGATTTTCACTGAACATTGAGAGCATTAGGAAGAGCAGCTCGTCGGTACATGACTAAGTGTGCAAATCGCATGTGTGCGGGGGGGGGGCGCCGAAACGAATTCTTGCCCCGGGTGCCAGAAAGCCTAGATACGCCTCTGAACATTTGTATCTACTGAATGGTACATGAAGGAAGATCTGTTAGGATCCCTAGGTAAGCTGAAAATATAGGGGAGGTTCCGAGGCCGAGTCGCATGGGGAGTGGGAGGGAAGGGGGAAGGGTTAGGGTTGTTAAATAAGGTTGGATTTAAGACATAGGAAACTGTTGAAGGTTGGGAGGAGGAAAATAGGAAGGAAGACTATATAAGGAGGAGGAGGTGATAGAGGCAAACTGGAAAGATTTTGTGAATTTAGTGAGATTCCTTGATAGTTATTATGATGTTTGATATATTTTTATATGCTAATACTTATCCTTTCTATTATACAATTTGTATATTGTATGCAATAAAAAGTTGGTTTAAAAAAAATCAGTCCAGATCATGTGACACACACATTCAGATGACTGTGCTGTGACTGTAACGAGCCCTGCCCCTGCATGTCCATCACATGAACAGGACTGACTCTAAGCCTGTGGAAATGAACACTGGAAGTATCCTAACAATAAATACAAACAGAAGAGACAGGAAAAAAGATTTACACAGCAAACATACATATATGTAAATGTAAAATATTAAAGTACAATAAACTTTGCTACATGTAAATGCGATCTTGGTAATTTGTTTTGCACTTTACTCATGCTGCAGCCGTCTCCCTCTGTTTTTCTGTGTATGAGGTCGCCATGGCTATCAGGCATTCTCCAGTGACATCACATTCCTTGGCCTAATAAGCTACTTAAGGTGGCTGGATGCCTCCTGAGTATCTAAGTAGTTAGGTCCATGCCACTAATTGCCTTACTACCTCTCTGCATGTTAACTTAGTTTTTAACTAAGCTCTGCTACCTCATGCTGCTCTGCTACATCGCCACAGTGAGTCTCCTGTCCTTTTCAATTATGATTCATCATTGGCCTCTGTTACATCGCCTGAGTAAGTCTCCTGATCTACTCAACCTACTCAATTCTGCTACTCCACTGGAGTCTGCTACATCGTCATAGCAAGCTTCCTGTCCTACCAAACTCTGCTATATCGCTGGGTTCTGCTACATCTTCATAGTGAGTTTCCAGACTTAGTCAACTCTGCCACATCGCTGGATTCTGCTACATCCTCACTGTGAGTCTCCACACCTACTCATTTCGGCTACATCGCTGTCCTCTGCTATACAACTGACTACATTTTTGCGTAGGACTCCATAACATACACTGCTTGGTCTCATCACAAAGTTTTCTTTGCTCTATTTCGATCCTGCCTCATCAGTCTCCGTATGTTGAACTTCCAACTACTACTCAACTCCTTCTGTCACCATAAAGTCTCCAAGACGACTGCCCTTTTAAAACATCATCTGTCCTTGCTGCATTATTACTGCTCACCTAGACCAAAGGATTTGAGGATCCATTTTATCCTGAGAGATATAACACTTATCAGCTCTCTCAAATTATTTTGTGCTTTTCTTAAAGGGAATCTGTCACCCCATTTTTCGACGATCAGCTGTAGCCACCGCCATCAGGGGCTTATCTAAAGCATTCTGTAATGCTGTAGATAAGCCCCCGATGTCACCTGAAAGAGAAGAAAAACAAGTTATATTATACTCACCCAGGGGCGGTCCGCCGTCCGGTCCGATGGACGTCGCGGTCCGGTCCGGCGCCTCCCATCTTCTAGCGAAGCCATCCTCTTCTTAGCTTCCCGTTGTGGCTCCGGCTCCGGCGCACTGCTCTGTTCTGTTTGAGGGCAGAGCAGAGTACTGCAGTGCGTAGGCGCCGGGAAAGGTCAGAGAGGTCCGGTGCCTGCTCACTGCAGTACTCTGCTCTGCCTCACTAGGGCAGAGCAGTGCGCCTGCGCCGGAGCCATGACGGGAAGCTAATAAGAGGAGGGCTTCGCTAGAAGATGGAAGGCGCCGGACCGGACCGCGACGCCCATCGGACCGGACCGGACGGTGGACCGCCCCTGGGTGAGTATAATATAACTCTTTTTTTTCTCTTTCAGGTGATATCGGGGGCTTATCTACAACATTACAGAATGCTGTAGATAAGCCCCTGATGGCGGTGGCTACAGCTGATGGTCGAAAAATGGGGTGACAGATTCCCTTTAATAATATGTTATAGTTATTTCTTGCCTTTTAGAAGAGGACAAATCTCTTTTTCTGTATTTTAAATTCAGGGATGTATTATAATAGGTGAAGGGGTTGAAATATCACCTGAGTCCTGGAGCCTAGGGGTCCTAAAGGTCCCTTTGGTACATATGAAAAGACCAATACTATTAAAGATTTGCAATAATTGGGGTTCCCATTGGAGGTTTTGCATTGAGGCCCATGAGCTTCACTGTTTACATTACATATCCTTACCATACACAGTCAGACTCAGGGAGCTGCTGGTGTTGGAGCTGACAGGGTTTTCAATGGTGCAGGTGTAGGATCCACTGTCACTCTCAGATATCGGGAAGAAGTCTATGAATGATCCCCTGCAGATTACACGTCCAGAGCAGATAATCTTCTGATCATCATGGTAGAAAGTGTAAGAAATCACATTCTGGTTTCCGGCATCACACTGGAGGGTCACATTGGTGCCACTAATAAGAGGAGTACTGGTAATGGAGCGCAGAACAGGAGCACTGAGGGGAGCTGAAAAAGAGCAAAAAATAGTTACTTTTGTAAGGTTTTCATATTAAAAAAATGTAATACAAATAAATAAAATAGTTTTATCTATACCTCAAATTCTTCAATGGCATGCCCTTAGCGAAAATTGTTTTTAAATGTATATATATATATATATATATATATATATATATTATATATATATTAAAAAGAAGAACAGCACAGTTAAAGGTAGGGTGCAAAGCCTCACAGGCACATACCAATCCTTGTAAATAATTATCATGCTATACTGATCACAAGTTTAACATTGATGTTTGGCGCGTGCGCACAGCGCCTATTTACCTCTACCAAGATGGCGTTTTAAGAAGTTCCGGTTATAACTCCACGTGACCGGGTTTAATCGTCCATCTGCAGTGTGTTTCTTTCTTTGACATGTGCACTGTTAATTGCAGGACGCCGGTTTTTGGCACATTGTATCGTGATAGGATGGGGTGAGTCAGGTGTTATGACTGATTGGACAGCTGGTTCAAATGATCAATTGTTTTTTATGAGTTAATTAAACTATACTGCATACCTTTGCACGATTTTTGGCCCTATATCACTTTATATAAATATGCTTTGGTGCATTTTTATGTAAATTACAATAATATTATCATCACAATGTTGTATATTCTACATATTGCTTCTAAATACTTGCTAATTTGGTTGCCTTAAATACTCTGCACATGCACTTTTGTAACTGCTTGAGAAAGGTCCACACCTAGGACCGAAACATCGCCACATGGGCTATTAAAGAGCATTTTGTTACTGCTAAATGGTGTGCCTCAACTTTTTTTGATCATATATATATATATATATATATATATATATGGCAACTTATAAGTCACAGTGTTATTTTCCCATGTATTGAGTTTAATTCTTCTGAAGATTTTAGTGAGCAACAAGAATGGGGCCACTAATTGGGATAGGCTATCTGTAAATCAGCAGAACAACGTGACGCAGTAAAAAGCAGCACTTTGTCGGGAGAAACACTAGTATTTGTCAATTTAATACTCCATTCAATTACCAAAAAATGTGAAAAAAATACCTTCAATCAAGCTCTTAATGGCAATAATGCCAACAGTACGAAACATCTTAATTTTTATTCTCATCTGCAAATCTCTGGTAGTCACATAAATACGCATAGGCACAGGGTTTTAATATCCAAAATAAAATAAAGTTTATTGTTCTTCATAAAATTTTCAACTCCAAAATGAAACATCCTTTCTTCCTCACTAATAAGTAAGAATGCAGTCTCTTCTTTTGGTAAGGCAAAGTAAATTAAATGCTCTCACCAAGTGGGTGCCACAGCTGCTTTTTATTAGGCCTCTCAGAAGCAGACTGGAGAATAGGAGTGATCTTTCCCATCCTGGCTCTTTTGGTCACCCCTAAATCCTGGATCCAAAAATCCAGTCAAAATAAAACCATCTTAGTAACCTATTATGACTGGTGCACCTCTAACAGGACTTACATCACCAAGGCCAGCCACCTCAGTAACACATACCTTCCATTCAGGCCCTACCTCCTGCTTTCTTACAATCCTTAACTGGGTTTACACTGCTACACAATCCTGCTTAATCAATTGAAGAACCCATAGAAAATATTAACAATGTATGCTCATCTATTCAGTTGCACCATTCCAGAGATCTTGGTGCTACTGTTCCCGGCGTGTGACATGACATTGTTGTGTCACTTGACTGCTGCAGCCAATCAGAAAATGCTGCGGTGATGACAAAGTAAAGGCTGCAGCCAGTTAGCAGATGCTGATTGGCTGCAGCAGTCACATAACAATAATTTCACATCAAACTCCGGGATCAGCAGTACTAGAAGAGTGCCGCTGAAGGAGAAATGGAGCAGCTAAGGTCAGGTAAGATACCAGGAACAAGACTTCCATTATGGTCTCTCAAATCTCAAGTATCACAATGGACACACGGATGACACACTGATGGTAAAAATAGACACACAGATGATACACTAATGGTAAAAACAGACACACGGATGACGCACTGATGATAAAAACAGACACACGGATGACACACTGATGGTTAAAAGGAGAAGAGGATGACATACTGATGATAAAAACGGACACACGGATGACACACTGATGATAAAAACGGACACATGGATGACACACTGATGGTAAAAATAGACACACAGATGATACACTGATGGTAAAAACAGACACACGGATGACACACTGATGGTAAAAATAGACACACAGATGATACACTGATGGTAAAAACAGACACACGGATGACACACTGATGATAAAAACAGACACACGGATGACACACTGATGATAAAAACAGACACACGGATGACACACTGATGATAAAAATAGACACACGGATGACACATGATGATAAAAACGGACACACGGATGACACACTGATGATAAAAACGGACACATGGATGACACACTGATGATAAAAACGGACACATGGATGACACACTGATGATAAAAACGGACACATAGATGACACACTGATGGTAAAAACGGACACATGGATGACACACTGATGATAAAAACGGACACACGGATGACACACTGATGGCTAAAAGAAGAGGATGACACACTGATGATAAAAATGGACACACGGATGACACACTGATGATAAAAACGGACACACAGATGACACACTGATGGTAAAAATGGACACACGGATGACACACTGATGATAAAAACGGACACACAGATGACACACTGATGATAAAAACGGACACGGATGACACACTGATAATAAAAACGGACACATGTATGACACACTGATGGTAAAAAGGACACACGGATGACACACTGATGTTAAAAAAAACGGACACACGGATGACACACTGATAGTAAAAACGGACACATGGATGACACACTGATGGTAAAAACAGACACACGGATGACACACTGATGGTAAAAACAGACACACGGATGACACACTGATGATAAAAACGGACACAGGCATGACACACTGATGATAAAAACGGACACGGATGACACACTGATAATAAAAACGGACACATGGATGACACACTGATGGTAAAAATGGACACACGGATGACACACTGATGATAAAAACGGACACACGGATGACACACTGATAGTAAAAACGGACACATGGATGACACACTGATGGTAAAAACAGACACACGGATGACACACTGATGGTAAAAACAGACACACGGATGACACACTGATGGTGAAATGGACACATGGATGACACACTGATAGTAAAAATGGACACACGGATGACACACTGATGGTAAAATGGACACGTGGATGACACACGGATGGTAAAATGGTCACACGGATGACACACTAATGGCAAAATGGACACATGTATTATGTTTCGGTAGCTGAGGAGAAATTGCAAAAATAGCAAAAGTAGTAATACACCAGAGAGGCTGGAAACTATTGGATTGCAGTACCCTAAACTAACCGACACACTAGAAGTAGCCGTGGAGCGTACCTACGGTGATCCTAGACGCCTCGTCACAGCCGGAGAGATAACTACACCTAAAGGCAGAAAGATGAAAGCTATCTGCCCCGGAACAGATTCCCCAAAGAAATAGGAAGCCCCCAAACATGTAATGGCGGTTAGACAAGAAGAAATTACAGACACAGACAGAAAATAGAATGAGCAAACGCTGGGGCCCAATCTGTCTAGATAGAAAAGTATAGGAAAGAATTCTGACTGCAACCCAAAAAAACCCTGACAAAAGTACCAACACTTCTGATTAACAAAAAACCTGAGATCACGCGATCTCTACCACTTAAATCAGATCTCTGGTGTAACATACAGCAATTCAGCAGAAAAGTGACAAAGGAACAGAGCAAAAGTGCAAATACAAAATGAGCACAACTGCAGCGCCAGACCCCAAAAAGGGACCAGGCAGAAATCCCCTGCAAGCAGGCAAGGAATATCCAACCAGAGGAAAAAAAACAGCAAATCACTTATCTGAAAGAGCAGGAATGCAAGCTGAGCTCCAAGCAAAACCAGGAAGAACAATTGATTACCGGCAAGGCTGATGGGAACTCAGGTCACTTATATCAGACCATTCAGAGCCAGCTGAAGGCCATTCAGCATTTAGTTCATTACCCTCAGAAACCACCAGAGGGAGCCCCAGCTCAGAAGTCACCTCCAGAGTATTCAAAACAGTACCCCCCCTTGAGGAGGGATCACCAAACGCTCACCTGCACAACCAGGACTATCAGGATGAGCTCGATGATAGGCACGGATCAGTCTCCCAGCATGGATGTCCGAAGCAAACACCCAAGAATTGTCCTCCTGACCATAAACTCTCCACTTAACCAAATACTGGAGTTTCCGTCTAGCAAAACGAGAATCCAATATTTTCTCAACCACATACTCCAAATTGCCCTCAACCAAAACAGGGTCGGGGGGCGCAGCAACACGTTATGGATCTTAAATGTCCCTGGAAGAAGCAAACGGAAGGAAACCGGATTAATAATTTCCATGATCTTATAAGGTCCAATGAACCTTGGCTTAAATTTTGGAGAAGCAACCTTCATAGGGATATTTCTTGAGGACAACCAAACCAAGTCCCCCACTTTAAAACGAGGACCATCATTCCTATGCTGGTTGGCAAACTGCTGGGCCTTCTCTTGAGAGAGAGACAACCTCTCCACTACCTGGTCCCAAATCTGCTGCATACGCTCCACAATAGAGTCAACCCCTGGACAGACAGAAGCCTCCGCCTGTCCTGAAGAAAATTGAGGGTGAAACGCAGAATTACAGAAAAATGGAGACATCAAGGTGGCAGAGCTAGCCCTATTATTAAGAGCAAACTCAGCCAAAGACAAAAAAGAGACCCAGTCATCTTGATCAGCAGACACAAAACATCTCAAATAAGTCTCCAAGGTCTGGTTTGTTCTCTCGGTTTGTCCATTGGTCTGAGGGTGGAATGCAGAGGAGAAATATAACTAAACACCAAGTTTAGAACAAAATGTCCTCCAAAATCTGGAAACAAACTGGACTCCTCTGTCAGACACAATGTTCTCCGGAATGCCATGTAACCGAACCACGTGCTGAAAGAACAAAGGCACCAATTCGGAGGAAGGCAACTTATGTAATGGCACAAGATGTATCATCTTGGAAAACCTATCAGAAATTACCCAGATAACGGTCATTCTCTGAGAAACAGGGAGGTCGGAAATAAAATCCATAGAAATATGGGTCCATGGCCTCTTGGGTACAGGTAATGGCTTTAACAAACCACTAGAATGAGAGCAAGGCTTGGAACAAGAGCAAGTCCCACAGGACTGCACAAATTCCCTGATGTCACGAGACAAAGTAGGCCACCAAAAGGACCGACTCACCAAGTCTCTGGTACCAAAAATCCCGGGATGACCAGCCAACGTGGAACAATGAATCTCAGACATCACACTCTTCTTCCACTGAGCAAAACAGCAGCTGACAGCACACGGGAGTATCAGGGATGCACGTTCGAGGGTTCAAGGATCCAATTGAACAGAAGAATTCAAAAAGGAAATAGGAACAGCATCCAATCCGGGTAGAAATATAGCAAATTCTTTATTCAGCCATCAAAAAATACAACGTTTCGGCCATCTTGTGGCCTTTTTCAAGTCTTCTTCCACTGGTCTGGGACAAACAATTTCCCAACAGGGCAGCGCTCAGGTTTATCCTCCTGACACCCCTCCAGAGCCAGTCTCAAATTGGGCGAGATGGCGAAAAGAACTACACCCTCCTTCAAAATAACAGCAGGATCAGATAACTCAGGAGAATCCGCAAAGAAACTCCTCGAGAGGGCATCCGCCTTAACATTCTTAGTGCCTGGAAGAAAGGAAACCACAAAATTAAAACGTGTGAAAAACAAGGCCCACCTGGCCTGTCTAGGATTAAGTCGCTTGGCTGATTCGAGATAAACCAGGTTCTTATGGTCCGTGAGGACCACCACCTGATGTTTGGCTCCTTCCAGCCAATGTCTCCACTCTTCAAAGGCCCACTTCATGGCCAATAACTCCCGATTACCCACGTCATAATTACGTTCAGTTGGAGAAAATTTTCGAGAGAAAAAGGCACAAGGGTTACTCTTAGAGGTCTCTGGATCCCTTTGGGACAAAACGGCACCTGCCCCAAACTCTGAGGCATCAACCTCCACCTGAAACGGCAGGGAAACATCAGGCTGCCGTAGAACAGGAGCAGAAATTAATCTCTGCTTAAGTTCCTAAAACGCAGAAACTGCCTCAGGAGGCCAATTCACCACATCGGAACCCTTTTTGGTCAAATCAGTTAATGGTTTAACAATACCGGAGAAATTATCAATAAATTTACGATAAAATTTGGCAAAACCCCAAAATCTCTGAAGAGCCTTCAATGTAGTAGGTTAAACCCAATCACAGATGGCCTGAACCTTGACCGGGTCCATTTCAATAACAGACGGAGACAAAATGAATCCCAGAAATGAGACCTTCTGTACGCCAAAAAGACACTTTGATCCCTTCACATACAGTGCATTCTCTCTCAAAATCTGGAACACAGTTCGAACATGTTTCACATGAGAGTCTCAGTCGTTGGAAAAAATCAAGATATCATCCAAATAAACGATCAGAAATTTATCCACAAAATCCCTGAAAATAACATTTATGAAGGATTGGAAGACGGAAGGGGCATTAGTAAGCCCAAAAGGCATCGCTAGGTACTCAAAATGCCCCTCTGGGGTATTAAACGCCGTCTTCCATTCATACCCATGCTTAATGCGAATAAGGTTATACGCCCCCCTGAGGTCAAGCTTGGTAAACCAACACGCACTTTTCACTCTGGAAAATAGGTCAGAAATCAAGGGTAACGGATATTGATATATTTCACAGTGATCTTATTCAGGAGGCGATAATCAATACACGGCCTCAATGAACCATCCTTTTTGGCCACAAAGAAAAAACCGGTGCCCAAGGGTGAAGAGGATGGTCTGATATGACCCTTCTCCAAAGACTCCTTGATATAAGATCGCATAGCTTCGTGTTCAGGTACAGATAAATTAAAAAGGCGACCTTTAGGAAATTTACCACCAGGCACTAACTCAATAGCGCAATCATAGCTCCTGTGAGGAGGTAAGGATGCAGACTTACTTTCACTAAACACATCAGAAAAATCAGTCAAAAAATCAGGGACATCCTGAGACTGGGGAGAGGCAGAAAAAACAGGAGTGTCAGTATTAACACATTGGCAGCCCCAACTGGTCACAGACACAGATTTCCAATCCAAAACAGGATTATGAGTCTGCAACTAAGTGAAACCCAGTACAATAATGTCATGCAGATTATGCAACATCAGAAATTTACAGCTCTCCTGATGATCTGGTTCAACCCTCATTATCACCTGAGTAGAAAACTGGGGTTTATTCTCCGCCAAAAGGGTAGAATCAATGCCGAGTAAAGGAATAGACTTCCGCAGGGGTATCATGGGAAACCCACAACATTTGGCAAAGTCAAAATCCATCAGGTTAATAGCTGCTCCTGAATCAACAAAACCCTGATCCGAAAATGTGGACAGGGAGCAAATCAGGGTAACAGTCAACAGAAATTTAGTCTGAATGCTCCCCAAGACAACTGAGCGCGCAAAACGTCTTCCCCGCTTAGGGCAGATGGAAATAGCATGAGAGGCGTCACCACAGTAGAAACATAACCCATTGCGCTTTCGAAACTCATGACGCTGAGCCCCAGAAGTCACTCTACCACACTGCATGGGCTCAGGAGCTGGCACACAAGGCAACGCTATCTCATGCATACCTCTGCGCTCACGCAAACGTCTGTCAATTTGAATAGCCAAAGACATAGAATCATTGAGACCAGAGGGAACAGGAATCCCACCATAACGTCCTTTACATTTTCTGACAGACCCTTCCGAAAAAGGGCTGCCAAAGAATAATCATTCCATTTGGTCAGGACTGCCCACGTTCGGAATTTCTGACAGTATAGCTCAGCGTCTTCAAGACCCTGATTTAATGCCAACAAGGTCTTTTCAGCTTGATCAGTGACATTAGGTTCATCGTACAATAATCCCAGAGCCTGAAAAAATACATCAACATCATTCAAAACAGGATCCCCAGGTGTCAGGGAAAAAAGCCCAATCCTGAGGGTCGCCGCACAGCAGAGAGATGACAATTTGAACCTGCTGTGCTGCGTTCCCTGAGGACTTAGGCTTTGAGGCAAAAAACAACTTACAGTTATTTTTGGAATTCAGAAATTTAGACCGATCCCCCAAAAATAAATCTGGTATGGGGATCCTAGGTTCCACAACCGGCAACCCAGCAAGACAGGCAGCAATACTCCAAACCTCAGTGGCAAGCTGCTCCACACAGCCAGACAACTGTGCAAACTTCAGCGAGAGAAAAAAAAATTCCTCCTCAGCACCCAGAGAAAAAGAGGGGAAAAAAAATGCAACAAACAGAGTACTATTTTTCCCTTCTGTGAGTACCATATAATTTTCAATTTGGCCGGTAATACTATTATGTTTCGGTAGCTGAGGAGAAATTGCAAAAATAGCAAAAGTAGCAATACAACAGAGAGGCTGGAAACTATTGGATTGCAGTACCCTAAACTAACCGCCACACTAGAAGTAGCTGGATGACACACTGATAGTAAAAATGGACACACGGATAACACACTGATGGTAAAATGGAGACATGGGTGACACACTGATGGTAAAAACAGACACACGGATGACACACGGATGGTAAAATGGACACATGGATGACACACTGATAGTAAAAATGGACACACGGTTGACACACTGATGGTAAAATGGACACATGGATGACACACGGATGGTAAAATGGTCACACGGATGACACACTGATGGCAAAATGGACACATGGATGACACACGGATGGTAAAATGGATACACGGATGACACACTGATGGTAAAATGGACACATGGATGGTAAAAAGGACACACAGATGACACACTGATGATAAAAACGGACACACGGATGACACACTGATGGTAAAAGCGGACACACTGATGGTAAAAATGGGAACACGGGTGACACATTGATGGTAAAACCGGACACACGGATGACACACTGATGGTAAAAACGGACACGTGGATGACATACTAATGGTAAAAAGGGACACATGGATGACACACTGATGGTAAAAACGGACACATGGATGACAATGATGGTCAAAACGGACACACGGATGACACACTGATGATAAAAACGGACACACGGATGACACACTGATGGTAAAATGGACACACGGATGACACACTGATGGTAAAATGGATACACGGATGACACACTGATGGTAAAATGGACACATGGATGGTAAAAAGGACACACGGATGACACACTGATGGTAAAACCGGACACACGGATTACATACTGATGGTAAAATGGACACATGGATGAAACACTGATAGTAAAAACGGACACATGGATGACACACAGATGATAAAAACGGACACACGGATGACACACTGATAGTAAGAATGGACACATAGATGACACACTGATGGTAAAAACAGACACATGGATGACACACTGATGATAAAAATGAACACACGAATGCACAACACTAATGACACCTGTACCTTTTTTCATGTACGTGTTTAAACACAGACGTGCGAATGATGCCTTAAAATCACATCTTCTGGACAAAAGTGCAAATCCATTAGAAGCTAGACTTGTGTCCTTTATGTTACCCTTAAAGTGGGGAGACATCTCTTTTGCTACTTCTTGGTAAATACTTGAGGCTCCTCTCCACGGATTTACTGCACTGTTCGCAAACAAGGAGGCAGGCAAATGACCAAAGGGTCAAGGAAATTGTGTGTTGGGGGAAGCAAATAGCAGACCCTGTGGACGATTTCCATCTGGAAAATAGGGCTCATTGTGCTGTATTTATGCTAGTGCAGCTGAGATAAAGAACCTCTAGAAGACACTTAGTGAAATAATACAAACATGATACGGCACCCAATGTCACAATTTTCAGTATGCCTCCGTATGTAATTGGAAGAACATGGAAGTGTAGTGTAGACATAAAGCTCAGTTTTGGTCAACTCAACAGTTGTACCAACATGTGTACCTGGCATTATGCCCAGGTAACTTAACACATCCCTGCTGATAGTTTGCTGCCATGTATCAGTCTGGAGTCCATGATAACAAATCCCTTTAAGTGCATACTTACACTTTAATGAGGAAAGAATGGTTTTGTGACAAACCATGAATAAAACCCTCTAGGTCAAAACGCGTTGGTTTCAGACCACCAAGGACCCCACCTGCTATTCTGTCTGTTTTTTTCTATTCAAGATGGTTTATAATATTTTCTAATAAATACTGATTTTTTATCAATTTCCGCACTGGAGATTCTTTCCTCATGTTTTTGCCTCAGCCAACGCCTCTGATCAAGGCGGCTCCGTGCGTGTGAAGATTGTGGACTGCTACGGAGACTGGTGAGCTGACCTTATCCCCCTATTTTTCCTTTTCCCTTTACCTAGATACACTTTAATGATGCCCTGTGGGGGAACTGTAGGGGTCATCATATTGTGTGGGAAGATTGTAGGGGCCATCATACTATGTGGGTGGATTGTAGAGGTCATCATATTACACTGGAGAACTGTAGGAGCTAGCATACTGTGTGGGGAAGACTGTAGTGGCTCTCATACTGTGTAGGGTGACTGTAGAAGTCATCATATTACATAGGGAACTATAGGGGCCATCATACTGAGGGGGCAATCATATTTTGTGGAGGGACTGTGGGGACATCATACTTTGTGGGGGACTATGGTAGTATCATATTGTTAGGGGGTCACTGTGTGAGCATTATACTGTGGGAGTCTCTAACGGGGTATCATACTGTGTGGAGGGACTGTGGGGCAGGCATCATACTGTGAAGTCATCATACTGTGTATGTGGGGATAAGAGTGGGGACAAATTGTGCTGTGTAATTCTCTGTGGGGTATCAAATTGGGGGCATCGTAGTCGGTGAGAATACTAAGATGCTTTTGTAAAGGCACTATTTCTGTGTACATGCTGCAATACATGTCCCTCTCCCTTTTTAAAAAACTTGTGAGTTATGGCCTTCTATTTCTCGTGACCTCACCTACTACACAGTTTTACATTTTTTGTGACAGGAAAACAAGTCTCTAAGCAGGACTTTACGGAGGGTTTGCATTGTACCATTATTGAGTTGTTCCTCTTGGAATCATATTGATAGCTATCTTAACATTCTCATTGTCAAAAGGGCGAGTCAAACACATTCTGAGTCTGACCACTGACAAAAGGAATTGTAATACACAGTTACATTCATTTAGACATTTCCAAGATATATCACAGAAAACAGTACAATACAAACACAGACATGTCATTTTATGAGGAAAGCAAGAATTTTGTAAAAAAAAAAAAAGAAAGACCCATCAGGGCAGCTGCACAGTTGTATGTAAAGGCATTACGATGATGTACTTTCTCATTTTTATGTACTTTTTTTGGATTAAAATAATGCTATGAACACTAATTACATTTTTGTTTATCACAAAAAATAGTACTAAAGAGTATACAGTGACGATTATTGTGTTACTCATGAGTACATTTGCATAAAAGATTTTCATCCAAAAAGGTTAAAGAAACAGTATAACGTACCATATACTCTGAGCTGGTAGTTTGTATTGTTAGTGTTAGAAGAATCTGGAGGTATTACAACCAGAACATAAGTCCCTTCATCAGTGTAGGAGACGCTGTTAATACTCAGGGATCCGTTTTCGTATAAATTACATCTTCCTGCAAACTGATTCAAACAACGAAAAGCTGGAGACTGAACGTACACTGATACACCATTATGAGTCCATTGTACAGAGGATCCTACTGGAACATTCGCATTGAATAATACAAGTTTCCCAAGAGTTCCCGTCACGTTGGTGACAGCAGCCACATCACCTGTATAGAAACATACACAGGACAATATCAGTAATATTTGTTATCTTTTTTATAATAAAATACATCATACTAGATAACTTTTATATCTTGGCATCAGGCAGGTTAACTACGTTGTGCTAGGAGATACCACTCCTTCCTTTCAAAATGCCATGCCCCTTCTTGCCTATTTCCTGTTCCTGGCATATGCGAGTGAGCCGAGACTCGGCCGAGTGTCGGTGACCATGGCAGCATGCTGCGATTTCACTCGCACGTAGAATACGGCCGAGAAAAAAAAGGTGATGGGAGCTGCCTCATAGATGAATACTGGTCCGAGTGCCATCTATATGATGTTTTATCATATAGCACTCGTCCGTATTCATCGCTAGTGTGACCCCGGCCTTAGTCAAAGAAAATCCTTATATAATTATCAGCGCAGCCTTGGGCTCACTGCTAAAGCTTCAGCCTGCCATGCAACAAGTTGTCAGTTTAAATTCCATAAAAGTCCACATTTTGAGAAAAGCAAATAGTTGATAAACTATATATAAAGGTAATTACTGAGCAGAAACAAATGTGAGGCCCCTCCAGCAACATATTGAGTTGAGGGCAGAAAACTGAGCTTAGAATACATGCGGTATAACTAGTCCTGTCTCCCCATCTGAACGTGTGACATGTCTGTCCCTTCAATATTTGGTACATTTCATGGTGTCCGCTAAAACTACAGCTCGACCTACGAAAAAGGCTAGCCTTAAAATATGTATGTTAGAATATAAATATTGGTGAGGAAAAAATGAAAGCAAAAAAAAAATAATAATAATGACAAATGGTGGCAGCAGGAAAAAATATAAAACTTATTGATACTTTTATTTATTGAAGTTCTAAGTCCGTCTTATCACGGCACACAGATTTTTTCTGGTTCCAGACTACAGAGCAGCAGGTGCTCCGTGTGCTGCTGTATCATGTTTTATCCCAGGCAAGATATCTGAACATTTTATTAAAACGTCTATGTCTCTAATTTATTAGCATTTTACTATTGTCCAATTTATTATGACCGGCGTATAAAACACGGATCTGAGGCTAAGACTTCATGGGCATATTTTATTATCAATCTACATTCTGTCTGCGTATGTGACAGACGACACACAGACCAGGCTTTATTCACACATCAGTATTTTTCAGCAGTATTTCATCAGTATTTCTACCCCAAAACCAGGAATATCTCCAAAACACACAACAGGTGTCAATCTTTCAAGTATAGTTTTTCTGTGTACGTTTCCCTCCTGGTGTTGGTATACAGGAACTGATGTAAAATACTGACCAAATACTGACGTGTGAATAACACAGAGCAGTGAGCCAGTCACATCGGCAATTTTCAACTGTGACTGGTCCAAGAAAATCGACCTTGCGAACTTAGTGAATGTCGCCTATTGACATATATATATAAATATATATATTTGCAATTTAATGCATTTCCTCTTACTAGAGAATAACAATTCTTAGAGAATTTTGTCTGTACTACAATTTGGTGACTGCTGTGTTCACATCACATTAAGAGCCTATGTTTGGGGACAAATGTATCATATATGTATTTTTTTGTTGCAAACCTGTGCAAAAGATTAGCACAGACTACTATGAAGTTTCATGCCACACAAAAATAAAAAGAACTGATATATACTAGGCAAAGAGTAACCTTTTAATTTTCTGTTGATGAATATATACGGTATACATATTCTCTCTCTTCTCTCTCTCTCTCTCTCTCTCTCTCTCTCTCTCCTCTCTCTCTCTCTATATACAGTGGGTATGGAAAGTATTCAGACCCCTTTAAATTTTTCACTCTTTGTTTCAGTTTTTCTTTTTTAATAAATTTGCAAACATTTCTACATTTCTGTTTATTTTCAGTCAAGATGGGGTGCAGAGTGTACATTAATGAGAAAATAATGAACTTTTTTGAATTTACCAAATGGCTGCAATGAAACAAAGAGTGAAAAATTTAAAGATGTATGAATACTTTCCGTACCCACTGTATATATATATATATATATATATATATATATATATATGTATATATGTCAAATGTATTCTTAAGGGCTCCATTCAACCAACAGAAAATTAAAGGGTGTTTCTTTGCCTAGTATAGAGTATAACAGTTCTTTTTTATTTTTACGTGGCACGAAACTGCATAGTAGACTGTGCTAATTCTATACAATAAAAAAATGTAGACTATGCAGAGTACACATGGTCTATTTGCAATTTATCTCGTGGCACAATGGGGTCCCTTTGGAAAAGTGATACAACTTATTAGGAAAAGAAGCGTAAAGTCTGAACAGCTGTCATGTTAGGAACACAGGATTGAAGTAGTCTGAAATGAAAGGGTCAGTATACATAATTGTGGTATGTTTTACCTGAAAGTCCTAGCAGCAGAAATAAAGGAAGAAAATGCTTGTGATAATCCATTTCTGCAGATTTCTGGGTGTCGGAGCTGTACACTTGATCTCTGGTCTCTCCCTTTTGCTGTAAGTTCTGTTTCTAGCTCAGACCTTTGTCCTTTGTTCTTCAGGTCTCCTGGTTCCTAAATGGTTGGTGACATCTGACTGTCACTGTTACAGGGAAGTGGGAAGTGTGTCAAATATTAACCACATCCCCAGAAGGCTGCAGTGCACACCTTGCTGGTGTGGTCTGAGAGCAACAATCACACATAAATCCCGCAGACGTTGCCTATTTTTCCTTGGTCGGCAAATCTCGGCGCATATTTCCTATATTGACTGCATACAACTTAGAAGCCTTGTCCTTCTTTTTAGACTTCAAAACTTACAGTAAGATCTCATGCACCTTATTAATTCTCTTAAAACTGTGTGTCTTTCCTCCTGGTGCTTTCAGAGCTTCTTTAATATTGCTGCATTACCTGAGCCAAATCGGTAGCCATAAGACTCCTGAAGACAGAGAGTAGGACACCATATAAATGTCTCACACATGTCCTCTATATACATATGTGGCTTGATCCCCACCCCTTGTGTAAAATACTTTCCTCCTACATCTTCTCCCACCGGTCTCTCCATCAGTAGAAGACAACTGAGTGATGCTGCCACCTGCTGGAAATACTAATAAGGCACATGTAACAAGTACATAAGATAACAAAGAAAAAAAATGAAAAACCAATATTGCATCCAGAAAAACAAACAAACATATTTTCTTCCATATGGATAAAATATGTAACGGGAGTGGTGAAACCACTGTGCCATGATCCGAGGAGAGCCCTCTAGAGACGCGACTAGGTGAGCACATGACTCTTCACTAGAGGACCTGATGGTGGGGTTAGGCTTCAATCCTGATGGACACAGGTGCTACACCAGGATAGACCTCAAACGCACAGTAGTTGACCCACAAGGGAACGACTCATTAGGAGAGTACAGCTGATACAGGCAGGCACAGCAGGAACTCGTGTACAGCTGGTGTACAGATAAGCATTGACAGGTGCGGACTGGTCCAGCTGATATACAGATGTAAGGAGGTCAAGGGTCTTAACCCTTGAAATGTCTTCATGCTGTTGTGTGTAAATTTATGCATTTGCAGAGATATTTAATGTATAATGTCATCTTTCAGTGGTTTTTCTGACTGGTGTTTTATATATGTTTAGATAGACAGTGCATCCTTGGGGACATTAGAGGAGGGCACTTGTAGTGTAGTACAGTAGTAGGACATAAGAAGGGGGCATTGAGCACAGCAAGTTCAGTGGAGACTTGTCAGGACACCAGGGGGTTAAGTAGAGAAGGGTCGGTCGGGTCAAATGGTTAAGGACTTTCCAGATAGAGTCCATCGGGGGTGGACCTTGCTAGAGTGAGGACGTCCTTGGTCCTGGGCCGTGGGCAGCCGACCCAAGAAGTGTGTGGAAGGTACCAGCAATCTCAGTGCAGCCGGTGAAGGAATCACCGTGGGAACGTTAGCCAAAGTCTGTGGGCTGACGTAGCAGTAGAGCCAGTGGAAGATCCACTGTGGGAACGCTCAGCAATAGTGTGTGTGCTTGAGCAAAGCAGCGAGTGGGCCACCAGCGAGTATGCGGGCAGGATAACCAGAAGGGGTGTGACGACCTAGTAGATGTGTATTTCCATAACTGGATTGAAGTGTCTCCAGGGAAAGAGATCGAAGTGCCGTTTTCACCGGGCTCCTCATCCCGATTATACTTTGTGGTCCATTCTGGTGTAGTAGAAGAGAAGAAGCGGAGTTGTGGAAAATGTATTGCTGGTACCGTGTAAGACGTGCTAATGGTGTCTTGGATGTGCTGTGCCCACGAAAATAAAGCAGAACTGTTTGATGTTGTACGGGACTCTGATTCTAATTATTCCGTATACTCTGAAACGAGGGAAGAACACCCCAAGTATATAAAAGTAACTGGAGTGAAGAATGCAGCTGGTAAGTCCACCCCTTGGCCAACCTTTTACACAGACTGACACGGCAGGTGCAGGTGGGCCTGGCTGATACACAGACTGGCACGGCAGGTGCAGGCGGGTCCGGCTGATATACAGACTGGCGCGGCAGCTGCTGGCGGGTCTGGCTGATACACAGACTGGCACAGCAGTTACAGGAAGGTCCGGCTGATATACAGACTAGCACGGCTGGTACAGGCAGGTCCGGCTGATATACAGACTGGCATGGCAGGTGCACGTGGGTCCGACTGATATACAGACTGGCACGGCAGGTGCAAGCGGGTCCGGTTGATATATAGACTGACACGGCAGGTGCACGCGGGTCCGGCTGATATACAGACTGGCACGGCAGGTGCACGCTGGTCCGGCTGATATATATAGACTGGCACGGCAGGTGCAGGTGGGCCCAGCTGATATACAGACTGGCACGGCAGGTGCAGGTCGGCCCAGCTGATATACAGACTGGCACGGCAGGTGCAAGCAGGTCCGGATGATAAACAGACTGGCACGGCAGGTGCTGGCGGATCTGGCTGATATATAGACTGGTATGGCAGCTGCAGGTGGGTCCGGCTGATATACAGACTGGCGCGGCAGCTGCAGGCGGGTCTGGCTGATACACAGACTGGCACAGCAGTTACAGGAAGGTCCAGCTGATATACAGACTAGCACGGCTGGTACAGGAAGGTCCGGCTGATATACAGACTGGCATGGCAGGTGCACGTGGGTCCGACTGATATACAGACTGGCACGGCAGGTGCAAGCGGGTCCGGTTGATATATAGACTGACACGGCAGGTGCACGCGGGTCTGGCTGATATACAGACTGGCACGGCAGGTGCAGGTGGGCCCAGCTGATATACAGACTGGCACGGCAGGTGCAGGTCGGCCCAGCTGATATGCAGACTGGCATGGCAGGTGCAGGCGGGTCCATCTGATATACAGACTGACGCGGCAGGTGCAGGCGGGTCCGGCTGATATACAGACTGGCGCGGCAGCTGCAGGCGGGTCCGGATGATATACAGACTAACATGGCAGGTGCTGGCAGATCCTGCTGGTGCAGGCAAGTCTGGCTGATATACAGACTGGCACGGCAGGCACAGGCGGGTCTGGCTGATATGCAGACTGGCACAGCAGTTGCATTTGGGTCCGGCTGAAATACAGACTGTCAAGGCAGATACAAGGCAGATACAATGCAGGTTAGGGTCGGACAGACACTAGCAGAACGAGTGGGAACCATGGACAGGGACCTGAGATCTAGCAAGCGTATTGGTGAACTAACTAACAACATTGCACAGGCAAAATGTCCTCCTCTTTAGGCAAAAAAAAATCTGTGGGGTTGGGTGAGAGTCATTAGACCTGGCGCAAACTATTCATTTACGAACATACACATCAACTCTTCCACCAAAAAGACCTAGAAACAGCTCTCCAGTTGGCAGAGGAACCAAGATGTCCAGCCAAAACAGAGTCATGCATTTTCATTAAGAAGATAAGTGGGAACCGAGTATGGTACAAAAAGCTTGTTGTGTGACAAGCCCTCTGGTACACCGACCTGAGCTTCCTTAATGCATTGTCTGAGATCAATCCTCAGAGCACCCACCACCCCCTTCACTAAGAATCTTGACTGGATCTTTTACCCTCAACTCTGGAACAAAACTATGTGATAAGGCATCCACATTAGCATTCTTAGTACTAGGGACTGGGAGATATGTCATAGAGAAATCAATCTAAGCAAAAAAGAGAGCCCACTGGGCCTTTCTAGTATTCAGACACTTATTATTATTATTATTATTACACATTTTATAGCGCCATTTATTCCATGGCGCTTTACATATGAAAAGGGAAAATATAGACAGGTACAATAAACGTGTGCTAGACAAGGGACACACAAGTACAGAAGGAGAGAGGACCCTGCCCGCGAGGGCTCACAGTCTACAGGGATGGGTGAGGATACACTAGGAAAGGGTAGAGCTGGTCGTGCGATGGTTCAGTAGACTGAGGATCATTGTAGGCTGTAGGCTTGTCGGAACAGGTGGGTCTTCAGGTTCTTCTTGAAGGTTTCCGTTGTTGGTGAAAGTCTGATGTTTTGCGGCAGGGAGTTCCAGAGTATGGGGGAAGCCCGGGAGAAGTCTTGTATGCGGTTGTGGGAAGAAGAGATGAGGGGGGAGTCGAGAAGGAGATCTTGAGAGGATCGAAGGTTGCGTGTGGGTAGGTAGCGGGAGACCATGTCACAGATGTATGGAGGAGAAAGGTTGTGGATGGCTTTGTATGTCATGGTTAGGGTTTTGAACTGAAGCCTCTGGGCAATAGGAAGCCAGTGAAGGGCCTGGCATAGGGGGAGGCTGGGGAATATCGGGGAGACAGGTGGATTAGTCGGGCAGCAGAGTGTAGGATGGACTGGAGTGGTGCCAGAGTGCTAAAGGGGAGGCCAGACAGTAGGAGGTTGCAGTAGTCGAGTCGGGAGATGATAAGGGCGTGCACTAGTGTTTTTGTGGTTTCATGGTTGAGGAATGAGCGGATCCCGGAAATATTTTTGATTTTGAGGCGGCAGGAGGTGGCGAGGGCTTGGATGTGTGGTTTGAAAGAGAGGGCAGAGTCGAGGATCACCCCAAGCACCGAGCATGCGGGACTGGGGAAAGCGAGCAGCCATTGACATTGATGGATAGGTCTGGTGGAGGGGAAGAAAGAGGTGGGGGAAAGATGATGAATTCTGTTTTGTCCATGTTCAGTTTGAGAAAGTGAGCAGAAAAGACACTTAGTGATATAAACACACAGTAATCTCATGTGATCAGTAAAGACCGTGACTCTATGCCTAGTCTCCTCCAACCAATGCCTCCATTCTTCGAAAGCTCTCTTAATTGCCATATCATAGTTGGACTCTGCTTGTGAGAATTTCCGAGAAAAAAAAGCACACGAATGAAAGTAACCGTCCTTCTTCTGTGAAAGAACAGCACACATCCCCTCAGAAGAAGCGTCTACCTCAGTTACAAAAAGCAAATCAACATTGGGTTGACTGAGGATAGGAACTTTAGAAAAGGCAGTCTTGAGAGCAACAAAAGTATCAACAGCCTCAGTAGACCAAGAGGTAAAGTCAATACCCTTCTTGGTTATTTCAGTAAGAGGTTTGATTATGACTGAGTTCTTAATGAACTTAAGATAATAATTAGCAAAACCTAAGAATCTCTGTAAAGTGTTAAGATTAGTAGGTTGTACTCAATAAAGGATGGCCTGTAGCTTAACGGATCCATCTGAAAACCTTTAGTAGAAAGCAAATAACCCAAAAACTAAATCTGCTACACCTCAAATTGACACTTCTGTAGCTGGGCAAACAAATAATTGTCTCAAAGAACCTTAAGCATCTGTCAAACACACTCCTGATGCTCCTTATGAGAACCTGAGTAAATGAAGATATCATCCAAGGATATCACCACAAATCTACCCAACAAAGAAGAAAAAAATATCATTTATAAAGTTCTGATTTATGGCTGGAGTATTGGTCAAACCGAATGGCATCACCAAATTTTCATAGTGACCCTCTGGTTTGTAATGCCAATGACGGCGTCCCTGCTTGGTCCCTGTGTCCTCCCAGCAGGGACACCGACATAATCACCTCCCTGACCGCAAATCGTTTCGCCGATTTCAGCTATGGCTTTTTGTCTCTCTGGGCCTGCGCACGTGTGGCACCCCAGAAATTTGGTTGCCACAATGGCCTTGCCTCCCTCCAGGGGGGAGCGATGTCATTCCTGGAAACAAGAAGGGGTTCCCTTACTAAGTAGATCCAGTACACAACACTTTTCCCAACTCCGGACCAGAAGGGGGAGCTCTGTCACCTGGTTTCAAAAGAGCTGGCCTGGAGGCGGGGTTAGTTAGTTAGAGCCTGAGTGAGGTTGAGGAAGGACGTGTGGCGAGAACCTGGGAGCAGAGCTATAGCTGAGCTCACCCAGCCTGAGCACCAGTGACCAGGCACTAGAGCCTGAGGCTGTGCGTGTAGTAAAGCCCCGGCAGCAGAATCCGGAGGGCAGGAGACTGCAAGTCCCCTGGCCCCAACTGGTACTCGACAAAACAGTAGCACGTGAGAGCCGGAGCCGTCAGACAGGAGCGACCCCTGAAGCAGGCTCAAGCTGCCTGTCATCCAAGTGGAGTTCTTGTTATGATCTGCTACAAGCACTAAGGAAAGATGGGAATTCTGTCCCTACAATAGAACTAAGCTGGATCCCTACGATGTAACGGGGAACCTGATCCTGCGACCAGACCCGCTAAAGTCCTCAGCTAGTCTGAACGAAGACCTATAGTTGCGAGGGAGGAATCCCTACAAGATCTAGGGACTGGGAGAAAAGGTGGACACCTCCTAACAGAAATTGTAGCAGGAAAAATTAAACAGAAAACAAATTACTTAGAGATCCTAGGATCAAGCAAAACTGACTGAGTAAGGCACCTAAGCACCCGGCTAGCTTAAGAGTAGATAATACAATGAAGTCCAGCAAAGCCAGAAGGGCGGAGCCAGACTAAATAGGGAAAAAAGGTCATGTGACCAGCAAACTGAAACAAAACCTAACAAGAGGGTTCTAACAGTACCCTCCCTTCTAAGAGGATCCTCCGGATCCCCTAGGACTTAGGCTTATCCGGAAACCTCTTGTGAAACGCTCTGACAAGTCTAGACGCAGAAACATCATCCGCCTTCACCCATGAGTTATCCTCGGGTCCATAACCCTTCCAAGCGACGAGGTACTGCAAACTTCCTCTATACCGTCTAGAATTTAGGATGCGGGAAATCTCATATTGCCCGTCCTCCACCACCAGGGGAACAGTGGCCGAGACGTCTCCATCTGAGACCTCAGCTTTTTTCAAGAGAGAAACATGAAACACCGGATTAATCTTCCAGGAGGTAGGAAGCTCCAACTTAACAGCAGATTGGTTAATAACCTGAAGCACCTTAAAGGACCCTACAAACTTGGGACCCAATTTCTTAGACGGAATCCTCAAGCGCAGATTCTTAGAGGACAACCAAACCATATCACCAATAGCAAACAAAACCTCTTGTCGTTTTCTATCAAAATACACTTTGGATCTTTTGTTAGCCTCCTGAAGATTACCACGCACATCAGTCCAAACTCTCTCCAAATCACCAGAAAAATTCTCCTCTTCAGGTACAGCCGATCCCAACTTGGAAAATGACCCAAACGATGGATGTCTCCCAGTACAACAAAAAAAAGGCGAACAACCAGCAGAAGCAGATGTATGGTTGTTAAGAGCAAACTCAGCAAGTGGCAGAAACTCAGACCACCCCTCTTGATTATCAGTCACAAAACAACGCAAGAACTGCTCAACATCCTGGTTTTTCCTTTCTGTCTGGCCATTAGACTCAGTATGATATCCGGATGAAAACGACAAATGAACTCCCAACCTGTCACAAAAGGCGCGCCAAAAACGAGCCACAAACTGAGGTCCCCTATCAAAACAATGTCAGTAGGAATGCCATGTAGTCTGACAATTTCCTTGACAAAGGCCTTAGCGAGAGTCTTAGCGCAGGGCAGTTTGATGAAAGGAACCAAGTGACACATCTTGCTAAAATGGTCCACGACCACCCAGATGACAGTGAAACCCTCAGAGGGGGAAGGTCAGTAATAAAGTCCATAGCCAAATGTGTCCAAGGTGCACTAGGAACCTCCAGAGGGCAAAGCAACCCCGCAGCAGGAGTATGAAAAGACTTAGATCTAGCACACACAGTACATTGATGCACACACTTAATAACTTCCTTCTGCCATCCAGGCCACCAAAAGCTGCGACCCACAAGTCTCTTGGTCTCAGAGATTCCAGGATGACCTGCCAACCGAGAGTCATGACATTCAACAAACAAATCTCTCCTCAGGGTACCAGGCAGAAACAACCTCCCATGCGGCGTGTTAGATAGGGCATTCTCCTGTGCTTTAAGAATCTCATCTTCCAAAAACAGAGTCCAAAACAGCAATAACAACCCCCTCTTGCAAAATGTTTTCCTCCTCCTCAGTACCCCCACAGGAAAAAAGCTGCGAGACAAAGCATCAGCTTTAACATTTTTAATCCCTGGGAGTAAGTAACGGTAAAAATTAAACGCGAGAAAAACAGTGCCCACCTAGCCTGACGGGCATTCAAGCGTTTGGCAGCATCAAGGTAGACCAGATTTTTATGATCGGTGAAGACTTGAACGGGAAATTCCGCTCCCTCCAAAAAATGACGCCAGTGTTCAAATGCGAGTTTAATTGCCAACAATTCCCGATTACCGATATCATAATTTAGTTCAGACTCAGAAAATTTCTTTGAAAAAAAAGCACGGGATGTACTCCATCCGTCTTTTCCTGAGACAACACCGCGCCGACCCCCACAGAAGAAGCATCAACCTCAACCAAAAATGGTTTAGTCACATCAGGCTGCGTAGGGATGGGAGCAGAGCTGAACTTCTCCTTTAGCAACACAAAAGCCTCAATGGCTCAGTAGTCCACTGAACCGCATCAGCACCTTTCCTGGTGAGATCGGTCAGAGGTTTGGCAATCACAGAAAATTTTTAATGAATTTTCTATAATAATTGGCGAACCCCAAAAACCTCTGTATTGATTTCACACCAATAGGTCAAGGCCAATCCTGCACAGCTTGCACTTTCACTGGGTCCATCTCAAAACCTTGACTGGAGACAACGTAGCCCAAAAAACTAAGTCTCTGTACAGCGAACTCACATTTTTCTAGCTTGGAAAAAGTGAATTATCACTCAGTAACTGTAATACTTCACGCACACTCCTCCAATGAGACTCCAAACCCGGTGAATAAATCAAAATGTCATCCAAATACACAACCACACAATGCGATCAGAGGTCTAAGGATGTCATCAATAAGATTCTGAAAAAATGCCGGAACACTGGAAAGCCCAAAAGGCATGACCAGATTCTCAAAATGACCCAGTGAGTGTTAAACGCCGTTTCCATTCATCCCCCTCCTTCATGCGCAACAAATTGTATGCCCCTCGAAGATCAATTTTCGAGAACCACTTGGCCCCCACTAACTGGTTAAACAAATCAGGAATCAATGGCTGTGGGTAAGGATTGCGTACAGTAATCTTATAATCTCACGAAAGTCTAGACAAGGCCGTAAACCGCCGTCCTTTTTTTAACAAAAAAAAATCTAACCGCCACAGGAGACTTAGAAGCTTAATGTGACGGCGGCCAAGCTTCTCTGTATGTATTCCTCCAAAGCCTTTCTCTCGGAATAGTCAAATTAAATAAACGACTTTTAGGAAGAGTTGCCCCAGGGACAAATTCAATTGCACAATCATAATCTCTATGAGGAGGCAATACTGCGATTCCTTATCAAAAAAACTTTCCAAAAATCCTGAATAGGTACAGGTAACTCCCCTTAACTACAGCAGCATACGGCCCGTTACAACACTTGTCATAACAATTAGGACTCCAGGACTTAATTTCATTGGTAGACCAATCCAGTAACGGATTGTGCAATTTTTAACCAAGGTAACCCCAAAATCACGGTGAGGGCAAATTATTTCAAAACTACCAAATCCAAATTCTCTTGATGAACACCATTAATAGTAAGAGGAAATTCACAGATATGGTGAGTAACATTTTTCAAGGGAGAACCATCCACAAAACCACATTTAATAGGGGAAGACAGAATGTTTGGGTTTTAATTTTAGTTTTTCCAAAAATTTCCCATCAATCACATTGAGAGTTGAACCACAATCCACAAAAACCCGAAACTCCATTAATTCCCTCCTCAACAGCAGTGGTAGCAGAAAGAAAGACACCTTTATTGTTTAAACAAGCTATATGGGCGAAACTGACCTCATTTTTTTTTCTCCTTTATTCATTCGAAGCGCACAGTTCTTAATAAAATGCTTAGATTTGCCACAATAGAAACACAAACCTTCAGCAAATCTGCGGTCTTTTTCCCGAGAGTGAGGTGCCATTGCTCCAATTTCCATAAGCTCTCCAAGTCAGTACAGTCCCTCTCCAGACTTGGAGCTGACAAGGCAGATTTACTCTCATTAACCCTTGCACCAGTCTCTATCCACCCGTATGGCTAATGCATAGCCTCTTGCAAGTTACCAGGTATAGGATAAGCAATCAGCAAATCTTTAACCCTTTCACTTAACCCTGCAAGAAATAAACTTTTCAAAGATGAATCGTTCCACCCCACCTGAGTGGACCACCTTCGGAAGTGAGTACAATATTTTTCCACATTACCTGATCCCTGTCTCAAACGTCTCAATTCTGTCTCAGCTGATGAAACACGATCAGGATCGTCATACAATAACCCCAAAGCAGAAAAAAAAAACTATCCACTGATCTAAAGCATGGATCACTAGGCTGCAGAGAAAAGGCCCAGTCCTGAGGTTCTTTGCGCAAAAGTGACATTATGAAGCCTATGCGCTGTGATTCATCACAGAGGATCTGGGTCTCAAACAGAAATACAACAAGCAAGCATTTTTAAAAGTAAAAAAATCTTGTTCACAAAAAATAAATCAGGCAAACGTACCTTTGGCTCCACAAAATGTGCTCCAGAACAACTACTCACGTGTTTGCTGGATCTCAGCCACCTCCAGAGAGAGTCCCTGCAGGCATTGAGCCAAATCTGAACCGACACCATGATGGAAACAGAAAATCTTTCCTTAGAGATTTTTTTTTTTTTTTTCTTTGGTGGACTTACTGTTATGATCTGCTACAAGCACTAAGGAAAGATGGGAATTCTGTCCCTACAATAGAACTAAGCTGGATCCCTATGATGTAACGGGGAACCTGATCCTGCGACCAGACCGCTAAAGTCCTCAGCTAGTCTGAACGAAAGACCTATGTTGCGGGGGAAAGAATCCCTACAAGATCTAGGGACTGGGAGAAAAGGTGGACACCTCCTAACAAAAAATTTGTAGCAGGGATAATTAAACAGAAAACAAATTACTTAGAGATCCTAAGATCAAGCAAAACTGACTGAGAAAAGGCACCTAAGCACCCGGCTAGCTTAAGAGTAGATAATACAATGAAGTCCAGCAAAGCCAGAAGGGCGGAGCCAGACTAAATAGGGAAAAAAAGGTCATGTGACCAGCAAACTGAACAAAACCTAACAAGGGGTTCTAACAGTTTTACCTAAACATGTTCAGCCTTTGTTCCGTCAGTCAATCCTCAAATCCTCAGTCTGCACCCAACGTCCTCCTCCCCTCACAGCCTGCCATATCTGCCATGGGGCCCCATTCTACCCGTGGGGAACGGTAACAACTTTGCTGCACTGCCATCGGCCCCAAAGGATCTGAACTGCAGCGTCGGCTATCCCTGGCCGAATACTGCGGGTGGCGTCACAAAACTTTCCCTTAAACTACCCCTCACCATTTCCATTGCACGCCCAGGGCCATGGACTGGGACACTGCAGCCGTGACCACCCCTTTAAGAGTTGTCCAACCGGGTCCAGCACCCACGGCCCTAGCTGGTGTCGCAAACGTCATGCAGGTCTCTTATCATGCTGAGTGGAGAGGTGTGGGGGCTATTATACTGTATAGAAGCCCATTCTGCTGTATGGAGGACTGTGTGGTGATCACAGTTGGGCATCATACTGTGTTGGGGTCACCATACTTTCCCATAGGAGGGGGGTACAGTAGAGTCATCATACCGTGTGTGGAGGGTGCTGTGTAGGAATTCACTTGTGGGGTATCATATTATGTTTCTGGGGAATACTATTGTTGGCACCACACTTTATAGGCAATGAAAGGGCAAATCTAGGAGCTCCAATAGGAGGAAAATTACTTTGTAAGGGCTGAAAAGGTGTGGAGATATGTTCTCTTGTGATCCCGCTGAATATTATTATTTTTTTGGGGGGTGGAGGTAATTAGAACTCACACTATTTTTACTCAGAATTGACAAAGTGAGCAGAGCAGGGTCGTCAGTAGAGTTGAGCGATACTTTCCGATATCCAAAAGTATCGGAATCGGAATGGTATCGCCGATATCATTAAAATATCGGCGATACCGATCCGATACCGGAAGTCCCATGTAAGTCTATGGGAACAAAATATCGTAACTAAAAAACCCCATTCTTTCCTTGTAAACACTAAATATACACACATAGAATACATATATATATATATACATGTCATTGTGACATATATTATACATATATGTATTAGTTTATACACTTCTACATAGTAAAATATCCTCTGATTCAATTGCCGGGTAAAGCCGGCTTCTGTGAAAAGACAGAAGCACCCGACATGAAATGACACTTGGTGTACATAGGGTTAACCATGTCTTTTCATGTCCTTTGCTATCTAATTTGCACAAAACAATTAAATCAGTCTATGTGTGCAAAATTTCACACCTGTAGGGGTTAATTAAAGGTGTAAATTCGTTTGTAAAAAAAAACGGACTTTTTTGCTACGAATTTACACCTTTAATTAACCCCTACAGGTGTGAAATTTTTCACACATAGACTGATGTAATTGTTTGTGCAAATCAGATAGCAAAGGACATGGTTAACCCTATGTACACCAAGTGTCATTTCATTTTCGGGTTCTGCATTTTCAACAAAAGTCGGCTTGAATTAGCGGCTATTATACTATGTAGAAGTGTATGAACTACAAATATAAATATATATATATATGTGTCACAAATTCAATGACATGTATATATATATTATATATATATATATGAGGTGTAAAATTGCTGAAAAAAAATGGTGGGCTCCCGCCCTATTTTCGCAACCAGACAGACAAAGCCAGTGAGTGGGGGCAGATAATAATAGCCCAGAGAGGGACCATTATTTTGCCCCCCCCCGGCTACTAACATTGCCCCCAGACACCCCAGGAAAGACAAATCTATAATTAGATTCGCCCTTTCTGGCACTTTGCCCGTCTATTCCCATTGCCTGTAGCGGTGGCGAATGGGTTATTGGGGTTAAAGCCACTTGCTATTGAAAGGTGACCTTAAGCCAGGTTAATAATTGAGAGCTGTCAATTAGACAACTATCAATTATTAATCCTATTGCATGAAATAAAATAAAACCACACACTTTAATTAAAAATCATTTTAATGAAAAAAGACACATGTTTTTGACCATCTTTTATTTTACTGCAAAAAACCTTTCCTGTAATAAAAATAAAATAAAAAAGCAAAATTATTCTTACCTATCCCATGCACAGTCAGGTCCCCGGTGTAATCCTTCAGAAAGGTTAATGTTTACTGCAGGGACGCAGCTAATGCTGCAGCCTCAAAAGTAAACCCCCAAATGAATGAGTTCCTCTCCTGGCTGACAGGAGGGTAAAGGCTGGGTGTCACATAACGATACACCAGCGATCCCGACAACGATATGCACTTGTCAGGATCGCTGGTGTATCGCTAAAATGATCGCTGCTGAGCTGCCAACAGGCAGCTCAGGCAGCGATTGGGACAGGACACTGCGGGTAACATCGCTTAAGGGCCCGTCTCACATAGCGATATCGCACCGAGATCGCTGCTGAGTCACTAGTTTTGTGACGCAGCAGCGAGCTCACCAGCGATATCGCTGTGTGTGACATTCAGCGACGATCAGCCCCCCTGCGGGTATGCTGATCGTCGCAGAAATGTCAGGACCTTTTTTTGATCGCTGGTTTCCCTCTGACAGGACGCATCGCTGCGGGGTGACAGGCGGGAGCCCCACGATCCGCTGGTAACCAAGGTACACAGCGGGTTTCCAGGCAACCGCGCAGCGCTTGGAAACCCGCTGTGTACCTTGGTACCAGCTCCCTGCATCAGGGCGCTGGTATCCAAGGTACACAGCGGTTTCTAGGCACAGCCCCGCGCCTGGAAACCCGCTGTGTACTTGGTTACCAGCGGATCGCTGGTCTCCCGCCTGTCACACGCAGCGATGTGTGCCTGTCAGCGGGAAACCAGCAATCAAAAAAAGGTCCTGACATTTCAGCGACGATCAGCGTTACCGGCAGGGGGGCTGATCGTCGCTGAATGTCACCACACAGCGATATTCACTGGTGAGCTCGCTGCTGCGTCACAAAATAGTGACTCAGCAGCGTTCTCGGTAGCGATATCGCTATGTGAGACGGGCCCTTAAGTGGAAAGCTTAATTGATTGCTTTCCACTTTCACTTCAGGTCAGCCAGGGACACAATCAGTGACGTCAGAGGGAACTGATTAACAAAAATTAGGGGTCCCTTCGAAAAAAAAAATGGCGTGGGGTCCCCCCTATTTTTGTTAACCAGCCAGATGAAGCAGACCGCTGAGGCCTGGATTTTCAGGCTGTTAAGGAGCCAAGATCCATGGACCTTGCCAGCCTGATAATACCAGGCCACAGCAGTCTGCATATCTTGGCTGATTAACAAAAATAGGGGATCCCCTCGAAAAAAATTGGCGTGGGGTCCCCCTATTTTTGTTAACCAGCCAGATGAAGCAGACCGCTGAGGCCTGGATTTTCAGGCTGTTAAGGACCCAAGACCATGGACCTTGTCAGCCTGATAATACCAGGCCACAGCAGTCTGCATATCTTGGCTGATTAACAAAAATAGGGGATCCCCTCGAAAAAAATTGGCGTGGGGTCCCCCCTATTTTTGTTAACCAGCCAGATGAAGCAGACCGCTGAGGCCTGGTTTTTCAGGCTGGTAAGGATCCAATATCCATGGACCTTGCCAGCCTGATAATACCAGGCCACAGCAGTCTGCTTAGCTTGGCTGGTTAACAAAAATAGGGGATCCCTCGAAAAAAAAACGGCGTGGGGGATCCCCCTATTTTTGTTTAACCAGCCAAGTAAAATGCAGACTGCTGCGGCCTGGTATTAAAAGACTGTCAAGGCCATGGATTTTGGCCCTCAACAGCCTGATAATACCAGGCTACAGCAGCCCCACATTTGGCGCATCAAAAGATGTGCCAATTGTGGCACTTTCCCCGGCTTTCCCACTTGCCCTGTAGCGGTGGCAAGCGGGTAAATAAGGGGTTAAATGTCACCGTGATTGCACGGTGACAACAAGCCCGGTTAATAATGGAGAGGTGTCAATAAGACACCGATCCTTTATTAATCCAAAGTTTTTAAATGTTTAAAAAAAGACAAAGCAAGAAAAAAGTCTTTAATGAAATAAAAGAGACAACACAGTTTTCATTAATTTTATTATACTCTCATCCTGCGGACCCATCGACTCCTGTAAAAAAAGAAAAAAAACAAACCAACAGTATACCACCTGTCCGACGCAGTCCATAACGACAGTCCCACGACGATCCAGCTCTGCTACATCGCAATGACAGGCAGGCCTGTCATCGCGACGCAGCACAGCTGATTACCTGCTTCCCCGGCGGTACGTCATCGGACTGACTGCTTTACGGCCGGGATTACCCAGCAGTCACTGCAGTTATCGCGAGAAACTGCATGTGACCGCCGGGGAAAGAAGATTGCGGCCATGAAGCAGTCCAGCCCGTGACCGCCGGGATCTCTGCCAGGTAAGTGCCGCTGACTCCTGACAGACCCGACCGACGGACACTGACAGTGACAGTGACAATCCCGATTCCGGTATCCGATATGACGAAAATATCGGAACTCGGAATCGAATTCGATACAGCCAATATCGGCCGATAACCGATATTTGCAGTATCGGAATGCTCAACCCTAGTCGTCAGGTAAATTACAAATGACAGTGCTAGCTACACCACATATCTTTATCTAGCAGGGACTGTAATGCGATTTGTGTCAAGTACCAATGTACACATGGAGTTCCACGGGATATGTGACTGGCACTCAATGTGAGGGAGACGTGTTTCCCCGAGAGCTCCAAGTCTCTTATCTACTTAGTCCCTTGTGTCTATGATAGATTCAGCAGTCAGCTCTTACTTGCATTATAAGTACCCTCTGATACCATCATACTGGAGTATTTTCCAACAACAGGGTCTGAGAATAAAGAGAGGAAAGGCCACTAAAGGTGTGGAGCATGACATCCAATATGGCGCCACCGTGGCTGCTACCCTGGTGAGTCAGGGTGCGTGGTTGAACATCAGAGCGAGGCCGCATCCAGATAGAGAGGTTCGCTCGCTTTCTTCATCAAAGGACATGGGAAGCCCAGAAAGGAGACAGCGTAGCCTGTAAAGTGAGAAATGGACAATCCTCACAAAATGCCTCAGAGGGCTCGTTACCTGACATAATCCAATCTTGCAGTCCATGTCTTCTCCAGGGCATTAAATCAGAAGACTTTCCCTCAAAATGTAGAACCCACTCTCACTGATGTGATGACAGCCTAAGGTCAATGCAACGAATGCCCGGTAAATATCACATTCCAAGTGTGGTATATTATAGAAAAAAACCATTGTGAGACACAACCTAAGAAAACTAGCTGAAAAGAACCTGAATATCATCTATGCAGGAACAATATCCACATAGGGGTGTACCAGAAAAGTGGAGTGTACTAGGTTCACGGAATTGTTTTTTAGGAAGGACACCCTAACCCTGCTTTTTCGCTATTGTAAGGGCTCACCACGTTCCAACCAGGCCACTTGCTCCAAGCAGCCGTACGCACTATGCTTATGTGATCTTACAGTACAGAGACAGGGACATCTTATCCTGACAGCAAGAGATATCTCTGATTTGTCTGTTAATGGGCTTTAAGGTCTCCTTATTCCCGGACTATTCTATGGAATTCCAAAAAAAAGAGCTCAGTTCATGGACATTATAGTCGAATTCCCCAAATTATTGTGTCCTAATCTATGGTTTATCCTGCAAGGCCAAGAGTGACAGCCATGAACACTTCTCACTTCTTCGACACCCAAATAAAACCCCTCGCCTGGTGGACCAAACGAGAGGAGACTTTGTGCCTCTTAAGATTGATTTCCATTTTTCTGGGGACAGATACAGAACAGATACATGCTGCATGATTTCTTTCCCTGTCTTGGTCATTAGGCCGGTTTCACACGTCCGTTTTTCCAGTACTGGAAAGACCAGTACCGGAGATATTCGTGTCCGTGTGTTATAATACTTGCTGCACACGTGTGGCAACCATGTGCCGCATCAGTACCACACGGATGACCACCGGAAGAGAAGCGCTACATTAAGCGATGTCCCTGGCAGCGAGTGCTGAAGAGGCTCTCATCATTCTCCCCATGCTCTGCCAGCGATCACCGCGAGCAGGTGAGAATGTGAGAGTTTATTAAAGTCAAAAGGATGAAGAAGGTGGGGGCTTTGGGACTATTACTACCATCATCCAAACACATGCTGCCGGGTATTCCTCCCACGCCACTGCGATATAACTAATATAATAAAATTTTATTTTTAGAGCGCAACATATTCCGCAGCGCTTTACAGTTTAACAGTTTCAAAACACAAGTCATAAGTAACAACGTTAACAATACAATAATTAAAGCAAAATAAGCTGCCCCTGCTTGTGAGAGCTTACAATCTACAATGGGTGGGGGAGAAAACAAAGTACAGATGTGTATATACAATGGGCATTTACAATAATGGTCCACCCCATCTTGAGGGAGTGAGGGATGGATGGAGATAGTGAATGGGCTACACATACACACTTACACATAGAATGACTTTGATTAGTGATGTGATTAGGCAGCTCTGAACAAATGTGTTTTGGGGGAGCGCCTGAAACCATGCAAATTGTGGATAGTCCTAATTTCTTGGGGTTGTGCATTCAGAGGATTGGCGCAGCGCGGGAGAAGTCTTGGAGTGGAGTGGGAGGTACGGATTGTGCGGGGTTAGTCGAAAGTAGTTTGCAGAGCGCGAGCATCGGTTAGGCCGATAGATAGAAATGAGGGAGGAGATGTAGGGGGGTGCTGCACTGTGGAGAGCTTTGTGGGTGAGAACCAGTACTTTGAATTGGATCCTATAATGAAATGGGCACCAGTGTAAGGATGGCGAAGAGCGGAGCGTCGAGTACCGATTAGCCAGATGATGACCCGGCTGCTGCATTAAGGATGGACTAGAGAGGGGATAGTCGAGTAAAGGGAGCCAAGTATAGAGCGTTGCAGTAGTCTAGGCAGGAGTGGATCAATGCTACAGTGAGGGTTTTTTGTTGTTTCCATGGTGAGAAAAGGGTGGATTCTAGAGATGTTCTTTAGGGGTAGGCGGAAGAGCGGGCAAGAGATTGTATATGGGAGGGTGAAGGAGAGATGTGCAAACATAACACCCAGACAGCGAGCCTGCTGCCAGGGTGTTATTTATGGTGCCGCCCGGAGAGAAAATGTCAGATTTATGGAGGTTAGTAGACGGCGGGGAGCAGAAGGAGTTCAGTTTTTGGAGAGGTTAAAGTTTCAGATAGAGAGCGGACATGATGTTGGAGACTGCAGACAGACGTCGGTGGCGTTCTGTTAGTACCAGCGGGGGTAGGTCGGGGATGACGTGTATAGTTGTGTGTCATTAGCATAAAGATGGTACTGAAAGCCAATTTGCTGATGGTTGTCCAACTGGGGCATGTAGAGAGAGGAGAGAAAGAAGGGGGCAAGGACTGAGCCCTGGGGTACACCGATAGTGAGAGGAAAAGGAGATGACGATAGCCAGAGAACGAAACACTGAAGGAGCGGTCAGAAAGATAGGAGGAGAACCAGGAGAGAACATTGTCCTTAATACCTAGTGATGGGGATAGACAGTAGGAGACGGTGGGTCAACCGTGTTGAAAGCTGCAGAAAGGTCGGAGAAGAATGAGCAGAGAGTGGTCGTTGTTACGTTTTGCTGTCAGAAGGTCATTGGTCACTTTGATGAGTGAAGTTTCTGTTGAATGTAGGGGTTGGAAGCCGGACTGTTGAAGGGTCTAGAAGGGAGTAAGTGGAGAGGTAACGGGTGAGGGGGAGTAGACTAGGCGCTCCAAAGTTTAGAGATGAAGGGGAGATGGGAGACGGTCTGTAGTTTCTGTGCAGGAAGGGTCGAGAGTGGGTTTCTTTAGTAGTGGAGTATGATGGAGTGTTTGAAGGAAGATGGGAAAATGCCAGAGGGAGTGAGAGATTAAAGATTGTAGTTAGGTGAGTTGTGACAACTGGAGAGAGAGATGCAGGGATTTGCGGAAATGGGGTTGGTAGTGCATGTAGTCGGACGAGAGGAAGAGAGGAGTCTGGAGACTTTTCTTCTGTGATGGGATCAAATGTGGAAAGTGAGCCAGGGGAAAAGCAGGGTGGGATGGGAGTCGCAGCACTTGGTGGTTGGAGCAGATTTCTGACGGATAGTATCTATTTTTTCTATAAAGTGGGAGGCCAGGTGTCACACAAATGTCTGTGATAGGGGCTTGTGCTTTTGGC
>JARQOD010000003.1:436147265-436190489 GCA_033576555.1 Oophaga sylvatica | reverse complement strand
GTTTTAGCTCATTTAGCAAAAAACAAGACCTCACAAAACTCTGTGGGCCAAAATATGGAAAAATTATAGCTCTCAAAATGTGGTGATGCAAAAACTATTTTTTGCAGTAAAAACCGTCATTTAATATGTGACAGCTGCCAAACATAAAAACATCAGTTTTCAACCTGGACGGTGCAAGATGCAACCATCCATGCTGAGAACCACTGGTAAATGAGCTCCTGGGAACGCAGCGTCAGTAACCGGGGGTGATGTCATAGAGGTTACCTCCGGTCACTGGGCTCCGTTCCCAGCCGGGTTGAGCTGCGGTGAGATCCCCGCTAGCATTGTGAGTGCTCACGGTGCTAGTGGGGATCTCATCGAAGTCACCACAGTTACATCGGGTCACTGGGCTCTGTTCCCAGCCGGACTAAGCAGCGGTGAGATCCAGGGTCACTTATAAAATTCACATACCAGAAAAAAGTAGATTAGTTCTAAAAAGAGTCACTTGTTGGGCATTGCCACTGTTAAGGCACATCTAGATAAATTCCTTAGGGTTCTAGTTACTAAAATGGGGTCACTTGTTGGACATTTGCACTGTTTAGGCACATCAGGGGCTCTCCAACTGCGACATGATGTCTGATCTCAATTCTAGCCAATTTTGCATTGAAAAGTGAAACGGCGCACATTCACTTCTGAGCTCTGCCATGCTCCCAAACAGTGGTTCCCCCACATATTGGGGTATCAGCGTACTCAGGACAAATTGCACAATACCTTTTGGGGTCCAATTTCTCCTGTTACCCTTGGGAAAACAAAAAATTGGTGACTTAAATATCATTTTTGTGGGAAAAAATAGGATTTTTTATTTTCATGCCCGGGCATTATAAACTTGTGTGAAGCACTTGGGGGTTCAAAGTGCTCACCACAGATCTAGATAAGTTCCTTAGGGGGTCTAGTTTCCAAAATGGCATCAGTTGTGGGGGGTTTACACTGTTTAGGCATATCTGGGGCTCTGCAAACTGAATATGACACCCATCAAAGTCTGCATTCCAAAACATCATTACTTCCTTTCCGAGCCCTGCCATGCGCCCAAACAGTATTTTCCCCCATATATAGGGTATCAGCGTACTCAGGACAAATTGGAAAACAACTTTTGGGGTCCAATTTCCTTGGGAAAAAACAAAAATTGGGGACTAAAAAAATCATTTTTGTGGAAATGTTTTTTTCTTCACACCCAGGCAATATAAACTTTAGTGAAACACTTGGGGGTTCAAAGTGCTCACAACAGATCTAAATAAGTTCCTTAGTGGGTCTAGTTTCCAAAGTGGTGTCACTTGTGGAGGGTTTCCACTGTTTAGACACATCAGGGGCTCTCCAAATGCGACATGGCATCCAATCTCAATTCCAGCCAATTTTGGTTTTAAAAAGTCAGATGGCACTCCTTCCCTTCCGAGCCCTGCCGTGCACCCAGACAATGGTTTTCCCCCACATATGGGGTATCAGCGTACTCAGGAGAAATTGCACAACAACTTTTTCTGTCCATTTTCTCCTTTTACCCTTGTTAAAATGAAAAAATTGTTTGTAAAAGATAATTTTTGTGACTAAAAAGTTAAATGTTCATTTTTTCCTTCCAAGTTTCTTCAGTTCCTGTGAGGCACCTGAAGGGTTAAATAAACTTCTTGACTGTGGTTTTGAGTACCTTGAGGGGTGCAGTTTTTATAATGGTGTCACTTTGGGGTATTTTCTGCCATATAGACCCCTCAAAGTGACTTCAAATGTGAGGTGGTCCCTAAAGAAAATGGTTTTGTACAATTTGTTGTAAAAATGAGAAATCGCTGGTTAACCCTTATAACTTCCTAACAAAAAAAATTTGGTTCCAAAATTGTGCTGATGTAAAGTAGACATGTGGGAAATGTTGTTTAGCAACTATTTTGTGTGACATATTTCTCTGTTTAAAGGGAATAAAAATTCAAAGTTTGAAAATTGCAAAATTTTCAAACTATTTGCCATATTTCCATTTTTTTCATAAATAAACGCAAGTTATATCGAAGAAATTTTACCACTATCATGAAGTACAATATGTCACGAGAAAACAGTCTCTCAGAATCGTGAAGATCCATTGAAGCGTCCCAGAGTTATAACCTCATAAAGAGACAGTGGTCAGAATTGTAAAAATTGGCCCGGTCATTAACGTGCAAACCACCCTTGGGGTTAAGGGGTTAACTTAAACACAGTCTTAATAATGTCAGTGTAACCTCCAACATATATGAATGTTAATTGTTTATAACAAACTACTTATTTTAAAATGCAAAAACAGTCCAAAAATTATCCTTCTTACATCTGATCAAATATTTTTAAATTTGAACGTTCCAAGTCAGCCAAATAAGTTTGAATCTTAACACTGCAAAGCCTTTAACTGTCCTGAAAACAGGTGAATAACACTCAAAAGTCTTCCAGGACTGTATTGAACTGCATTTGAAATCTTGAGCCCATATTGGGGTAGATTTGATGTTCTGATAGTCATTTAATGTATTTGTTTGCAGCATCACAATAAAAATATAGTTAACATTTCCAAGCTTACCTAGGATACAGATATATTTCTCCTCTTTATTTATATTAGTGAGCTGGCAATGAAAAGGGATATTGCCTTGAAATAGTACACTTATCCCCTTGAATATGCTGAATATGTAATGTGAAAGCTTTAACAAATCTAAGCTGCCTTCAGCAAATGTGTTGACCCACAAACAGACATGGTGGTGGAGTCGGAATACTCCTGTCCCCACAATGCACTTTCCAGGTCACCCCCCCCCATTCAATCACTGTCATTCCCTTCTTTTGAGGTCCACACCATCAGGCTCTTTCGTCCCCTCTCCCTCAGAGTAGCGGTCATATATTGGCCCCGGGGCTCGCCCACCCAGTTCCTTGACCACTTCTCAGCCTGCCTGCCACACTTCATGTCCTCAGAACTACCAACCCTTATCCTGGAAGACTTCAACATCCCCATTAACAGCCCTACTTCCACATCTGCATCTCAGCTTCTATCACTAACCACTTCTCTAGGCCTCTCACAGCTTTCAACCTCTGAGACACACAAGGACGGTAACACCCTTGACCTGGTCTTTGTCCGGCTCTGTTCAATCTCCCACCTAAATAACTCACCGCTTCCACTCTCTGACCACAGCATTCTCTCCTTCACGCTCACAAATCCTCGACCACCCTAGCGCACTCCTACCTACCACACATTCAGAAATCTACAAGCCATTAACCCTCAGACACTTTCAGGCTCCCTGCACTCATCACTGTCCCCAATCTCCTCTTTTTCCTGTCCTGACCTGGCTGTTCATCACTACAATGACACTCTTAGAAGCACCCTCGACCAAGTAGCGCCGCTCACCCTCAGAACTTCCAAACACACAATAAAACAGCCCTGGCTCACATTGCAAACTCATCTTTGCTTTAGGAGTGTTGAACGCCTATGGAGAAAAACCCGCACACCAGAATACTTCATCCACTTCAAATTCATGTTAAGAACTTATAACGCTGCCCTTCACCACGCCAAACAGACCTACTTCACCACACTGATCTCCTCACTAGCCGACAACCCCAAGAAACTTTTTGACACTTTTCACTCCCTCCTCAGGCCAAAAGCACAAGCCCCTATCACGGACATTTGTGCTGATGACCTGGCCTCCCACTTTATAGAAAAAATAGATAATATCCATCAGGAAATCTGCTCTCAACCACCAAGTGCTGTGACTCCCATCCCTCCCTGCATTTCCCCTGGCTCACTTTCCACATTTGATCCCATCACAGAAGAAGTCTCCAGACTCCTCTCCTCCTCTCGTCCGACTACATGTACTACCGACCCCATGCCCTCATATCTTCTCCAGTCTCTCTCTCCAGTTATGAAAATCAAAACAAGAAAAATGCACTACTCATTATGTAAAAATACAAAATTTTTATTGACAAAAATAATCAAATATTAAAATACCAAGGATGACAGTGATAAACCGACAGGCAGAGAAAGCAAGTAACAATCAAGCAAAAGCAATAGTAAGGGTACCATATGTGATAGTAGAGATATAAGAACCAATTGTAAAATGCATATAGTAACCAAAAAAGCAGTCCGTAACCATATCATGGGAAAGAAATGTCCACACACCAGAGCTAGGACTAAGGTTAACAAATAGCAAAAAAGGTCCAAAATAACAAAGTAAGAGATAGGTAAATGGCCCAGCTTGAATACCTGATTAAAACAGCGTCTCTGCCCACCCCAACGCGCGTTTCGGCGCCGTGCCTTCTTCTTCCTTCTCTCCTCTCTCTACATGGCCCCAATTGGACAGACCATCAACAGATTTGGCTTTCAGTGCCATCTTTATGCTGATGACACACAACTATACACGTCATCCCCCGACATTACCCCTGCTGTACTACAGAACGCCACTGACTGTCTGTCTGCAGTCTCCAACATCATGTCCGCTCTCTATATGAAACTCAACCTCTCCAAAACTGAACTTCTGCTCCCGCCGACTACTAACCTCCCTAAATCTGAGATTTCCCTCTCCGTGGGCGGTACCATAATAACACCCCGGCAGCAGGCTAGCTGTCTGGGTGTTATGTTTGACACCAATCTCTCCTTCACCTCCATATACAATCTATTGCCCGCTCTTGCTGCCTACACCTAAAGAACATCTCTAGAATCTGCCCTTTCCTCACCATGGAAACAACAAAAACCCTCACTGTAGCATTGATCCACTCCCGCCTGGACTACTGCAATGCTCTATTACTTGGCCTCCCCATTACTCGACTATCCCCTCTCCAGTCCATCCTTAATGCTGCAGCCAGGGTCATCCATCTGGCTATCGGTACTCAGACGCGTCCGCTCTTCGCCCATTCATTATAGGATCCAATTCAAAGTACTGGTTCTCACCCACAAAGCTCTCCACAGTGCAGCACCCCCCTACATCTCCTCCCTCATTTCTATCTATCGGCCTAACCGACTGCTGCGCTCTGCAAACGACTTTCGACTAACCTCTGCACTAATCCGTACCTCCCACTCCCGACTCCAAGACTTCTCCCGCGCTGCGCCAATCCTCTGGAATGATCTACCCCAAGAAATTAGGACCATCCACAATTTGCATAGTTTCAGGCGCTCCCTCAAAATACATTTGTTCAGAGCGGCCTATCACATTCACTAATCAAAGTCATTCTAGGTGTAAGTGTGCGTGTGTAGCCCATTCACTATCTCCATCCCTCACTCCCTCAAGATGGCTGGACCATCATTGTAAATACACCATTGTATATACACACCTGTACTTTGTATCTCCCACACCTCATTGTAGATTGTAAGCTCTTACGAGCAGGGGCGGCTTATTTTGCTTTAATTATTGTATTGTTAACGTTGTTACTTATGACTTGCCTTTTGAAACTGTTAAAATGTAAAGCGCTGTGGAATATGTTGGCGCTATGTAAATAAAGATTATTATTATTATTTTATCATCTGTCAGATGGGTTTCTAATAGGTAAGAAATGCACAACTCCAGTCCTCAAGAGCCACCAACAGTGCATGTTTTCAGGATTTCCTTAGTATTGCACAGGTGATAATTTCATCAGTTGCACAGTTGATGATTCCAACATCTTGTGCAATCCTAAGGAAATCCTGAAAATGTGCACTGTTTGTGGCCCTTGAGGACTGTAGCTGTGCATCTCTGTGGTAGACAAACTGTTACTGGGTGAAAAGATTTGGTATAATCCAAAATAGCCCTCCGTTTTACAGAGTCATTAACCCCTCTAACATTCCATGACAGAAAAGTTATGGTGTCAGCCATTTTCAAAAATAAAAAAAAGATAAAAATCCACCAAATTATGGCCCAGACCAAGATAAAACCAGTTTGTGTTTTACTCCACAGACAGTAATGTCTACAATAGTTCTTTGCATCTAACCCAAACCACCCACCTACCCCTGCAATACACAAATTACCCAACCAAAACATACTTTTTAGGAACAATGGGGTCAACTATCCCTTCTCTCAGAGGAGCCAAGACCAAGTACCACTGCCTATCTTGGAAAATGAAGGTGGAGCAAGTTAAGTGGAACTACCAATCACCAACATATCCCAACATGTCCGAGTGAGAAATATTTCAAATAAGAAGATGCCTCCCAAGTCGTAATCTAAGTTAGTCAGCAAATGAAAATAAAATAAAAAAGGAGGTGGAGGATTGAAGAAAGGGTTTGAGAAAAAGCAAAGAACTAACAGGACAAGTATGGGGAGGGAGAGCATCCCATCAAAGCAGCAGCATCTGCATCAAAGAACAGGTCTACTGTTTAAATAGTATATTGCTCACTTAGGCCTCTTTCACACATCAGTTTTTTTTTCAATCAGGCACAATTCGGCGAATTGTTTAAAAGACGGATCCGGCGTAGATTGTAAAAAACTGATGTGCCGGATCTGTTTTTTAGCTGGATCCTTCCTGGTCTTTTTAACCTGGAAAATGAGTAGTAGTAGTAGTAGTAGTAGTAGTAGTAGTAGTAGTTTTCCAGAACCCAGATCAGTCTTTTGCCGTATTGCACAAAAGACTGATCCGGTAACATAGACTTCTATTGTTTCCGGATGCCTGATGCGCCGCTTCAGGCGCTGTCAGGCATTTCCGGCACAAAAAAAAGTTACATGATGCGTCCTGTCCGGCCACCGGAATTAAAATCTATGACGGATCTGGCAGAAAACGGACTAAACGCAATGACATGTGGCGCAATCCAGCGCTAATGATAGTCAATGACAAAAAACGCATCCGGCGCTTTAAAAAAACGGATCCGTTTTTTTTAAAAAGCGCCGAATCGTGCCTGACAGCAAAAAACGGATGTGTGAAAGAGGCCTAAGGCCTCTTTCACACATCCGTGTCTCAGGTATGTGTGGTGGCAGTTTTCACCCTGACACACGTAGACCTATTCAAATGAATGGGTCTGTGCATATGTCAGTGTGTTTCCACAGACCGTATGTCTGTGTCCACCACACTTAGACATGTCCACTTTTTATTGTCAGCATGGGCGGCAAAACATCCCGCACACGTGCACATGGAGAAGACACATTGATGTCATCCGTGTGACACGCATCGGCATTGGGGAAGAAGCGCTAGAGTAAACACTGTTCACTGGCAGTCGGTGCTGAAGACTGCTCTCATCATTCTCCCCTGCCCTGCCGGCGATCAGCTCTAGCAGGGGAGAATGATGAGAGTTATATGAGAGCGCAGCATCATTGACCAGCGGTGACATCATTGAGGTTCCCAGCCAGCCTGCACTGCAGTGACCTCTGGACCATGGGAAAAAAATCTGTGATTAGGTCACCGAAGTTCAAGGTCAGTTTCTTCACAGTAGATTACCATGAGAATTTTTCTCTGTGATCTGCTGTGAAGACACTGACCTTGAACTGCGGTGAATTCATCAAAGGCATTTTCCCACTTTCTTGAGGTCACTGCAGTGCAATCCGGCTGGGAAGACCCTCGACGATGTCACCGCTGGTCAATGATGCTTATTCACCAGTGGTTCTCAGCCGGGATGGTCGCATCTTGGCACCGTCCAGGTTGAAAACTATTTAGCTCCCAGACATGGATTACGGCGTGGTACAGAACGACGGACAGATATGGTATGGTATGTTGGTATATTGTTGTTTTTTTATTTTAGTTTTATTACAGGAGATCGAGGGCTTTACTGGAATTAGGCATTTAAATAAATAACTGTGTTTTGCTTTGATTCTAATAAAGGACTTTATTCTAGCTGTGTCTTTACCATATAACTATAGGATTAGTAATGGAGAAATGTCTTATAGACACCTCTCCATTAGTAAGCCGTGGGCTTGATGTCACCTAACAATACAAAGGTGACATCAACCCCACAGATATTACCCCACTTGCCACTACTACATGGCAAGTGGGAAGAGCTGAGCAATGCGCCAGAATTGGCGCATCTAATAGATGCACCTTTTCTGGTCGGCTGTGGGCTGCTGCTTTTAGGCTAAGGGAGCCTATATCTATGGCCCCTTACCAGCCTGAGAATACCAGTCCCAGCTGTGAGCTTTAGCAAGGCTGGTTGTCAAAAAGGAGGGGGACCCCACACTGTTTTTTTAAATTATTTATTTAAATAATTAAAAAACAGCTTGGGGACCCCTCTATTCTTGATAACTAGCCTTGCTCAGGCTGACAGCTGAGGGTTGCAGCCCCCAGCTGTGAGTTTTGCCTGGTTGGTTTAAGAAAATAGGGGGGAACCCATGTCGGGTTTTTCATTCATTTATGGGGGCGCGCGCATCACAGAAAGCAAAGCATCACAGAAGATAAGCATCATGTAAATGGCAGTTATCCATGGCAAGGAATTAACGTTCATCTTCTCTCTTCACACAGGTATGAACTGCATTCATTGGAAGCAAACAGCTGAATGATGCAATCCCTATCTGTCTTGCATGCTGAAATATATAGTAATGGTATGAACTGCATTCATTGGAAGCAAACAGCTGAATGATACAATCCCTATCTGTCTTGCATGCTGAAATATATAGTAATGGTATGAACTGCATTCATTGGAAGCAAACAGCTGAATGATACAATCCCTATCTGTGTTGCATGCTGAAATTATAGTAATGGTATGAACTGCATTCATTGGAAGCAAACAGCTGAATGATACAATCCCTATCTGTCTTGCATGCTGAAATATAATGGTATGAACTGCATTCATTGGAAGCAAACAGCTGAATGATACAATCCTTATCTGTCTTGCATGCTTAAATATATAGTAATGGTATGAACTGCATACTTCTGCTTGCTGCCAACCACTGCTTTACCATCTTGCAACATAGTTTAATGTGCCTGGTAAAGCTTTGGTATAATTCATTTTTTGCACTGTGCTTAATACTTACTGCTGTATATCCCTGTGACTGGGGCCTCTCTAGATCTTATCAGGTGGAAGGTGCTATAACATATAGATGTAGCCAGCTCTAGTGCCTTTGATGATCTAACCACCCCCTGGTGTGCTGGCCCCAGCTGCCAAATTATCCCAAAGCAGCTCCCACAATCCCACATTCCTGACCCTGTAGTGTGGGCTATATATTTAGGAGTAGTCTAAAGGGTATGCCACACTAAACAATATCGCTAACGGGATCGCTAAAAAACGTCACTATTTAGCGATCCCGTTAGCGATATTGTTCAGTGCGGCAGCTTCCAGCGACGAGCTTCCTGCTGTGATCTCGCTCATCGCTGGAATCGTTCCGGACCCTATTTTCTCGTCGGCGCTCCCGCTGGGTAAGTATCTAATCGCTGTGTGGCACCTTTTCTTAGCGATTTAGCGGTACTTTTGTACCGCTAAAGTCGTTAAGAAGATCGCTAACGGCGATAGCGTCGTTAACTATATCGCTAAATGTGGCCGCATTTAGCGATATAGAAACAATCCCGCTAGCGATCGCATTAGTATGCGTCGTTATCGTGATCGCTAGCGGGATTGTTTAGTGTGGCAGTACCTTAAGGGGCGCACGCAGTGTGGGGGCGCGCATCACAGAAAGCAAAGCATCACAGAAGATAAGCATCATGTAAATGGCAGTTATCCATGGCAGTTAATCAGGGCAGGAATCAGGTACCCCACACTTTGCTTTCTTTTTAATTATGTACTTTATCTCTATCCTCCTGTGTTCCCTTGCCATCCACATTCACCGCCCCATCCCACCTCCATCACGACTCATACATATCAGCCCCTCCATACTTCCCTCTCACATGTACAGCTCCCATGCACTCCTCACCTTCCTGAGAAACATCAGCCCATCTTGCCCAAACACATCACAGAAAAAAACTACTTACAACTCCAACAACTACCTGCTCTTTATCTTCCTTCTCCTACTGATTTCATGGGACATCTCCCCCAACCCTGGTCCACCATCCCCCAACCTCAATCCCTACCCTACCTCATATCGAAACCATAATAATCTTATTAATATTACTTGCACTCCCTCATCTCCTTTTAATTGCGCCCTCTGGAATCCTCGGTCTGCATGCAACAAGCTATCCTTCCTGCACAACTATTTTCTGAACAACTCTGTTCATCTGTTGGCCCTCACGGAAACCTGGATTCAGGATTCTGACACTGTCCCCCCTGCTGCCATTTCCTATGGTGGCTTACAGTTCTCCCATTCACCAAGACCCGCAAACAGACATGGTGGTGGAGTCGGCATACAGACCATCAGCAGATTTGGCTTTCAGTACCATCTTTATGCTGATGACACACAACTACACACGTCATCCCCCGACCTTACCCCCGCTGTACTACAGAACGCCACCGACTGTCTGTCCGCAGTCTCCAACATCATGTCCGCTCTCTATCTGAAACTTAACCTCTCCAAAACTGAACTCCTTCTGCTCCCACCGTCTTCTAACCTCCCTAAATCTGACATTTCCCTCTCCGTGGGCGGCACCATAATAACACCCCGGCAGCAGGCTCGCTGTCTGGGTGTTATGTTTGACACCAATCTCTCCTTCACCTCCCATATACAATCTCTTGCCCGCTCTTGCCGCCTACACCTAAAGAACATCTCTAGAATCCGCCCTTTTCTCACCGTGGAAACAACAAAAACCCTCACTGTAGCATTGATCCACTCCCACCTGGACTACTGCAATGCTCTATTACTTGGCCTCCCTATTACTCGACTATCCCCTCTCTAGTCCATCCTTAATGCAGCAGCCAGGGTCATCCATCTGGCTAATCGGTACTCGGACGCGTCCGCTCTTCGCCAGTCCTTACACTGGCTGCCCATTCATTATAGGATCCAATTCAAAGTACTGGTTCTCACCCACAAAGCTCTCCACAGTGCAGCACCTCCCTACATCTCCTCCCTCATTTCTATCTATCGGCCTAACCGACTGCTGCGCTCTGCAAACGACTTTCGACTAACCTCTGCACTAATCCGTAACTCCCACTCCCGACTCCAAGACTTCTCCCATGCTGTGCCAATCCTCTGGAATGCTCTACCCCAAGAAATTAGGACTATCCACAATTTGCATGGTTTCAGGCGCTTCCTCAAAACACATTTGTTCAGAGCGGCCTATCACATTCACTAATCAAAGTCATTCTATGTGTAAGTGTGTATGTGTAGCCCATTCATTATCTCCATCCATCCCTCACTCCCTCAAGATGGCTGGACCATTATTGTAAATGCACCATTGTATATACACACCTGTACTTTGTATCTCCCCCACCTCATTGTAGATTGTAAGCTCTCACGAGCAGGGGCAGCTTATTTTGCTTTAATTATTGTATTGTTAACGTTGTTACTTATGACTTGTGTTTTGAAACTGTTAAACTGTAAAGCGCTGCGGAATATGTTGGCGCTATATAAATAAAGATTATTATTATTATTAGTTATATCGCAGGTGGCGTGGGAGGAATACCCGATTATCCGCTCCTGCTGTCACTGTTATTAGCGGCAGCATGTGTCGGATGATGGTAGTAATAGTCCCAAAAGCCCCCACCTTCTGTCATCCTTTTGACTTTAATATAACTCTCATCATTCTCACCTGCTCGCGATGATCGCCGGCAGAACAGGGGAGAATGATGAGAGCCATCTTCAGCACTCGCTACTAGGGAACATCACTTACTGTAGCGCTTCTTCCCCGGTGGTCATCCGTGTGGTACTGATGCGGCACATGGTTGCCACACGTGTGCCTCAAGTATTACACACACGGACACGAATATCTCCGGTACTGGTCTTTCCAGTACTGGAAATAAACGGACGTGTGAAACCGGCCTAATGACCAAGACAGGGAAAGAAATCATGCAGCATGTATCTGTTCTGTATCTGTCCCAGAAAAATGGAAATCAATCTTCTGAGGCACAAAGTCTCCTCTCATTCTGGTCCAGCCAGGCGAGGGTTTATTTGGGTGTCGAAGAAGTGAGAAGTGTTCATGGCTGTCACTCTTGGCCTTGCAGGATAAACCATAGATTAGGACACAATAATTTGGGGAATTCGACTATAATGTCCATGAACTGAGCTCTTTTTTTTTTGGAATTCCATAGAATAGTCCGGGAATAGGGAGACCTTATGCCCATTAACAGACAAATCAGAGATATCTCTTGCTGTCTGGAGTAAGATGTCCCTGTCTCTGTACTGTAAGATCATCATAAGCACTGTGCGTAGCGGGCTGCTTGGAGCAAGTGGCCTGGTTGGAACGTGGTGAGCCCTTACAATAGCGAAAAGCAGGGTTAGGGTGTCCTTCCCTAAAACAATTCCGTGAACCTAGTACACTCCACTTTTTCTGGTACACCCACTATGTGGATATTGTTCCAGCATAGATGATGTTCAGGGTTCTTTCAGCTAGTTTTCTTAGGTTGTGTCTCACAATGGTTACTTTTTCTATAATATACCACACTTGGAATATGATATTTACCAGGGATTCGTTGCATTGACCTATGGCTGTCATCACATCAGTGAAAGTCTTCTGATTTTAATGCCCTGGAGAAGAGACATGGACCTGCAAGATTGCTTTATGTCAGGTAACTGAGCCCTCTGAGGCATTTTGTGAGGATTGTCATTTCTCACTTTACAGGCTACGCTGTCTCCTTTCTTGAGCTTCCCATGTCCTTTGATGAAGAAGAGCGAGCGAACCTCTCTAGTCTGGATGCGGCCTCGCTCTGATGTTCAACCACGCACCCTGACTTCACCAGGGTAGCAGCCACGGTGGCGCCATATTGGATGTCATGCTCCACACCTTTAGTGGCCTTTCCTCTCTTTATTCTCAGACCCTGTTGTTGGAAAATAGCTCCAGATGATACTGATGGTATCAGAGGGTACTTATAATGCAAGTAAGAGCTGACTGCTGAATCTATCATAGACACAAGGGGTTTAAGTAGGATAAGAGACTTGGAGCTCTCAGGGAACACGTCTGCTCACATTGAGTGCCAGTCACATATCCCGTGGACATCCATGTGTACCTTGGTACCTTGACACAAATCGCATTACAGTCCCTGCTAGATAAAGATATGTGGTGTAGCTAGCACTGTCATTTGTCATTTATCTGACGACCCTGCTCTGCTCACTTTGTCAATGCTGAGTAAAAATAGTGTGAGTTCTAATTACCTCCACCTCCCAAAAAAATAATAATATTCAGCGGGGTTACAAGAGAGCATATCTCACACCTTTTCAGCCCTTACAAAGTAATTTTCCTCCTATTGGAGCTCCTAGATTGCCCTTTCATTGCCCCTATAAAGTGTGATGCCAACAATAGTATTCCCCAGAAACATAATATGATACCCCCCACAGTGAATTCCTACACAGCACCCTCCACACACGGTATGATGACTCTACTGTACCCCCCTCCTACGGGAAAGTATGGTGACCCCAACACAGTATGATGCCCAAACTGTGATCACCACACAGTCCTCCATACAGCAGAATGGGCTTCTATACAGTATAATAGCCCCCACACCTCTCTACTCAGCATGATGGCGCACTAGATGCACCGCTGGGAGACCTGCATGACGTGTGCGACACCCGCTAGGGCCGTGGGGTGCTGGGACCTGGTCGGACAACTCTTAAGGGGTGGTCACGGCTGCAGTGTCCCGGTCCATGGCCCTGGGCGTGTAATGGAAATGGTGAGGGGTAGTTTAAGGGAAAGTTTTGTGACGCCACCCGCGGTATTCGGCCAGGGATAGCCGACGCTGCAGTTCAGATCCTTTGGGGCCGATGGCAGTGCAGCAAAGTTGTTACTGTTCCCCACGAGTAGAACGGGGCCCCAGGGCAGATATGGCAGGCTGTGAGGGGAGGAGGACGTTGAGGTGCAGGACTGAGGATTTGAGGAATGACTGACGGACACAAAGGCTGTTGTTTCCTTTACCTTTTACTAAGTAGTGCAGGTTCAGTCCAGGCCTCAGGTTACAGATGGTACTGGAGCCAGTCAGCCTTGAAGCAATTTGGGAATCTCCCCAGCCAGGTGGGTTGTGAGGCCTCCTTTCTGGTTCTGTTCTCTGAGGTACTTGCTGTTACAAGCTCTGTTCAGGTCCCTCTTTCTATCTAATGTTTAGGTAGAGCTCCACTTGGATGACAGGCAGCTTGAGCCTGCTTCAGGGGTCACTCCTGTCTGAAGGCTCCGGCTCTCACGTGCTACTGTTTTGTCGAGTACCAGTTGGGGCCAGGGGACTTGCAGTCTCCTGCCCTCTGGATTCTGCTGCCGAGGCTTTAGTACCCGCACAGCCTCAGGCTCTGGTGCCTGGTCACTGGTGCTCAGGCCTGGGTGAGCTCAGCTACAGGTCTGCTCCCAGGTTCTCGCCACACGTCCTTCCTCAACCTCACTCAGGCTCTAACTAACTAACCCCGCCTCCAGGCCAGCTCTTTTGAAACCAGGTGAAAGAGCTGCCCCTTCTGGTCAGGAGTTGGGAAAAGTGTTGTGTACTGGATCTACTTGGTAAGGGAACCCCTTCTTGTTTCCAGGCATGACATCGCTCCCCCCCTGGAGGGAGGTAAGGCCATTGTGGCAACCGAACTTCTGGGGTACCACACGTGCGCAGGCCCAGAGAGACAAAAAGCCATAACTGAAATCGGCGAAACCGATTTGCGGTCAGGGAGGTGATTATGTCGGTGTCCCTGCTGGGAGGACACAGGGACCAAGCAGGGACGCCGTCATTGGCATTACAAACCAGAGGGTCACTTTGAAAATTTGGTGATGCCATTCGGTTTGACCAATACTCCAGCCATAAATCAGAACTTTATAAATGATATTTTTTTCTTCTTTGTTGGCTAGATTTGTGGTGATATACTTGGATGATATCTTCATTTACTCAGGTTCTCGTGAGGAGCATCAGGAGTGTGTTAGACAGGTGCTTAAGGTTCTTTGAGACAATTATTTGTTTGCCCAGCTACAGAAGTGTCAATTTGAGGTGTAGCAGATTTAGTTTTTGGGTTATTTGCTTTCTGCTAAAGGTTTTCAGATGGATCCTGTTAAGCTACAGGCCGTCCTTTATTGGGTACAACCTACTAATCTTAACACTTTACAGAGATTCTTAGGTTTTGCTAATTATTATCTTAAGTTCATTAAGAACTCAGTCATAATCAAACCTCTTACTGAAATAACCAAGAAGGGTATTGACTTTACCTCTTGGTCTACTGAGGCTGTTGATACTTTTGTTGCTCTCAAGACAGCCTTTTCTAAAGTTCCTATCCTCAGTCAACCCAATGTTGATTTGCCTTTTGTAACTGAGGTAGACGCTTCTTCTGAGGGGATGTGTGCTGTTCTTTCACAGAAGAAGGACGATTACTTTCATTCGTGTGCTTTTTTTTCTCGGAAATTCTCACAAGCAGAGTCCAACTATGATATGGCTATTAAGAGAGTTTTCGAAGAATGGAGGCATTGGTTGGAGGAGACTAGGCATAGAGTCACGGTCTTTACTGATCACATGAGATTACTGTGTGTTTATATCACTAAGTGTCTGAATACTAGAAAGGCCCAGTGGGCTCTTTTTTTGCTTAGATTGATTTCTCTATGACATATCTCTCTAGTACTAAGAATGCTAATGTGGATGCCTTATCACATAGTTTTGTTCCAGAGTTGAGGGTAAAAGATCCAGTCAAGATTCTTAGTGAAGGGCTGGTGGTGGGTGCTCTGAGGATTGATCTCAGACAATGCATTAAGGAAGCTCAGGTTGGTGTACCAGAGGGCTTGTCACACAACAAGCTTTTTGTACCATACTTGGTTCCCACTTATCTTCTTAATGAAAATGCATGACTTTGTTTTGGCTGGACATCTTGGTTCCCCTGCCAACTGGAGAGCTGTTTCTAGGTCTTTTTGGTGGAAGAGTTGATGTGTATATTCGTAAATGAATAGTTTGCGCCAGGTCTAAAGACTCTCACCCAACCCCCACAGATTTTTTTTTGCCTAAAGAGGAGGACATTTTGCCTGTGCAATGTTGTTAGTTAGTTCACCAATACGCTTGCTAGATCTCAGGTCCCTGTCCATGCTTCCCACTCATTCTGCTAGTGTCTGTCCGACCCTACCCTGCATTGTATCTGCCTTGTATCTGCCTTGTCAGTCTGTATTTCAGCCGGACCCAAATGCAACTGCCGTGCCAGTCTGCATATCAGCCAAACTTGCCTGCACCAGCAGGATCTGCCAGCACCTGCCATGCTAGTCTGTATCTCATCTGGACCCACCTGCAGCTGCCGCGCCAGTCTGTGTATCAGCCGAACCCCTCCTGAACCTGCCGCGCCAGTCTGTATATCAGATGGACCCGCCTGCACCGGCCATGCCAGTCTGCATATCAGCTGGGCCGACCTGCACCTTCCGTGCCAGTCTGTATATCAGCTGGGCCCACCTGCACCTGCCGTGCCAGTCTGTATATCAGCCGGACCCGCGTGCACCTGACGTGCCAGTCTGTATATCAGCCGGACCCGCGTGCACCTGCCATGTCAGTCTATATATCAACCGGACCCGCTTGCACCTGCCGTGCCAGTCTGTATATCAGTCGGACCCACGTGCACCTGCCATGCCAGTCTGTATATCAGCCGGACCTGCCTGTACCAGCCGTGCTAGCCTGTATATCAGCCGGACCTTCCTGTAACTGCTGTGCCAGTCTGTGTATCAGCCGGACCCGCCTGCAGCTGCCGCGCCAGTCTGTATATCAGCCGGACCCGCCTGCAGCTGCCATGCCAGTCTGTTTATCATCCGGACCTGCTTGCACCTGCCGTGCCAGTCTGTATATCAGCCAGGCCCACCTGCACCTGCAGTGTCAGGCTGTGTAAAAGGATGGCCGAGGGGTGGACTTACCAGCTGCATTCTTCACTCCGGTTACTTTTATATACTTGGGGTGTTCTTCCCCCGTTTCAGAGTATACGGAATAATTAGAATCAGAGTCTCGTACAATATCAAACAGTTCTGCTTTATTTCCTCTGGGCACAGCACATCCAAGACACCATTAGCACGTCTTACACGGTACCAACAATACATTTTCCACAACTCCGCTTTTTCTCTTCTACTACACCAGAATGGACCACAAAGTATAATCGGGACGAGGAGCCCGGTGAAAACGGCACTTCGATCTCTTTCCCTGTAGACACTTCAATCCAGTTACGGAAATACACATCTACTAGGTCGTCCACCCCCTTCTGGTTATCCTGCCCGCATACTCGCTGGTGGCCCACTCGCTGCTTTGCTCAAGCACACACACTTCTGCTGAGCGTTCCCACAGTAGATCTTCCACTGGCTCTACTGCTACGTCAGCCCACAGACTTTGGCTAACGTTCCCACGGTGATTCCTTCACCGGCTGCACTGAGATTGCTGGTACCTTCCACACACTTCTTGTGTCGGCTGCCCACGGCCCAGGACCAAGGACATCCTCACTCTAGCAAGGTCCAACCCCGATGGACTCTATCTGTAAAGAGGATTCTCCGGTGGGCCCTGGCATCTGAGGGGCCCTGGCACCTGCTGGCATACAGGGGCCAGTTGACTAGGGCCCCCGCTGCTCCAGGGGCCCCCAGCCGGTGGCGTGTCGCTAATAGCGGCGCACCACGCAGCTGCCATGGGGGCCCCGTGCCAGCGGAGCAGCAGCGGGTGACAGGAGGCAGAAGCCCCTGTCCCCGCTGCTAAAGAGAAATAAATATTCACTGCTTCCACGCCCACATGGGTGTGGGAAGCAGTGAATATCATTACTTACCTATCACCCGCTCCAACCGCTGAGCGCCGCTGTGTCATCGCGTCCTCTCTTGCTGCAATGTTCAGGCAGAGGGCGCTATGACGTCATTAGTGAGCGCCGCGCCCCCTGCCTGAGCATTCACTGCCGGAGGACCGAAGAGAGCGGCGCTCAGCAGTGGACCCGGTGACAGGTAAATATCACAGGTGCTGGGGCCCTGAGCCAGCGGTGACACCGGCACCTGTCCCCCATAGCGCACCAGTGTCCCCGCCTGCTCAGGACACCAGCACCTGGCCCCAGCGACGAGAGGTGAGTATTTCTTTTTTTTTTTTTTTTGCAGCATCTATGGGGCATAATCTGTGGAGCATTTATGGGAGCATAATCTATGGGGGCATAATCAGTGGATCATTTATGGGAGCATAATCTATGGGGGCATAATCTGTGGAGCATTTATGGGGGCATAATCTATGGGGGCATAATCAGTGGAGCATTTATGGGAGCATAATCTATGGGGGCATAATCTGGGGAGCATTTATGGGGGCATAATCTATGGGGGCATAATCAGTGGAGCATTTATGGGAGCATAATCTATGGGGGCATAATCTGTGGAGCATTTATGGGGGCATAATCTATGGGGGCATAATCTGTGGAGCATTTATGGGGGCATAATCTGTGGAGCATTTATGGGGCATAATCTATGGGGGCATAATCTGTGGAGCATTTATGGGGGCATAATCTATGGGGGCATAATCTGTGGAGCATTTATGGGGGCATAATCTGTGGAGCATTTATGGGGGCATAATCTATGGGGGCATAATCTGTGGAGCATTTATGGGGGCATAATCTATGGGGGCATAATCTGTGGAGCATTTATGGGGGCATAATCTATGGGGGCATAATCTATGGGGGCATAATCTGTGGAGCATTTATGGGGGAATAATGTAAGGAGCATTTATGGGGCACAATCTATGGAGCTTCTATGGGGGCATAATCTAAGGAGCACTTATGGGGGCATAATCTAAGGAGCACTTATGGGGGCATAATCTATGGAGCATCTATGGGGGCATAATCTATGGAGCATCTATGGGGGCATAATCTAAGGAGCATTTATGGGGGCACAATCTATGGAGCATCTATGGGGGCATAATCTATCTATGGGGGCATAATCTATGGGGGCATAATCTATGGAGAATCTATGGGGGCATAATCTATGGAGCATCTATGGGGGCATAATCTATGGAGCATCTATGAGGGCACAATCTATGGAGCATCTATGGGGGCATAATATATGGGGGCATAATCTATGGGGGCATAATCTGTGGAGCATTTATGGGGGCATAATCTGTGGAGCATTTATGGGGGCATAATCTGTAGGGGCATAATCTGTGGAGCATTTATGGGGGCATAATCTATGGGGGCATAATCTATGGGGGCATAATCTGTGGAGCATTTATGGGGGCATAATCTGTGGAGCATTTATGGGGGCATAATCTATGGAGCATCTATGGGGGAATAATGTAAGGAGCATTTATGGGGGCACAATCTATGGAGCTTCTATGGGGGCATAATCTAAGGAGCACTTATGGGGGCATAATCTATGGAGCTTCTATGGGGGCATAATCTAAGGAGCATCTATGGGAGCATAATCTAAGGAGCATCTATGGGGGCACAATCTATGGAGCATCTATGGGGGCATAATCTATGGGGGCATAATCTATGGAGAATCTATGGGGGCATAATCTATGGGGGCATAATCTATGGAGCATCTATGGGGGCATAATCTATGGAGCATCTATGAGGGCACAATCTATGGAGCATCTATGGGGGCATAATATATGGGGCATAATCTCATTTTCCACCCTAGGCTTATACTCGAGTCGATAAGTTTTCCCATTTTTTGTGGCAAAATTAGGGGGATCGGCTTATACTCGAGTATATATGGTATCTATCTATTATCTATCTATATATATAGCATTATACCCTATGAGGGGGGGCAGCATTATCCTCTATGAGGGGGGAGGCATTATCCCCTATGAGGGGGCTGCTTTATAATCTATGAGGGAGGCTACTCCAACTCCTGCTACATAATTAAGACATGTACTACCTTATATTATACCCTGATATTAGTGTGTTTTACTGCACAATTTGTGGTCTTGTATTTATTTCTATGTAGCTACATAGTGGGCCCAAGAATGATTTTCTCTGGTGGGCCCAAGGTGTTCCAGTCCGACGCTGTCCGCACCTGTCAATGGCTAGCTGTACACCAGCTGTACACGAGTTCCTGCTGTGCCTGCCTGTATCAGCTGTACTCTCCTACTGAGTCGTTCCCTTGTGGGTCAACTACTGTGCGTTTGAGGTCTATCCTGGTGTAGCACCTGTGTCCATCAGGATTGAAGCCTAATCCCACCATCAGGTGCTCTAGTGAAGAGTCATGTGCTCACCTAGTCGCGTCTCTAGAGGGCTCTCCTCGGATCATGGCACAGTGGTTTCACCACTCTCGTTACATATTTTATCCATATGGAAGAAAATATGTTTGTTTGTTTTTCTGGATGCAATACTGGTTTTTCATTTTTTTTCTTTGTTATCTTATGTACTTGTTACATGTGCCTTATTAGTATTTCCAGCAGGTGGCAGCATCACTCAGTTGTCTTCTACTGATGGAGAGACCGGTGGGAGAAGATGTAGGAGGAAAGTATTTTACACAAGGGGTGGAGATCAAGCCATATATGCATATAGGGGACATGTGTGAGACATTTATATGGTGTCCTACTCTCTGTCTTCAGAAGTCCTATGGCTACCGATTTGGCTCAGCTAATGCAGCAATATTAAAGAAGCTCTGAAAGCACCAGGAGGAAAGACACACATTTTTAGGGAATTAATAAGGTGCATGAGATCTTACTGTAAGTTTTGAAGTCTAAAAAGAAGGACAAGGCTTCTAAGTTGTATGCAGTCAATATAGGAAATATGCGCCGAGATTTGCCGACCAAGGAAAAATAGGCAACGTCTGCGGGATTTATGTGTGATTGTTGCTCTCAGACCACACCAGCAAGGTGTGCACTGCAGCCTTCTGGGGATGTGGTTAATATTTGACACACTTCCCACTTCCCTGTAACAGTGACAGTCAGATGTCACCAACCATTTAGGAACCAGGAGACCTGAAGAACAAAGGACAAAGGTCTGAGCTAGAAACAGAACTTACAGCAAAAGGGAGAGACCAGAGATCAAGTGTACAGCTCCGACACCCAGAAATCTGCAGAAATGGATTATCACAAGCATTTTCTTCCTTTATTTCTGCTGCTAGGACTTTCAGGTAAAACATACCACAATTATGTATACTGACCCTTTCATTTCAGACTACTTCAATCCTGTGTTCCTAACATGACAGCTGTTCAGACTTTACGCTTCTTTTCCTAATAAGTTGTATCACTTTTCCAAAGGGACCCCATTGTGCCACGAGATAAATTGCAAATAGACCATGTGTACTCTGCATAGTCTACATTTTTTTATTGTATAGAATTAGCACAGTCTACTATGCAGTTTCGTGCCACGTAAAAATAAAAAAGAACTGTTATACTCTATACTAGGCAAAGAAACACCCTTTAATTTTCTGTTGGTTGAATGGAGCCCTTAAGAATGCATTTGACATATATATATATATATATATATATATATATATATATATATATATATATGTATATACAGTGGGTACGGAAAGTATTCATACATCTTTAAATTTTTCACTCTTTGTTTCATTGCAGCCATTTGGTAAATTCAAAAAAGTACATTTTTTTTTCATTAATGTACACTTTGCAACCCATCTTGACTGAAAATAAACAGAAATGTAGAAATGTTTGCAAATTTATTAAAAAAGAAAAACTGAAACAAATAGTGAAAAATTTAAAGGGGTCTGAATACTTTCCATACCCACTGAATATATATATATATATATATATATATATATATATATATATATATATATATATTATATGTATATATATGAAGAGAATATGTATACCGTATATATTCATCAACAGAAAATTAAAGGGTTACTCTTTGCCTAGTATATATCAGTTCTTTTTTATTTTTGTGTGGCATGAAACTTCATAGTAGTCTGTGCTAATCCTTTGCACAGGTTTACAATAAAAAAAATACATATATGATACATTTTTCCCAAAATGTAGGCTCTTAATGAGATGTGAACACAGCAGTCACTAAATTGTAGTACAGACAAAATTCTCTAAGAATTGTTATTATCTAGTAAGAGGAAATGCATTAAATTGCAAATATATATATTTATATATATATATATATATGTCAATAGGCGACATTCACTTAGGTTAAGTTCACAAGGTCGATTTTCTTGGACCAGTCACAGTTGAAAATTGCCGATGTGACTGGCTCACTGCTCTGTGTTATTCACATGTCAGTATTTGGTCAGCATTTTACATCAGTTCCTGTATACCAAAACCAGGAGGGAAACGTACACAGAAAAACTATACTTGAAAGATTGACACCTGTTGTGTGTTTTGGAGATATTCCTGGTTTTGGGGCAGAAATACTGATGAAATACTGCTGAAAAATACTGATGTGTGAATAAAGCCTGGTCTGTGTGTCGTGTGTTACATACGCAGACAGAATGTAGATTGATAATAAAATATGCCCATGAAGTCTTAGCCTCAGATCCGTGTTTTATACGCCGGTCATAATAAATTGGACAATAGTAAAATGCTAATAAATTAGAGACATAGATGTTTTAATAAAATGTTCAGATATCTTGCCTGGGATAAAACATGATACAGCGGCACACGGAGCACCTGCTGCTCTGTAGTCTGGAACCAGAAAAAATCGGTGTGCCGTGATAAGACGGACTTAGAACTTCAATAAATAAAAAGTATCAATAAGTTTTATATTTTTTCCTGCTGCCACCATTTGTCATTATTATTATTTTGTTGCTTTCATTTTTTCCTCACCAATATTTATATTCTTCCATACATATTTTAAGGCTAGCCTTTTTCGTAGGTCGAGCGGCAGTTTTAGCGGACACCATGAAATGTACCAATTATTGAAGGGACAGACATGTCACACGTTCAGATGGGGGAGATAAGACTAGTCATACCACATGTATTCTAAGCTCAGTTTTCTGCCCTCAACTCAATATGTTGCTGGAGGGGCCTCACATTTGTTTCTGCTCAATAATTACCTTTATATATAGTTTATCAACTATTTGCTTTTCTCAAAATGTGGACTTTTATGGAATTTAAACTGACAACTTGTTGCATGGCAGGCTGAAGCTTTAGCAGTGAGCCCAAGGCTACGCTGATAATTAAACAAGGATTTTCGTTGACTAAGGCCGGGGTCACACTAGCGATGAATACGGACGACTGCTATATGATAAAACATCATATAGATAGCACTCGGACCAGTATTCATCTATGGGGCAGCTCACATCACCTTTTTTCTCTCGGCCGTATTCTACATGCGAGTGAAATCGCAGCATGCTGCCATGGTCACCGACACTCGGCCGAGTCTCAGCTCACTCACATATGCCAGGAACAGGAAATAGGCAAGAAGGGGCATGGCATTTTGAAAGGAAAGAGTGGTATCTCCTAGCACAACGTAGTTAACCTGCCTGATGCCAAGATTGTTATGAACTGCTACAAGCACTAAGGAAAGATGGGAATTCTGTCCCTACAATAGAACTGAGCTGGATCCCTACGATGTAACGGGGAACCTGATCCTGCGACCAGACCCGCTAAAGTCCTCAGCTAGTCTGAACGAAGACCTATAGTTGCGAGGGAGGAATCCCTACAAGATCTAGGGACTGGGTGAAAAGGTGGACACCTCCTAACAGAAATTGTAGCAGGGAAAAATAAAACAGAAAACAAATTACTTAGAGATGCTAAGATCAAGCAAAACTGACTGAGTAAGGCACCTAAGCACCCGACTAGCTTAAGAGTAGATAATACAATGAAGTCCAGCAAAGCCAGAAGGGCGGAGCCAGACTAAATAGGGAAAAAAGGTCATGTGACCAGCAAACTGAAACAAAATCTAACAAGAGGGTTCTAACAGTACCCTCCCTTCTAAGAGGATCCTCCGGATCCCCTAGGACTTAGGCTTATCCGGAAACCTCTTGTGAAACGCTCTGACAAGTCTAGACGCAGAAACATCATCCGCCCTCACCCATGAGTTATCCTCGGGTCCATAACCCTTCCAAGCGACGAGGTACTGCAAACTCCCTCTATACCATCTAGAATTTAGGATGCGGGAAATCTCATATTGCCTGTCCTCCACCACCAGGGGAACAGTGGCCGAGACGTCTCCATCTGAGACCTCAGCTTTTTTCAAGAGAGAAACATGAAACACCGGATTAATCTTCCAGCAGGTAGGAAGCTCCAACTTAACAGCTGATTGGTTAATAACCTGAAGCACCTTAAAGGGCCCTACAAACTTGGGACCCAATTTCTTAGACGGAATCCTCAAGCGCAGATTCTTAGAGGACAACCAAACCATGTCACCAATAGCAAACAAAACTTCTTGTCGTTTTCTATCAAAATACACTTTGGATCTTTTGTTAGCCTCCTGAAGATTACCACGCACATCAGTCCAAACTCTCTCCAAAACACCAGAAAAATTCTCCTCTTCAGGTACAGCCGATCCCAACTTGGAAAATGACCCAAACGACGGATGTCTCCCAGTACAACAAAAAAAAGGCGAACAACCAGCAGAAGCGGATGTATGGTTGTTAAGAGCAAACTCAGCAAGTGGCAGAAACTCAGACCACCACTCTTGATTATCAGTCACAAAACAACGCAAGAACTGCTCAACATCCTGGTTTTTCCTTTCTGTCTGGCCATTAGACTCAGGATGATATCCAGATGAAAACGACAAATGAACTCCCAACCTGTCACAAAAAGCACGCCAAAAACGAGCCACAAACTGAGGTCCCCTATCGGAAACAATGTCAGTAGGAACGCCATGTAGTCTGACAATCTTCTTGACAAAGGCCTTAGCGAGAGTCTTAGCGCAGGGCAATTTGATGAAAGGAACCAAGTGACACATCTTGCTAAAACGGTCCACGACCACCCAGATGACAGTGAAACCCTCAGAGGGGGGAAGGTCAGTAATAAAGTCCATAGCCAAATGTGTCCAAGGTGCACTAGGGACCTCCAGAGGGCAAAGCAACCCTGCAGCAGGAGTATGAGAAGACTTAGATCTAGCACACACAGTGCATTGACGCACCCACTTAATGACTTCCTTCTGCCATCCAGGCCACCAAAAGCTGCGACCCACAAGTCTCTTGGTCTCAGAGATTCCAGGATGACCTGCCAACCGAGTGTCATGACATTCAACAAACAAATCTCTCCTCAGGGTACCAGGCACAAACAACCTCCCATGCGGCGTGTTAGATGGGGCATTCTCCTGTGCTTTAAGAATCTCATCTTCCAACACGGAGTCCAAAACAGCAATAACAACCCCCTCTTGTAAAATGTTCTCCTCCTCCTCAGTACCCACCATAGGAGAAAAGCTGCGAGACAAAGCATCAGCTTTAACATTTTTAGTACCTGGGATGTAAGTAACGGTAAAATTAAACCGTGAGAAAAACAGTGCCCACCTAGCCTGACGGGCATTCAAGCGTTTGGCAGCATCAAGGTAGATCAGATTTTTATGATCGGTGAAGACTTGAATGGGAAATTCCGCTCCCTCCAAAAAATGACGCCAGTGTTCAAATGAGAGTTTAATTGCCAACAATTCCCGATTACCGATATCATAATTTAGTTCAGACTCAGAAAATTTCTTTGAAAAAAAAGCACAGGGATGTACTCCATCCGTCTTTTCCTGAGACAACACCGCGCCGACCCCCACAGAAGAAGCATCAACCTCAACCAAAAATGGTTTAGTCACATCAGGCTGCGTAAGGATGGGAGTAGAGCTGAACCTCTCCTTTAGCAACACAAAAGCCTCAATGGCCTCAGTAGTCCACTGAACCGCATCAGCACCTTTCCTGGTGAGATCGGTCAGAGGTTTGGCAATCACAGAAATTTTTTTAATGAATTTTCTATAATAATTGGCGAACCCCAAAAACCTCTGTATTGATTTCACACCAATAGGTCTAGGCCATTCCTGCACAGCTTTCACCTTCACCGGGTTCATCTCAAAACCTTCACTGGAGACAATGTAGCCCAAAAAACTAAGTCTCTGTACAGCGAACTCACATTTTTCTAGTTTGGCAAAAAGTGAATTATCACTCAGTAACTGTAATACTTCACGCACACTCCTCCAATGAGACTCCAAATCCGGTGAATAAATCAAAATGTCATCCAAATACACAACCACACTTCTGCCGATCAAAGGTCTAAGGATGTCATTAATAAGATTCTGAAAAAATGCCGGAGCACTGGAAAGCCCAAAAGGCATGACCAGATTCTCAAAATGACCCAGTGGAGTGTTAAACGCAGTCTTCCATTCATCCCCCTCCTTCATGCGCAACAAATTGTATGCCCCTCGAAGATCAATTTTCGAGAACCACTTGGCCCCCACTAACTGATTAAACAAATCAGGAATCAATGGCAGTGGGTAAGGATTGCGTACAGTAATCTTATTAATCTCACGAAAGTCTAGACAAGGCCGTAAAACCGCCGTCCTTTTTTTTTACAAAAAAAAATCCAACCGCCACAGGAGATTTGGAAGGCCTAATGTGACCGGCGGCCAAGCTTGTCTGTATGTATTCCTCCAAAGCCTTTCTCTCAGGAATAGTCAAATTAAATAAACGACTTTTAGGAAGAGTCGCTCCAGGGACAAATTCAATTGCACAATCATATTCTCTATGAGGAGGCAATACCTGCGATTCCTTATCAGAAAAAACTTTCCAAAAATCCTGAATAGGTACAGGTAATTCCCCCTTAACTACAGCAGCAATACGCCCGTTACAACACTTGTCATAACAATTAGGACTCCAGGACTTAATTTCATTGGTAGACCAATCCAGTACCGGATTGTGCAATTTTAACCAGGGTAACCACAAAATCACCGGTGAGGGCAAATTATTCAAAACTACCAAATCCAAATTCTCTTGATGAACACCATTAATAGTAAGAGGAAATTCACAGATATGTTGAGTAACATTTTTCAAGAGAGAGCCATCCACAGACACCACATTAATAGGGGAAGACAGAAGTTTGGGTTTTAATTTTAGTTTTTCCAAAAATTTCCCATCAATCACATTGAGAGTTGAACCACAATCCACAAATACCCGAAACTCCATTAATTCCTCCTCACCAGCAGTGGTAGCAGAAAGAAAGACACCTTTATTGTTTAAACAAGCTATACGGGCATAACTGACCTCATTTTTTTTCTCTCTTTATTCATTCGAAGCGCACAGTTCTTAATAAAATGCTTAGATTTACCACAATAGAAACACAAGCCCTCAGCAAATCTGCGTTTTTTCCCGAGAGTGAGGTGCCATTGCTCCAATTTCCATCGGCTCTGCAATGTCAGTACAGTCCCTCTCCAAACTTGGAGATGACAAGGCAGATTTACTCTCATTAACCCTTGCACGTACTCTCCTATCCACCCGTATGGCTAATTGCATAGCCTCTTGCAAGTTACCAGGTATAGGATAAGCAATCAGCAAATCTTTAACCCTTTCACTTAATCCTGCAAGAAATAAACTTTTCAAAGCTGAATCGTTCCACCCCACCTGAGTGGACCACCTTCGGAAGTGAGTACAATATTTTTCCACATTACCTGATCCCTGTCTCAAATGTCTCAATTCTGTCTCAGCTGATGAAACACGATCAGGATCGTCATACAATAACCCCAAAGCAGAAAAAAACTATCCACTGATCTAAAGCATGGATCACTAGGCTGCAGAGAAAAGGCCCAGTCCTGAGGTTCTTTCTGCAAAAGTGACATTATGAACCCTATGCGCTGTGATTCATCACCAGAGGATCTGGGTCTCAAACGGAAATACAACAAGCAAGCATTTTTAAAAGAAAAAAATCTTGTTGTTCACCAAAAAATAAATCAGGCAAACGTACCTTTGGCTCCACGAAATGTGCTCCAGAACAACTACTCACGTGTTGCTGGATTTCAGCCACCTCCAGAGAGAGACCCTGCAGGCGTTGAGCCAAATCCTGAACCGACACCATGATGGAAACAGAAAATCTTTCCTTAGAGTTTTTTTTTTTTTTTCTTGGCTGGACTTACTGTTATGAACTGCTACAAGCACTAAGGAAAGATGGGAATTCTGTCCCTACAATAGAACTGAGCTGGATCCCTACGATGTAACGGGGAACCTGATCCTGCGACCAGACCCGCTAAAGTCCTCAGCTAGTCTGAACGAAGACCTATAGTTGCGAGGGAGGAATCCCTACAAGATCTAGGGACTGGGAGAAAAGGTGGACACCTCCTAACAGAAATTGTAGCAGGGAAAAATAAAACAGAAAACAAATTACTTAGAGATCCTAAGATCAAGCAAAACTGACTGAGAAAGGCACCTAAGCACCCGGCTAGCTTAAGAGTAGATAATACAATGAAGTCCAGCAAAGCCAGAAGGGCGGAGCCAGACTAAATAGGGAAAAAAAGGTCATGTGACCAGCAAACTGAAACAAAATCTAACAAGAGGGTTCTAACAAAGATATAAAAGTTATCTAGTATGATGTATTTTATTATAAAAAAGATAGCAAATATTACTGATATTGTCCTGTGTATGTTTCTACACAGGTGATGTGGCCGCTGTCACCAACGTGACGGGAACTCTTGGGAAACTTGTATTATTCAGTGTGAATATTCCAGTAGGATCCTCTGTACAATGGACTTATAATGGTGTATCAGTGTACGTTCAGCCTCCATTTCGTTGCTTGAATCAGTTTGCAGGAAGATGTAATTTATCTGAAAACGGATCCCTGAGTATTAACAACGTCTCCTACACTGATGAAGGGATTTATGTTCTGGCTGTAATACCTCCAGATTCTTCTACTAGTATCAATACAAACTACCAGCTCAGAGTGTATGGTAAGTTATACTGTTTTTTTAACCTTTTTGGATGAAAATCTTTTATGCAAATGTACTCATGAGTAACACAATGATCGTTATTGTATGCTCTTTAGTACTATTTTTTGTGATAAACAAAATGTAATTAGTGTTCATAGCATTATTTTAATCCAAAAAAATGTACATAAAAATGAGAAAGTACATCATCGTAATGCCTTTACATACAACTGTGCAGCTGCCCTGATGTGTCTTTTTTTTTTACAAAATTCTTGCTTTCCTCATAAAATTACGTGTCTGTGTTTGTATTGTACTGTTTTCTGTGATATATCTTGAAATGTCTAAATGAATGTAACTGTGTATTACAATTCCTTTTGTCAGTGGTCAGACTCAGAATGTGTTTGACTCGCCCTTTTGACAATGAGAATGTTAAGATAGCTATCAATATGATTCCAAGAGCAACAACTCAATAATGGTACAATGCAAACCCTCCGTAAAGTCCTGCTTAGAGACTTGTTTTCCTGTCACAAAAAATGTAAAACTGTGTAGTAGGTGGGGTCACGAGAAATAGAGGGCCATAACTCACAAATTTTTTACAAAGGGAGAGGGACATGTATTGCAACATGTACACAGAAATAGTGCCTTTACAAAAGCATCTTAGTATTCTCACCGACTACGATGCCCCAATATGATACCCCACAGAGAATTACGCAGCACAATTTGTCCCCACTCTTATCCCCACATACACAGTATGATGACTTCACAGTATGATGCCTGCCCCCACAGTCCCTCCACACAGTATGATGCCCCGTTAGTGACTCCCGCAGTATAATGCCCACACAGTGACCCCCTAACAATATGATACTATCATAGTCCCCCACAAAGTATGATGTCCCCACAGTCCCACCACAAAATATGATTGCCCCCTCAGTATGATGGCCCCTATAGTTCCCTATGTAATATGATGACTTCTACAGTCACCCTACACAGTATGAGAGCCACTACAGTCTTCCCCACACAGTATGCTAGCTCCCACAGTTCTCCAGTGTAATATGATGACCTCTACAATCCACCCACATAGTATGATGGCCTCTACAATCTTCCCACACAATATGATGACCCCTACAGTTCCCCCACAGGGCATCATTAAAGTATGTCTAGGTAAAGGGAAAAGGAAAAATAGGGGAATAAGGTCACCAGTCTCCGTAGCAGTCCACAATCTTCACACGCACGGAGCCGCCTTGATCAGAGGCGTTGGCTGAGGCAAAAAACATGAGGAAAGAATCTCCAGTGCGGAAATCGATAAAAAAAATCAGTATTTATTAGAAAATATTATAAACCATCTTGAATAGAAAAAAACAGACAAAATAGCAGGTGGGGTCCTTGGTGGTCTGAAACCAACGCGTTTTGACCTAGAGGGTTTTATTCATGGTTTGTCACAAACCATTCTTTCCTCATTAAAGTGTAAGTATGCACTTAAAGGGATTTGTTATCATGGACTCCAGACTGATACATGGCAGCAAACTATCAGCAGGGATGTGTTAAGTTACCTGGGCATAATGCCAGGTACACATGTTGGTACAACTGTTGAGTCGACCAAAACTGAGCTTTATGTCTACACTACACTTCCATGTTCTTCCAATTACATACGGAGGCATACTGAAAATTGTGACATTGGGTGCCGTATCATGTTTGTATTATTTCACTAAGTGTCTTCTAGAGGTTCTTTATCTCAGCTGCACTAGCATGAATACAGCACAATGAGCCCTATTTTCCAGATGGAAATCGTCCACAGGGTCTGCTATTTGCTTCCCCCAACACACAATTTCCTTGACCCTTTAGTCATTTGCCTGCCTTCTTGTTTGCGAACAATGCAGTAAATCCGTGGAGAGGAGCCTCAAGTATTTACCAAGAAGTAGCAAAAGAGATGTCTCCCCAGTGGGGTAACATAAAGGACACAAGCCTAGCTTCTAATGGATTTGCACTTTTGTCCAGAAGATGTGATTTTAAGGCATCATTCGCACGTCTGTGTTTAAACACGTACATGAAAAAAAGGTACAGGTGTCATTAGTGTTGTGCATTCGTGTGTTCATTTTTATCATCAATGTGTCATCCATGTGTCTGTTTTTACCATCAGTGTGTCATCCGTGTGTTCATTTTTATCATCAGTGTGTCATCCACGTGTCTGTTTTTACCATCAGTGTGTCATCTATGTGTCCATTCTTACTATCAGTGTGTCATCTATGTGTCTATTCTTACTATCAGTGTGTCATCCGTGTGTCCGTTTTTATCATCTGCGTGTCATAAATGTGTCCTTTTTTACTATCAGTGTTTCATCCATGTGTCCATTTTACCATCAGTATGTAATCCGTGTGTCCGGTTTTACCATCAATGTGTCATCCGTGTGTCCTTTTTACCATCCATGTGTCCATTTTACCATCAGTGTGTCATCTGTGTATCCATTTTACCATCAGTGTGTCATCCGTGTGTCCATTTTACCATCAGTGTGTCATCCGTGTGTCCGTTTTTATCATCAGTGTGTCATCCGTGTGTCCGTTTTTACCATCAGTGTGTCATCGATGTGTCCATTTTTACCATCAGTGTGTCATCCACGTGTCCGTTTTTTACCATCAGTGTGTCATCCGTGTGTCCATTTTACCATCAGTGTGTCATCCGTGTGTCCGTTTTTATCATCAGTGTGTCATCCGTGTGTCCGTTTTGACCATCAGTGTGTCATCCATGTGTCCGTTTTTACCACCAGTGTATCATCGATGTGTCCGTTTTTACCATCAGTGTGTCATCCACGTGTCCGTTTTTACCATCAGTGTGTCATCCGTGTGTCCGGTTTTACCATCAATATGTCACTCGTGTTCCCGTTTTTACCATCAGTGTGCCCGTTTTTACCATCAGTGTGTCATCCGTGTGTCCGTTTTTACCATCAGTGTGTCATCCGTGTGTCCTTTTTACCATCCATGTGTCCATTTTACCATCAGTGTGTCATCCGTGTATCCATTTTACCATCCGTGTGTCATCCATGTGTCCATTTTGCCATCAGTGTGTCATCCATGTGACCATTTTACCATCCGTGTGTCATCCATGTGTCCATATTACCATCAGTGTGTCAACCGTGTGTCCATTTTTACTATCAGTGTGTCATCCATGTGTCCATTTTACCATCCGTGTGTCATCCGTGTGTCTGTTTTTACCATCAGTGTGTCATCCATGTCTCCTTTTACCATCAGTGTGTCATCCGTGTGGCCATTTTTACTATCAGTGTGTCATCCATTTGTCCATTTTACCATCCGTGTGTCAACCGTGTGTCTGTTTTTACCATCAGTGTGTCATCCACGTGTCCGTTTTTACCATCAGTGTGTCATCCGTGTGTCCGGTTTTACCATCAATGTGTCACCCGTGTTCCCATTTTTACCATCAGTGTGTCCGTTTTTACCATCAGTGTGTCATCCGTGTGTCCGTTTTTACCATCAGTGTGTCAGCCATGTGTCCTTTTAACCATCCATGTGTCCATTTTACCATCAGTGTGTCATCCATGTGTCCATTTTGCCATCAGTGTGTCATCCGTGTGACCATTTTACCATCAGTGTGTCATCCATGTGTCTATTTTACCATCAGTGTGTCGACCGTGTGTCCATTTTTACTATCAGTGTGTCATCCATGTGTCCATTTTTACCATCCGTGTGTCATCCGTGTATCTGTCTTTACCATCAGTGTGTCAGCCATGTGTCCTTTTAACCATCCATGTGTCCATTTTACCATCAGTGTGTCATCCATGTGTCCATTTTGCCATCAGTGTGTCATCCGTGTGACCATTTTACCATCAGTGTGTCATCCATGTGTCTATTTTACCATCAGTGTGTCGACCGTGTGTCCATTTTTACTATCAGTGTGTCATCCATGTGTCCATTTTACCATCCGTGTGTCATCCGTGTATCTGTCTTTACCATCAGTGTGTCATCCATGTCTCCATTTTACCATCAGTGTGTCATCCGTGTGTCCATTTTTACTATCAGTGTGTCATCCTTTTGTCCATTTTACCATCCGTGTGTCATCCGTGTGTCTGTTTTTACCATCAGTGTGTCATCCCTGAGTCCGGTTTTACCATTAATGTGTCACCAGTGTTCCCATTTTTACCATCAGTGTGTCCGTTTTTACCATCAGTGTTCATCCGTGTGTCCATTTTTACCATCAGTGTGTCATCCTTTTGTCCATTTTACCATCAGTGTGTCATCCGTGTGTCTGTCTTTACCATCAGTGTGTCATCCATGTCTCCATTTTACCATCAGTGTGTCATCCGTGTGTCCATTTTTACTATCAGTGTGTCATCCTTTTGTCCATTTTACCATCCGTGTGTCATCCGTGTGTCTGTTTTTACCATCAGTGTGTCATCCCTGAGTCCGGTTTTACCATTAATGTGTCACCGTGTTCCCATTTTTACCATCAGTGTGTCCGTTTTTACCATCAGTGTGTCATCCGTGTGTCCATTTTTACCATCAGTGTGTCATCCTTTTGTCCATTTTACCATCAGTGTGTCATCCGTGTGTCCATTTTTACTATCAGTGTGTCATCCATTTGTCCATTTTACCATCCGTGTGTCATCCGTGTGACCATTTTACCATCAGTGTGTCATCCATGTGTCTATTTTACCATCAGTGTGTCAAACGTGTGTCCATTTTTACCATCAGTGTGTCATCCTTTTGTCCATTTTACCATCAGTGTGTCATCCGTGTGTCCATTTTTACTATCAGTGTGTCATCCATTTGTCCATTTTACCATCCGTGTGTCATCCGTGTGTCTGTTTTTAAATCAGTGTGTCATCCACATGTCCGTTTTTACCATCAGTGTGTCATCCGTGTGTCCTTTTTACCATCCATGTGTCCATTTTACCATCATTGTGTCATCCATGTGTTCATTTTGCCATCAGTGTGTCATCCGTGTGACCATTTTACCATCAGTGTGTCATCCATGTGTCTATTTTACCATCAGTGTGTCAACCGTGTGTCCATTTTTACTATCAGTGTGTCATCCATGTGTCCATTTTACCATCCGTGTGTCATCCGTGTGTCTATTTTACCATCAGTGTGTCAACCGTGTGTCCATTTTTACTATCAGTGTGTCATCCATGTGTCTATTTTACCATCAGTGTGTCATCCGTGTGTCCATTTTTACTATCAATGTGTCATCCTTTTGTCCATTTTACCATCCGTGTGTCATCCGTGTGTCTGTTTTTACCATCAGTGTGTCATCCCTGTGTCCGGTTTTACCATCAATGTGTCACCCGTGTTCCCGTTTTTATCATCAGTGTGACCGTTTTTACCATCAGTGTGTCATCCGTGTGTCCTTTTTACCATCCATGTGTTCATTTTACCATCAGTGTGTCATCCGTGTATCCATTTTACCATCCGTGTGTCATCCATGTGTGTTGTGAATACTCTGGAGGCGACTTCTGAGCTGGGGCTCCGTCCGGTGGTTGCTGAGGGTGATGAACTAATTGCTGACTGGCCTTCAGCTGGCTCTGAATGGTCTGATATAAGTGACCTGAGTTCCCATCAGCCTTGCCGGTAATCAATTGTTCTTCCTGGTTTTGCTTGGAGCTCAGCTCAGCTTGCATTCCTGCTCTCTTTCAGATAAGTGATTTGCTGTTTTTTTTCCTCTGGTTGGATTTTCCTTGCCTGTTTTCCTGCTTGCAGGGGATTTCTGCCTGGTCCCCTTTTGAGGTCTAGCGCTGCAGTTGTGCTCATTTTGTATTTGCACTTTTGCTCTGTTCCTTTGTCACTTTTCTGCTGAATTGCTATATGTTACACCAGAGATCTGATTTAGGTGGTAGAGATCGGTGTGATCTCAGGTTTTTTGTTAATCAGAAGTGTTGATGTTTTTGTCAGGATTTTTTTGGGTTGCAGTCAGAATTATTTCTTATACTTTTCTATCTAGACAGATTGGGCCCCAGCATTTGCTCATTCTATTTTCTGTCTGTGTCCGTATTTTCTTCTTGTCTAACCGCCATTACATGTTTGGGGGCTTCCTATTTCTTTGGGGAATCTGCTCCATGGTAGATAGCTTTCATCTTTCTGCCTTTAGGTGTAGTTATCTCTCCTGCTGTGACGAGGCGTCTAGGATCACCATAGGTACGCTCCACGGCTACTTCTAGTGTGGCGGTTAGTTTAGGGTACTGCAATCCAATAGTTTCCAGCCTCTCTGGTGTATTACTACTTTTGCTATTTTTGCAATTTCTCCTCAGCTACCGAAACATAATATTATTACCGGCCAAACTGAAAATTATATGGTACTCACAGAAGGGAAAAATAGTACTCTGTTTGTTGCATTTTTCTTTCCCTCTTTTTCTCTGGGTGCTGAGGAGGAATAGTTTTTTTCTCTCAATGGAGTTTGCACAGTTGTCTGGCCGTGTGGAGCAGCTTGCCACTGAGGTTCGGAGTATTGCTGCCTGTCTTGCTGGGTTGCCGGTTGTGGAACCTAGGATCCCCATACCAGATTTATTTTTGGGGGATCGGTCTAAATTTCTGAATTCCAAAAATAACTGTAAGTTGTTTTTTGCCTCAAAGACTAAGTCCTCAGGGAATGCAGCACAGCAGGTTCAAATTGTCATCTCTCTGCTGTGCGGCGACCCTCAGGATTGGGCTTTTTTCCCTGACACCTGGGGATCCTGTTTTGAATGATGTTGATATATTTTTTCAGGCTCTGGGGTTATTGTACGATGAACCTAATGTCACTGATCAAGCTGAAAAGACCTTGTTGGCATTAAATCAGGGTCTTGAAGACGCTGAGCTATACTGTCAGAAATTCCGAAAGTGGGCAGTCCTGACCAAATGGAATGATTATGCTTTGGCAGCCCTTTTTCGGAAGGGTCTATCAGAAAATGTAAAGGACGTTATGGTGGGATTCCCTGTTCCCTCTTGTCTCAATGATTCTATGTCTTTGGATATTCAAATTGACAGACGTTTGCGTGAGCGCAGAGGTATGCATGAGATAGCGTTGCCTTGTGTGCCAGCTCCTGAGCCCATGCAGTGTGGTGGAGTGACTTCTGGGGCTCAGCGTCATGAGTTTCGAAAGCGCAATGGGTTATGTTTCTACTGTGGTGACGTCTCTCATGCTATTTCCGTCTGCCCTAAGCGGGGAAGACGTTTTGCGTGCTCAGTTGTCTTGGGTAGCGTTCAGACTAAATTTCTGTTGACTGTTACCCTGATTTGCTCCCTGTCCACATTTTTGGCTCAGGCTTTTGTTGATTCAGGAGCAGCTATTAACCTGATGGATTTTGACTTTGCCAAATGTTGTGGGTTTCCCATGATACCCCTGCGGAAGTCTATTCCTTTACTGGGTATTGATTCTACCCCTTTGGTGGAGAATAAACCCCAGTTTTCTACTCAGGTTATAATGAGGGTTGAACCAGATCATAAGGAGAGCTGTGAATTTCTGGTGTTGCACAATCTGCATGACATTATTGTACTGGGTTTCACTTGGTTACAGACTCATAATCCTGTTTTGGATTGGAAATCTGTGTCTGTGACCAGTTGGGGCTGCCAATGTGTTAATACTGACACTCCTGTTTTTTCTGCCTCTCCCCAGTCTCAGGATGTCCCTGATTTTTTGACTGATTTTTCTGATGTGTTTAGTGAAAGTAAGTCTGCATCCTTACCTCCTCACAGGAGCTATGATTGCGCTATTGAGTTAGTGCCAGGTGGCAAATTTCCTAAAGGTCGCCTTTTTAATTTATCTGTACCTGAACACGATGCTATGCGATGTTATATCAAGGAGTCATTGGAGAAGGGTCATATCAGACCATCCTATTCATCCTTGGGCGCCGTTTTTTTCTTTGTGGCCAAAAAGGATGGTTCATTGAGGCCATATATTGATTATCGCCTCCTGAATAAGATCACTGTGAAATATCAATATCCGTTACCCTTGATTTCTGACATATTTTTCAGAGTAAAAAGTGCGAGTTGGTTTACCAAGCTTGACCTCAGGGGGGCGTATAACCTTATTCGCATTAAGCACGGGGATGAATGGAAGACGACGTTTAATACCCCAGAGGGGCATTTTGAGTACCTAGTGACTCCTTTTGGGCTTACTAATGCCCCTTCCGTCTTCCAATCCTTCATAAATGATATTTTCAGGGATTTTGTGGATAAATTTCTGATCGTTTATTTGGATGATATCTTGATTTTTTCCAACGACTGGGACTCTCACGTGAAACATGTTCGGACTGTGTTCCAGATTTTGAGAGAGAATGCACTGAGTTTGAAGGGATCAAAGTGTCTTTTTGGCATACAGAAGGTCTCATGGACCCGGTCAAGGTTCAGGCCATCTGTGATTGGGTTCAACCTACAACATTGAAGGCTCTTCGGAGATTTTTGGGTTTTGCCAAATTTTATCGTAAATTTATTGGTAATTTCTCCGGTATTGTTAAACCATTAACTGATTTGACCAAAAAGGGTTCCGATGTGGTGAATTGGCCTCCTGAGGCAGTTTCTGCTTTTCAGGAACTTAAGCAGAGATTCATTTCTGCTTCTGTTCTACGGCAGCCTGATGTTTCCCTGCCGTTTCAGGTGGAGGTTGATGCCTCTGAGATTGGGGCAGGTGCCGTTTTGTCCTAAAGGGACCCAGAGACCTCTAAGAGTAACCCTTGTGCCTTTTTCTCTCGAAAATTTTCTCCAACTGAACGTAATTATGACGTGGGTAATCGGGAGTTATTGACCATGAAGTGGGCCTTTGAAGAGTGGAGACATTGGCTGGAAGGAGCCAAACATCAGGTGGTGGTCCTCACAGACCATAAGAACCTGGTTTATCTCGAATCAGCCAAGCGACTTAATCCTAGACAGGCCAGGTGGGCCTTGTTTTTCACACGTTTTAATTTTGTGGTTTCTTTTCTTCCGGGCACTAAGAATGTTAAGGCGGATGCCCTCTCGAGGAGTTTCTTTGTGGATTCTCCTGAGTTATCTGATCCTGCTGTTATTTTGAAGGAGGGTATAGTTCTTTCCGCCATCTCGCCCAATTTGAGACTGGCTCTGGAGGGGTATCAGGAGGATAAAACTGAGCGCTGCCCTGTTGGGAAATTGTTTGTCCCAGACCAGTGGAAGAAGAGTGTGATGTCTGAGATTCATTGTTCCGCGTTGGCTGGTCAATCAGGGATTTTTGGTACCAGAGACTTGGTGAGTCGGTACTTTTGGTGGCCTACTTTGTCTCGTGACGTCAGGGACTTTGTGCAGTCCTGTGGGACTTGCTCTTGTTCCAAGCCTTGCTCTCATTCTAGTGGTTTGTTAATGCCATTACCTGTACCCAAGAGGCCATGGACCCATATTTCTATGGATTTTATTTCCGACCTCCCTGTTTCTCAGAGAATGACCGTTATCTGGGTAATCTGTGATAGGTTTTCCAAGATGATACATCTTGTGCCATTACCTAAGTTGCCTTCCTCCTCCGAATTGGTGCCTTTGTTCTTTCAGCACGTGGTTCGGTTACATGGCATTCCGGAGAACATTGTGTCTGACAGAGGAGTCCAGTTTGTTTCCAGATTTTGGAGGACTTTTTGTTCTAAACTTGGTGTTCAGTTATCTTTCTCCTCTGCATTCCACCCTCAGACCAATGGACCAACCGAGAGAACAAACCAGACCTTGGAGACTTATTTGAGATGTTTTGTGTCTGCTGATCAAGATGACTGGGTCTCTTTTTTGCCTTTGGCTGAGTTTGCTCTTAATAATAGGGCTAGCTCTGCCACCTTGATGTCTCCATTTTTCTGTAATTCTAAGTTTCACCCTCGATTTTCTTCAGGACAGGCGGAGGATCTGTCTGTCCGGGGGTTGACTCTATTGTGGAGCGTATGCAGCAGATTTGGGACCAGGTTGTGGAGAGGTTGTCTCTCTCTCAAGAGAAGGCCCAGCGGTTTGCCAACCGGCATAGGAATGATGGTCCTCGTTTTAAAGTGGGGGACTTGGTTTGGTTGTCCTCAAGAAATATCCCTATGAAGGTTGCTTCTCCAAAATTTAAGCCAAGGTTCATTGGACCTTATAATATCATGGAAATTAATAATCTGGTTTTCTTCCGTTTGCTTCTTCCAGGGACATTTAAGATCCATAACATGTTCCACAAGTCCTTATTGAAGAGGATTGTCGAGCCAGTGGTTCCTATGGCTGCGCCCTCCGACCCTGTTTTGGTTGAGGGCAATTTGGAGTATGTGGTTGAGAAAATATTGGATTCTCATTTTGCTACACGGAAACTCCAGTATTTGGTTAAGTGAAGAGGTTATGGTCAGGAGGACAATTCTTGGGTGTTTGCTTCGGACATCCATGCTGGGAGAGTGATCCGTGCCTATCATCGAGCTCATCCTGATCGTCCTGGTTGTGCAGGTGAGGGTTCGGTGACCCCTCCTCAAGGGGGGGTACTGTTGTGAATACTCTGGAGGCGACTTCTGAGCTGGGGCTCCCTCCGGTGGTTGCTGAGGGTAATGAACTAATTGCTGAATGGCCTTCAGCTGGCTCTGAATGGTCTGATATAAGTGACCTGAGTTCCCATCAGCCTTGCCGGTAATCAATTGTTCTTCCTGGTTTTGCTTGGAGCTCAGCATGCATTCCTGCTCTCTTTCAGATAAGGGATTTGCTGTTTTTTTTTCCTCTGGTTGGATTTTCCTTGCCTGTTTTGCTGCTTGCAGGGGATTTCTGCCTGGTCCCCTTTTGGGGTCTGGCGCTGCAGTTGTGCTCATTTTGTATTTTCACTTTTGCTCTGTTCCTTTGTCACTTTTCTGCTGAATTGCTGTATGGTACACCAGAGATCTGATTTAGGTGGTAGAGATCATGTGATCTCAGGTTTTTTGTTAATCAGAAGTGTTGGTATTCTTGTCAGGGGTTTTTTTTGGGTTGCAGTCAGAATTCTTTCCTATACTTTTCTATCTAGACAGTTTAGGCCCCAGCGTTTGCTCATTCTATTTTCTGTCTGTGTCCGCATTTTCTCCTTGTCTAACCGCCATTACATGTTTGGGGCTTCCTATTTCTTTGGGGAATCTGCTCCGGGGCAGATAGCTTTTATCTTTCTGCTTTTAGGTGTAGTTATCTCTCTGGCTGTGACGAGGCGTCTAGGATCACCGTAGGTACGCTCCACGGCTACGTCTAGTGTGGCGGTTAGTTTAGGGTATTGCAATCCAATAGTTTCCAGCCTCTCTGGTGTATTACTACTTTTGCTATTTTTGCAATTTCTCCTCAGCTACCGAAATATAATACATGTGTCCATTTTGCCATCAGTGTGTCATTCGTGTGACCATTTTACCATCCCTGTGTCATTCATGTGTCCATTTTACCATCAGTGTGTCATCCGTGTGTCCATTTTTACTATCAGTGTGTCATCCATGTGTCCATTTTACCATCAGTGTGTCATCCGTGTGTCTGTTTTTACCATCAGTGTGTCATCCATGTGTCCATTTTACCATCAGTGTGTCGGTGTCCATTTTTACTATAAGTGTGTCATCCGTGTGTCTGTTTTTACCATCAGTGTGTCATCCGTGTGTCTGTTTTTACCATCAGTGTGCCATCTGTGTGTCTGTTTTTACCATCAGTGTGTCATCCGTGTGTTCTTTTTTACCATCAGTGTGTCATCCGTGTGTCCGTTTTCCCATCAGTGTGTCATCCGTGTGTCCGTTTTTATCATCAGTGTGTCATCCACGCGTCCGTTTTTACCATCAGTGTGTCATCCGTGTGTCCGTTTTACCATCAGTGTGTCATATGTGTGTCCGTTTTTATCATCAGTGTGTCATCCGTGTGTTCGTTTTTATCATCAGTGTGTCATCCGTGTATCCGTTTTTACCATCAGTGTGTCATCCGTGTGTCCGTTTTTACCATCTGTGTGTCATCTATGTGTCCGTTTTTATCATCAGTGTATCATCCGTGTGTCCGTTTCTACCATCAGTGTGTCATCCATGTCCATTTTTATCATCTATGTGTCATCCGTGTGTCCGTTTTTATCATCAGTGTGTCATCCGTGTGTCCGTTTTTACCATCAGTGTGTCATCCGTGTCCGTTTTTTCATCAGTGTGTCATCTGTGTGTCCGTTTTTACCGTCAGTGTGTCATCTATGTGTCCGTTTTTAACCGTCAGTGTGTCATCCGTGTGTCCGTTTTTATCATCAATGTGTCATCCGTGTGTCCGTTTTTACAATGAGTGTGTCAACCAGGTGTCCGTTTTTACCATCAGTGTGTCATCCGTGTGTCCGTTTTTATCATCAGTGTGTCATCCGTGTGTCCGTTTTTACCATCAGTGTGTCATCCGTGTGTCCGTTTTTATCATCAGTGTGTCATCCGTGTGTCCGTTTTTATCATCAGTGTGTCATCCGTGTGTCTGTTTTTATCATCAGTGTGTCATCCGTGTGTCCGTTTTTACCATCAGTGTGTCATCCGTGTGTCCGTTTTTACCATCAGTGTGTCATTCGTGTGTGCGTTTTTATCATCAGTGTGTCATCCGTGTGTCTGTTTTTATCATAAGTGTGTCATCCGTGTGTCTGTTTTTATCATCAGTGTGTCATCCGTGTGTCCGTTTTTATCATCAGTGTGTCATCCGTGTGACCGTTTTTATCATCAGTGTGTCATCCGTGTTTCTGTTTTTACCATCAGTGTGTCATCTGTGTGTCCGTTTTTATCATCAGTGTGTCATCCGTGTGTCTGTTTTTACCATCAGTGTGTCATCCATGTGTCCGTTTTTATCATCAGTGTGTCATCCGTGTGTCTGTTTTTATCATCAGTGTGTCATCCGTGTGTCCGTTTTTACCATCAGTGTGTCATCCGTGTGTCCGTTTTTACCATCAGTGTGTCATTCGTGTGTGCGTTTTTATCATCAGTGTGTCATCCGTGTGTCTGTTTTTATCATCAGTGTGTCATCCGTGTGTCTGTTTTTATCATCAGTGTGTCATCCGTGTGTCCGTTTTTATCATCAGTGTGTCATCCGTGTGACCGTTTTTATCATCAGTGTGTCATCCGTGTTTCTGTTTTTACCATCAGTGTGTCATCCGTGTGTCCGTTTTTATCATCAGTGTGTCATCCGTGTGTCTGTTTTTACCATCAGTGTGTCATCCATGTGTCCGTTTTTATCATCAGTGTGTCATCCGTGTGTCTGTTTTTATCATCAGTGTGTCATCCGTGTGTCTGTTTTTATCATCAGTGTGTCATCCGTGTGTCTGTTTTTACCATCAGTGTGTCATCCGTGTGTCCGTTTTTATCATCAGTGTACCATCTGTGTGTCCGTTTTTACCATCAGTGTGTCATCCGTGTGTCCGTTTTTATCATCAGTGTGTCATCTGTGTGTCCGTTTTTACCATCAGTGTGTCATCCGTGTCCGTTTTTATCATCAGTGTGTCATCTCCTTTTTTATCATCAGTGTGTCATCCGTGTGTCCGTTTTTATCATCAGTGTGTCATCCATGTGTCCGTTTTTATCATCAGTGTGTCATCCGTGTGTCCGTTTTTATCATCAGTGTGTCATCCATGTGTCCGTTTTTATCATCAGTGTGTCATCCGTGTGTCCGTTTTTATCATCAGTGTGTCATCCATGTGTCCATTTTTATCATCAGTGTGTCATCCATGTGTCCGTTTTTACCATCAGTGTGTCATCCGTGTGTCTGTTTTATCATCAGTGTGTCATCCGTGTGTCTGTTTTTATCATCAGTGTGTCATCCGTGTGTCCATTTTACCATCAGTGTGTCATCCGTGTGTCTGTTTTTACTGTCAGTGTGTCAACCGTGTGTCTGTTTTTATCATCAGTGTGTCATCCGTGTGTCTGTTTTTATCATCAGTGTGTCACCCATGTGTCCGTTTTACCATCAGTGTGTCATCCGTGTGTCTGTTTTTACCATCAGTGTGTCATCCATGTGTCCGTTTTTATAATCAGTGTGTCATCCGTGTGTCTGTTTTTATCATCAGTGTGTCATCCGTGTGTCTGTTTTTATCATCAGTGTGTCATCCGTGTGTCTGTTTTTACCATCAGTGTGTCATCCGTGTGTCCGTTTTTCCATCAGTGTATCATCTGTGTGTCCGTTTTTATCATCAGTGTGTCATTCGTGTGTCTGTTTTTATCATCAGTGTGTCATCCGTGTGTCCGTTTTTATCATCAGTGTGTCATCCGTGTGTCTGTTTTTACCATCAGTGTGTCATCCATGTGTCTGTTTTTACCATCAGTGTGTCATCCGTGTGTCTGTTTTTATCATCAGTGTGTCATCCGTGTGTCTGTTTTTACCATCAGTGTGTCATCCGTGTGTCTGTTTTTATCATCAATGTGTCATCCGTGTGTCCGTTTTTATCATCAGTGGGTCATCCGTGTGTCCGTTTTTATCATCACTGTGTCATCCCTGTGTCCGTTTTTATCATCAGTGTGTCATCCATGTGTCCGTTTTTATCATCAGTGTGTCATCCATGTGTCCGTTTTTATCATCAGTGTGTCATTCATGTGTCCATTTTTATCATCAGTGTGTCATCCATGTGTCCGTTTTTATCATCAGTGTGTCATCCGTGTGTCTGTTTTTATCATCAGTGTGTCATCCGTGTGTCTGTTTTTATCATCAGTGTGTCATCCGTGTGTCTGTTTTTATCATCAGTGTGTCATCCATGTGTCCGT
>JARQOD010000003.1:436042245-436147165 GCA_033576555.1 Oophaga sylvatica | reverse complement strand
AGCGAAAGGAAACAATTTTTACTACAAAGACTGCAGATAAGGCTCCCTAAAACCCCTCCCCCAACTAGCTACACCCTTTTTAAACCAGCCTGAGCTAGACCATCCCTTGGGGTCCCCCAAACTCGCTGGCTAGTTTTTTTTGAATGCAGTGGTTGGAGTCAATGGGGGGGGTTCCTCCTTACCTGAAGTAAGTTGTCCACCGCTGGGTGCGATGCAAATCTCGTGGCGACGGGGCCTCGGGTGCTTTGTTTTTCACAAATGGGCTTTTCCCCGGCAATTGAATCAGGGTATTTTATATGTAAGTGATAAACTAAAAATATATTTTATATATGTCAAAATGACATGTTAAATTTTATATAATTATAGGTATTCAAAGTGGTATATTTTGTTTTCAAGGAAAAAAATGTTTTTTAGTTTCATATTTTGCCCCCATAGCTTACATGGGACTTCCGGTATGGAAATCAGATATCGGCGAATTTGTGATATCGGCGTCCATTCCGTTCCGTTTTTTTGGGTATCGGAAAGTACGCTCAACTTAACCCTCCCGTAAAACTCCAGCTCATTACACCCCTGTCTCCATAATACAAGGTTCCCTTCATTGACGGCAAAAAACAAAATAAACAGCGTGAACGCACCGCGTAAAATTTTAAACCGGGCCTGAAATAACATAATGTCGCATTATTTTTGTAATTTTGAAAAAGGGATTACAAGTGCACAAGAGGCAGTCGAAAGCTTTTTTTTTTCAAAAAAAGGCAAAGGGCTTTTTGGTTTCCCGCCCTTTAAGATGTAAAGCTTGAGAAAACGGGTAGTTGTTGTTACAGGTGATACTGTTCCCTTTTTTGTAGCATCTTCTCGGGGGTTTTCTTCCAAACTAACTTTACATAGTTAATAGGTTGAAAAAAGGGCCACCATCATCAAATTCAATTTTTTTACCATCATTGTACATTTTGTCACTAAATTAAAATAACCCACATGTTATGTGTAGGTTTTAAAACATCAGCCCTTAATAAAAGCTGTTTAGTGTCGGCCCTTATACTGAGCGACAGCCAGAGCTTTGGGGTACCGGCCCGGCCCGTTGATGTCTATGGGGAATGTCACGGGTAGCACAGCTCGGTCCGTGCCTGGGCGCTCACTGAAATGTGGGATATTTACAGGTGACTTGAATACTGATATGGGATTCGTGATGCCACTTGTGGTACCTGGTCAGGATGACCAGCGCTGCTATGCAGATCCACTGGAGGGTTAATATTGTGCAGCTAGATGTTAAGCCTTCCACAAGTAAGGCTGAGTCCTCCAGGGCAGATGGATGTGTAGGGTGCAGGACAGACGGGACCCGGCAGTCAGGGTAATAAGGGAGACACACACATAAGTCACTTTGGTACCTTTACTGAAGATGTTGCAGGCACTTCCCGGAGCGCTGTAGGGTGAAGGGTGCACATCCAGATTTCTCCACTTGGTAGGTGTGTGGCCTCCTGTTCTCTGCCTTTTTGTAATGAAGTCTTGGCCTGCGGGTAGCTGGGCCTAACTTAGTCTCCATCTTGTACCTGGCTGACCTTGTGGTTGGACCTCTCCTTGAAGTACACAGTCTCTATTTGCCGTGCACGGCTGGACTCCGTCCTCCTGATCCTGTTACGTATCAGCTCTGTGGTACTCCTGGGACTTGTAGTCCTCCAGGAACTCCGGTGTTCTCCTAATAGGTCGTGGAGATCCCTATAGGCTCGGACCCCGGTGTCCGGTAATACTTGCTGAGGTGAGCTATTAAGGCTCCACTGTCTCATAAACTTTCCACTCGCCTTCGGCCTACCTAGATCCTCACACTATCACACACTGGCAGTTGGTGGGCTGCCTCTTCACCGCTCTCTAAGCGTCGGCACGCTTCCTCACTGAGTTGCACTCCTAGATTCAGCTCTGACTAGGCTGGAGTGATCTCTGTTCACTCTTACTAGACTCCACTTGCTTTCTTGAACTGAATAGCTCTGCAGCCTCTCTAACCTCAGCTCTGCACTTCCCTCACTGCAGACTGACTGAGCCCTCTGAGGTGGCTGCACTGAACTGCTCTCAGAGATGACTGAGCAGAACTGACCTGGATGCTTCCTGTGTCAGCTTCTTTTATGTGTCCTACACAGCTCCCTCTGGTGGTCTTTGGGGATAAGATGAACGTGTGTGAATGTGAATAATGACCTCTAGTGGTATCTTCTTTCAGTGCACCCTTCTGGAAGATATGGATCCAGTCGCAGCTGGGCTCCACATTCCCCCTAGTAGAACTCAGCACTCCGGGGCTGAAATACAAAAACAAAGAACAATAAACATTGTATAATAACTCTTCCTTTACAGGAGGTAAGGCACTCTTGAACTGTTGCATAACGGTAAATAAACAACTATGTACATTAGCACAATGAGGGATTGAGGAATTGAGCAACCATAAAAGTCCCAGTCTCTTTTGGAAAAGGATGCTCAAAAAGGGGTAGAGAAAACAAGTAAAAATAATGTCCATTCACTTGTTTCAATATTAAAAGGAAAACAGATTAATAAATAACGGTATAATAAAGCATATTATAAGCAAAAATATATACATTTATGTACAGTGACTCTAAACAATTATTTACATTTTCCAAGGATTGAACTAATCTCTAAACCTAGCAGGGATGTGTCCTTTTGTGCTACGTTCTGACCTGCGTGGTGCAGCGACCTGTGAGGTAGCAGTTTCCCTGTTTGTTCTGCATGAGAGTGAATTATAGAATTGCCTTAACCTCTCTACAGGACTGGCAAGCACACTGTGAGCTGGGTGAACTGGCTCGACTTCTGCAGGGGATTCTTCTTCCTGAGATTCAACTTCTTGGGATTAAGCTTCTTGGGGTTCTGCTGAAGCAGGTTCTTCTGGAACTGACTCTACTGCAACAACTGTTGCAACTGAATGTAGAGGTTCTCCTTGTGGTTGATAGAATTGAAGCACGGGAATGATTACGGCTTCTCCAATTCTGGGCCAATCCTCGGGAAATCTCCTAAGTCTGTATGTATGACTGCTTCATCACGCTCTTCCTGATTGACAACAGGTTCTTCCTCTTGAAGCTTTAACGGATTTGGACACAACTTTAGGTGATCTCTGGATACGGTGGTAGTTGTTCTTCCTCCATCTTTGCTAATTATGCACGTTTTCTTGTTGTCAAACCTTGAATTCTGCACGATATAGGGCTCTCTTTCCCATTGATCGTCGAGTTTGTGTATCCTCCTCTTTCTTTTCAGCACGACTTGACCAGGTGCGAAAGGTTCAGCTGGCGCACTTTTGTTGTAACGATCTTCTTGTTTATCCCTTACTCGATTGAGACTATCTTCAACGCAGGCCTGTACTTTTCTGTACTGTTCCTGTCTGTTTGTGTCCCAGTCTTCAGTAGTCACATCTGCTTCTGGTTCTACAACACCAAGCTCCAGATCCATGGGCAGCTTTCCTGGTCTGGCCCGCATGAGATAAGCTGGGGTGCAATTGGTGGAACTCACAGGTATGTGATTGTACAGATCTACCAGGTCAGGTAGTAGGTCTGGCCACCGATTTCTCTCTTCAGGTGGTACAGTCTTCAGCAGGTCAATGACGATGTGATTCATCTTCTCACAGAGACCATTAGTTTGGGGGTGGTACGGTGTGGTTCTTATCTTCTTACACCCGTACAAGTGACAGAACTCTTTGAACAATTCGGCCTCGAAGGCTGGGCCTTGGTCAGTTAGCACCTGCTCAGGATATCCGTGTGGTCTGCAGAAATACGCTTGGAACGTCTTTGCTGCTGTCTCTGCCGTCAGATCTTTGACAGGGGCGACCACCAGGAACCTGGAGTAGTGATCCACCATAGTCAGGGCATAGGAGTATCCTGACCGGCTGGGTCACAACTTGACATGGTCCAGGGCCACGATCTCCAAGGGACGAGTCGTCTTGATGGGTTGCAGGGGTGCCTTCTGACTACTGTAGTCCTTTCTTCTGAGGCCACAGGGTCCACAGTTCTGGCACCATCTCTCAATGGAGCTGCGCATTCCCACCCAATAGAAACGACACTTCAACAGGGTCTCCAGCTTCTTCCAGCCAAAGTGTCCCGCTTGATCGTGGTAGGCTTCTAACACCATCTGGATGTCTGCTCTGGGGACTACTATCTGCCATACCATCTCATGGGTCCTTGGGTTGACGTACCTCCGGCACAGCTTCTCACGGTAGATGAACAACCGGCTTCTCTCGTTCCACAGCTGCTTTGCTTGTAGAGGCGCATCCTTCTCCAAGGAGGAACCTTCTTGAGTTATCAACTCCTTGATTCGGCTGACAACTGGATCGCTGTCCTGAGTCTCCTTCCAGCTGTGGTGAGGTAAAGGATTTAACGTCTTACCACGCGGCCTCCTGCTGGCTTGTTGCTCGTGGATCATCCCATTCCTGTGAAAGGCAGGTAGTTCAATCTCTTCCAGATCATCCACTTCTTCTTCTGTGTCCGATTCATGAGGCATCCTGGATAGGGCATCAGCGTTGGCATTCTTGCGGCCTGCTCGGTACTTGATTGTGAATTGGTAGTTTGACAGCCGAGCCATCCAGCGTTTTTCCATGGCTCCTAGCTTAGCTGTTTCAAGATGCGTCAAGGGGTTGTTATCAGTGTAGGCAGTGAACTTGCTGGAGGCTAAGTAGTGCTTAAACCTTTCCTTGATGGCCCAGACTAGTGCCAGGAACTCCAACTTGAAGCTGCTATAGTTCTCTGGGTTCCTCTCGGTCGGGCGGAGCTTCCTGCTTGCATAGGCGATGACTTTCTCCAGGCCATTTTGCTTCTGACTGAGGACAGCTCCCAATCCTTCATTGCTGGCATCAGTATACAACAGGAACGGCTGGCTGTAGTCAGGATAGGCTAGGATCTCATCACCTGTCAGGATCTCCTTCATTTCCTTGAATGCCTCTGCCTGTTCTTTACCCCAATGGAATGGAGAATTTCTGCTCTTGAGGGACTGTCCCACCAGGAGGTCTTGCAGAGGCGCTGCTTTCTTGGTGTAATCCTTCACAAACCTCCGGTAGTATCCTGTCAGTCCCAGGAACTGTCGCACCTCCTTGAGATTTTTCGGCTCCGGCCATTTCTGGATGGCGGTGATCTTCTCGGGGTCTGGCGCTACTCCTTCTGAGCTGACAATATGTCCCAAGTACTGTACCTTCTGTTTGAGCAGATGGCACTTTGAAGGCTTCAGTTTCATCCCATACTTGGACAGTGACTCGAATACCTCCGCCAGGTGCTTCAAGTGATCTTCATACGTCTTGGAGTACACAATTACGTCGTCCAGGTACAGCAACACAGTTTCAAAGTTGAGATGTCCCAGGCAGCTCTCCATCACTCTCTGAAACGTTCCAGGGGCACTGCTGAGTCCAAACGGCATTCTGTCGAACTCACAGAGTCCCATCGGGGTGGTGAAAGCCGTCTTCTCCCGATCTTCCTCAGCCACAGCTACTTGCCAGTACCCACTAGTGAGGTCAAGGGTGGAAAAGTAATTAGCAGTCTTTAAGGCAGCTAAGGATTCCTCAATGCGTGGTAAAGGGTATGCATCTTTATGTGTAATGCGATTTACTTGTCTGTAATCTACATACATTCTCATGCTTCCATCCTTTTTCCTGACTAGGACTAGAGGTGCTGCCCAGGGACTGCAACTATCCCTTATCACCCCTGCTTCCTTCATGTCACGCAGCATTTCCTTGGCTTTCTGGTAGTGTGCTGGAGGTATAGGCCTGTACCGTTCTTTAATGGGAGGATCATTGCCTGTGGGGATGTGATGTTGAACCCCTTTAATTTTCCCAAAGTCGAGTGGGTGTTTGCTGAATACCTGTGCATACTCCTGTTTGCTGAATACCTGTGCATACTCCTGAACTACTCGGTATACTCCTTGTTTCTGGTGGGCTGGAGTGGTGTCTGTCCCGACATGGAGCTGCTGACACCAGTCCTCCACCTGGGTGGTCGGACCATTATCCTCCACTGGTTGTGGGGAGGTTAAGGGCTCCGTCGTGTGAATGGAGTTATTATCCACAGCATGTAACTTAGCAACAGTGGCATAACGTGGTAATTTGACTTCATCCTCTCCCCAGTTGAGAAGTCACACTGGCACCCTCCCATTATGTACCTCCACTACCCCTCTGGCAGCTCTACTACTGCTTGGTAGTTCTGTCCTCTCAGACCTATTGCTGCTCTACACCAAATAAGCATTTCACTCATTGGGGGTATCACAGTGGGGTTCGGGTCTGTCACCCGTACATTACCAATCTCACCACCGGTCAGTTTCACTTGCTGCTGGCACATCAGGGTCCGAATCTCCTTCCAGATCACTCCCTTTTGCCTTGGTCTGGCAAGTTCAGAGAGCTGTTGGAGTAAAAAACACAACCTCCTCCAAACAGTTACTAATAATGTTAGTGCCTAAAACCACATTCAACCCATTTTCCTCATTAACAGTCTTTACTACAAGAAGTCCCTGATCTTTTAGCTCCACTCTCCCCACTTTTACGTCTACATTTTTAGCCCCCATTAAGTCAAGAGGGAGGCCATTAGAGGCGTATACGGCAAAGTCAGGGTTTGGGGGTTGAAAACCGTCACTGGACCAGTATCTATTGTAGAGAACATCAGGTATGACGGTTACCTGAGATCCAGTATCCAGCAGGGCAGGGATTGCGATCCCGTCCAGTATGATGGACAGGTATGGTCTTCCTCCCACAAACCTGCGGTTCCAGTCTGAGGGGCCTGAGGAGTCTATTCCTGGGTGTTGGCCCTCTGACCCAGGATTGGCTCGTTTAAAGGACACCGACGTGCTGGGTGACCTTCTCTGTGGCAGCGGTAGCAGATGATCTCTCATCGAGGATGATGCTGGTCGCGGGTCCTTCCTGGGGGTGGCGTTGTCCTCCTCCGGTGGGGCGACGTCCTCCTTCTCCTCCGGGTCATCCAAGGGACATCCTCTGGGCAGTCAGCTAGCAGGATCTTTCCTTCTTCCTCCGTCGGCAGTTGCAGGGCACTCATTACAGTGGCCAGGTTTTTGGTCAGCTGGCGCACTTCTGAGCGCAGACAGTCCAGCTCAGTAGGGGGCGCCACTTGCGTTTTGGCTTCTGCAACCAGCGGGGAAAAGGTGGATGCTGCTGGCTTTATGGTGGCTTCACTCGGGTTTACACTGGGTTGCCATCTCGGGTGTTTCCAGGGGTCGCAGTCCTTTTATAGCCATATCCTTAAGGGCATCAAAGGTAGCATCAGGATGATCCAAGGACCACCAGTGCACTGTCCTGCTTTCAGCTTGGGACCTCAGTCCCCGTACAAATTGTTCTTTTAACATTTTATTCTCTTTGGTGACACTTATGGGGTTAACCTGTTTAAGTGCTTGCAGGGCCCCCTGTAGTCGGCAGGCGTAGTCCCTAATGCTGTCATCTGGTTTCTGGGAGCATTGGTAAAACCTCATCTGGAGATCTGTTTCAGTGCGGTCCTCAAAGATAGTCTGTAGCTTTAAGAAAATTGCAAGCACTGATTCCTGGTCTGCAGCTGTCCAAGTCTCTACTTCTCTCTCCGCAGCACCAGTCAATTGCCCTACTACCACTGCAGCTCTCTGCTTTTCTGTCATAGGGTACATGTCCATTATGCTGCATATTTTTCGCTTGAACCCTGACAGGGTGTCTGGCTTGCCGCTGTACTGAGGGAGCCACTTCGCTCCAGGCATGTACGTCAGCGTTAGCGGTACTATTGGGGCCACAGGACCAGGTGAGGGGCCAGCATTTCCAGCCTGTGCTGCAGCGCCGGTGGGTAAGTCATTGGGGCCGTTGCCCTGGGTCGCGCTGTCAGCTTGCTGCTGTGACATGTCTGCGCCCCCCTAGATAAGCGTGGCCTACCTTCTCTGAAGGCTGCAGCTCTGCAGGGCACAGCGATGTGTAGAAGGACCTGCGTCGCCGGCGCTCTGACGTCAGAGCGTTCACTGAAGCTCTTCACAGGACCTGCCGCCGCGTCAGCTTTGGGGGCGTGTCCAGGACTCAGCGCGTTTTTGCAGGTACGCCCACCAGTTTTCGCGCCGTGGCGCTGTAAATGGCGGGCAATGGCGGGCAAATGGCGGGAAATCTTCACCACATACAAAACACAGTCTTTTAGTGAGGCACACAGTACCCGGTGGCAACGGGCACAAGTTACTCCGTTGCTGCAGGGCACGAGATCCTGTTCGTGACGCCAAAAACAGATGAGTCGCACAGCCAGAGCTTTGGGGTACTCGGCACCGAGCCCGTTGATGTCTATGGGGAATGTCACGGGTAGCACAGCTCGGTCCGTGCTCTGGGCGCTCACTGAAATGTGGGATATTTACAGGTGACTTGAATACTGATATGGGGATTCGTGACACCACTTGTGGTACCTGGTCAGGATGACCAGCGCTGCTATGCAGATCCACTGGAGGGTTAATATTGTGCAGCTAGATGTTAAGCCTTCCACAAGTAAGGCTGAGTCCTCCAGGGCAGATGGATGTGTAGGGGTGCAGGACAGACGGGACCCGGCAGTCAGGGGTAATAAAGGAGACACACACATAAGTCACTTTGGTACCTTTACTGAAGATGTTGCAGGCACTTCCCGGAGCGCTGTAGGGTGAAGGGTGCACATCCAGATTTCTCCACTTGGTAGGTGTGTGGCCTCCTGTTCTCTGCCTTTTTGTAATGAAGTCTTGGCCTGCGGGTAGCTGGGCCTAACTTAGTCTCCGTCTTGTACCTGGCTGACCTTGTGGTTGGACCTCTCCTTGAAGTACACAGTCTCTATTTGCCGTGCACGGCTGGACTCCGTCCTCCTGATCCTGTTACGTATCAGCTCTGTGGTACTCCTGGGACTTGTAGTCCTCTCAGGAACTCCGGTGTTCTCCTAATAGGTTGTGGAGATCCCTATAGGCTCGGACCCCGGTGTCCGGTAATACTTGCTGAGGTGAGCTATTAAGGCTCCACTGTCTCATAAACTTTCCACTCGCCTTCAGGCCTACCTGGATCCTCACACTATCACACACTGGCAGTTGGTGGGCTGCCTCTTCACCGCTCTCTAAGCGTCGGCACGCTTCCTCACCGAGTTGAACTCCTAGATTCAGCTCTGACTAGGCTGGAGTGATCTCTGTTCACTCTTACTAGACTCCACTTGCTTTCTTGAACTGATTAGCTTTGCAGCCTCTCTAACCTCGGCTCTGCACTTCCCTCACTGCAGACTGACTGAGCCCTCTGAGGTGGCTGCACTGAACTGCTCTCAGAGATGACTGAGCAGAATTTACCTGGATGCTTCCTGTGTCAGCTTCTTTTATGTGTCCTACACAGCTCCCTCTGGTGGTCTTTAGGGATAAGATGAACGTGTGTGAATGTGAATAATGACCTCTAGTGGTATCTTCTTTCAGTGCACCCTTCTGGAAGCTATGGATCCAGTCGCAGCTGGGCTCCACACCACCTCTTGTGGTCGGCATTCCACAGTCTGACTTCTCTAACTGTAAAGAATCTTTTCCTATTTAGCTGCCAGAATCTCCTTTCTTCCTTCAGTAATGAGTGCCCCCTGGTCCTAAGTATGGCCTTTGGAAGGAATAAGTCATGCGCCATCCTCTGTACTGACCACACATATATTTATACATGTAAATGAGATCTCCTCTGAGGTGTCTTTTTTCTAAGCTAAACAAGCCCAACTTTTCCAACCTTTCATCATATGAGATTCCTTCCATCCTTTGTAATAATCTAGTTGCCCGTTATTGAACTGATTATAATTTCTAAATATCCTTTTTTAAATGTGGATCCCATATTCAAGATGTGGCCTCACCAGTGATTTATAAAGGGTAATAATATGTTGAGATTGCGGGATTTGATCTCTCTTTTTATGCACCCTAAATCTTGTTTGCTTTTGTGGCTGCTGCTTGACATTGAGTGCTGCTGCTCGGCTTACTTGTACCCAGAATCCCCCATCCTTCTCCTGTTCTGTCCCAAGAATATTCCCATCTAATGTATATGCAGCAATAGGATTTCTCCCATGCCGATCTGCCGTAGTTCAATGGATCCATCATAATCCACATTATTGTCCCACAATGAGCCCCATATAAATGCTAGCATATGAGCCTCATTCAGAGAATGGGTCTGTCACACCAGCACACACTGCCAGATCTTGTCAGGACTTTTGTGTTTATTTGTTTTTAAAGGGAATCTGTCACCCCATTTTTCGACCATCAGCTGTGACCACCGCCATCAGGGCTTATCTACAGCATTCTGTAATGCTGTAGATAAGCCCCCGATGTCACCTGAAAGAGAAGAAAAACTAATTATATTATACTCACCCAGGGGCGGTCCGCCATCCGGTCCGATGGGCGTCGCGGTCTGGTCCGGTGCCTCCCATCTTCTAGCGAAACCCTCCTCTTCTTAGCTTCCCGTCGTATCTCCGATGCACTGCTCTGCCCTGGCGAGGGCAGAGCAGAGTACTGCAGTTCGCAGAGGTCCGGTGCCTGCGCACTTCAGTACTCAGCTCTGCCCTCACCAGGGCAGAGCAGTGCGCCTGCGCCAGAGCCGCGATGGGAAGCTAAGAAAGAGGAGGGCTTCGCTAGAAGATAGGAGGCGCCGGACCGGACCGCGACACCCATCGAACCGGACCGACGGCGGACCGCCCCTGGGTGAGTATAATATAACTCGTTTTTTTTTGTCTTTCAGGTAACATCGGGGGCTTATCTACAGCATTCTGTAATGCTGTAGATAACGCCCTGATGGCGGTGGCCACAGCTGATGGTCGAAAAATGGGGTGACAGATTCTCTTTAAATAACTCATCTGCCAGTTAAGCAGATGTAAATGCTTAATGATTTTTAGCTGCTCCCCCCTCCCATCTCTCAGCGCAAAGAGATGGGAGGGGGAATCCGTGAATATTCATTTTATACTCTGATTTCAGATGTCAGTGGGCCGAGCATTGGGTCCCCGGGTCTTAGATAGACTTGATGAGGCCAGCCAATCACAGTAATGCCAGTGGCCAACATGGCTACTGTATTACTGTGTATGGTCGGAAATTGAGCATAGCGCTTGAGCACCCCCGATACTCAGCCGGGTAACAAGCAGTGCCGAACATGCTCTCTCATGACTAATAATAACATAATGATTGCATTTACAATAAGACAACCAGGTGGTATGTCAACTGCAACAGGGACTAAAATAACAGATGGCGATCAACAAGGATATACAAGTCTCAACTAGTTTAAAATATAACAGACATGTTGAGGTGGAAGAAGTCCTTAATTTTTAGTAAAGGTGTGGCCGTTTCATTTTCAGAACTATGTCATGCTTTATTTCCCCTCTGGGGGCGCTGCAGGGAAATTGAACACTTGTTGATAAACTCCCCAAAGATTACAATTGATTGCTGCAAAGCCAGTGATAGGATAACTTGTCATTAGCTACTGTAGGTTTAATATGTCCACACTGCCATAACTCAGGCACTGCATTCATTTCAGTGTAAAGACAGGGCACAAAGAGAGTAGACAGGAAAGGCGAGGCGGGAGCAGGGATTATGCACTTTTATAATTCTCAAGTGAGTTTATGACTATATCTTCATAGGGGATTTTCATGTGATAAGAATTCATAGATAAAAACTATTTCCTATTCTTCATTATACACCAGGCAAACATAATAATCCGTATATTTATTTTGGAAGGAATAATAATTTTAAAAAATCACAATACAGAGAAACTACAATACATATAACAAAAGGAAGATTTAGCAAAGTAAAAAAACATCGATTTTTCGGGGTATTTACTCATATTCATCTTTTGTTCTGGTTCACAGCTCCGGTCTCGGCAGTGACGTTGACCAGTAACACATCCGAGGTGCTCTGGGCAGGAGAGGACTCGGCGTCTCTTTATTGCTCAGCTCAGGGTTCAGCCGTCACCTTCTCCTGGAGACAGAATGGAAACCAAGTGTCATCAAAGCCTCCATATTCCATTACCCAGAGTGATTCTCCTCCAAACTCCACTCTCACCATCAGCCCCGTCTCCAAGACCGACACTGGACCATTCATCTGTACGGCATCCAACAGAGCCAATAGTATGAACAGTAGTGCAGCCAACCTCAATATCAACTGTGAGTAAAACATGTAATTCTGTCAATCCAATATATCTATTTGTTATATCTAATGTATTTATGTAATTACCGTAGTCTGTCTATCATACAATAGTGACACAGGTCACTTAATGGCTACAACTCACATTGAGTGGCACTATACGCTTGATGGTTGCAGTCACATGTGTTGTACAAGACACTTGAAAGCTTCAAGACTTAATTTTTAATGTCACATTTAGAGTTCACCTAGCAGGCCAATGGGACCTTGTTACAATATTATACTCCACAATTCTATTGAGAATCAGGTTGATGCGGAAATATTTGTTACTTTTTCCTCATTCATCGCTTCAGTGAGTTTCTGGATTTTACTGAATTGTGGTCTTTTATTCTTATGTTTGTTATTGATGTATACAATATTGTTGACAACAAGAAAGATTGTATTTTTATTCAATCTACTTGTATATACTTGTCACACACGGGGTCATGGGAGTACCAGCAGTTATAGGAGTTCCAGCATTGGTTAAAAAATAAAAAGAAAAAAATTTCAAAATTAACAACATTTATTTTAAAGGCCTATGGTCACACTAGTGCTAAAACCTTATAATGAAAAAAAAAATCAAATAATACACCATATATATAATATATAAACTTTAAAATATATGCTAGAATTTTTTAGTCATATATATTTTTTTTGTAGCATAAAATTATTAAAAAAACTATTAAATTTTTAAAATAGTGATAACAATATAAATAATTCGTTAGAGGTAAAGGTCTACATTAACCAGGGAACCCTTTGTGTCGCACTTGGTTATCTGCATGGTGCTCCTCCAACACACAGACATGAGACGCCATTGCGATCGCAAAGTGACGATTCTCACAGCATGGTGCCCCAGCTACGCAGACATGAGACGCCATTGCGATCGCAAAGTGACGGTTATCAGCATGGTGCTCCTCCCACACACAGACATGAGACGCCATTGCGATCGCAAAATGATTATCAGCATGGTGCCCCAGCTACGCACAGACATGAGACGCCATTGCGATCGCAAAGTGATTATCAGCATGGTGCCCCAGCTACGCACAGACATGAGATGCCATTGTGTTCGCAAAGTGATTATCAGCATGGTGCCCCAGCTACGCACAGACATGAGACGCCACTGCGATCGCAAAGTGACGGTTCATAAAATTATATTATTACAGAAGTAATTACAATGAATGTAAACAGCGTCTCATATCTGTGCGTGGCTGGGGCGCATGGCTGCTGCGGTTACTTTTCGGTCGCAATAGCATCTCGCGTAGCAAGTGCGAACGCACGTACGCTGTGACGTCATGACGCTGGCGTCCTTCATGCGGCGTTGTTTGAGACAATGGCGGCGATAGCTAGGCAACGTTGTGCCCTGTGGGGTGACGCCGAAGTGCGCTATCTAATACAGAAAAGCGACCGGTGGGATTAGAATTGCAGGCTACCTGTGGTACATCCAATGCGCCACAAGAAATTGGTCCTAAGAAAAATAAAGAGGGGACTAATGAGACATTTTGGGGTGGAGCGGACCCCTACCCAGATCCGAAAAAAGATGGCGGACCTACAATACCGCTCCAGCGAGAGGGTCGCCAGGATCCGGGCCCAGTTCCGCAGGCATCTGAGTGAGTATTGATGAGGGTATCTGGAGAGGTTATGTTTTGTGGGTTATCTACGTATATCAATGCACCCGCAGTGACGGGAGTACCACCAGTGACGGGAGTACCAATAGTGAGGGGGTTACAGGCAGTGATAGGGTTACAGGCAGGGATGGGAGTACCAGTAGAGAGGGGGTTACAGGCATTGATGTTAGTACTGGCAGTGACGGGAGTACCAGCAGTGATGGGGCAGGCAGTGATGGGAGTATCAGTAGTGAGGGGGATTCAGGCATTGATGGAAGTACTGGCAGTGACGGGGTTAGTAGAAGGATTATTTGACTGAATTGTATTTTTTATTTACAGCACCACCTTCACCAGCTCCAGCTGCATCACCTTCCCCAGCTACCCCTCCACCTGCATCACCTTCCCCAGCTGCCCCTCCACCTGCATCACCTTACCTAGCTACCCCTTCCCCAGCAGCAACCCCCCCTCCAGATTTGGGGTCATCCAGCCCTTCACCAACATATGGCTTCTCTCCAGTGTCACCCCGTGACATGGATGCAGGCTTGCCTTCAGGTAATTTACGCACATAATATAAGCTTCAGACAAGTTTGAGAACTTTGTTAGGTCTTATGTGTAATGACTGTTGTGATATATATATTTTTCTGTGTTTCCCTAGCCGGCGGAGCAACAGGTTCTGGGTGGGCAGTCAGCGGGTCCTCAGATGAACCGCATGCGGACGAAAACCGTAAGTGTTAACAAACATGTAACATGTACATGTTGATGTTGCAACAGAATTCACTGTTAACTGTTACTATTACCTCCACAGAAATCCCCACTGCCCAGGACCTGTTGGTGTCACACCGTCGGCTGATGGGAGCCATGAACACCGCAGTGGCAGCAATGCACACCGCCATGGGAGCTCTGCATGACCACGAGGTGATGCTGGAGAGGGTTGTGGCTGGACTCCGGGGCACACATTAATTTTTTTTTTTTTTTATTATTTGTATTAATGTATTGTTTTTTTTTTTATTTTTTGGTGGCTGGCCTCCAAACGTGGGTGCAGTCATAATCTTTTGTTCTGGTTCACAGCTCCGGTCTCGGCAGTGACGTTGACCAGTAACGCATCCGCGGTGCTATGGGCAGGAGAGGACTCGGCGTCTCTCTGTTGCTCAGCTCAGGGTTCAGCCGTCACCTTCTCCTGGAGACAGAATGGAAACCAAGTGTCATCAAAGCCTCCATATTCCATTACCCAGAGTGATTCTCCTCCAAACTCCAATCTCACCATCAGCCCGTCTCCAAGACCGACACTGGACCATTCATCTGTACGGCATCCAACAGAGCCAATAGTATGAACAGTAGTGCAGCCAACCTCAATATCAACTGTGAGTAAAACATGTAATTCTGTCAATCCAATATATCTAGTTGTTATATCTAATGTATTTATGTAATTACCGTAGTCTGTCTATCATACAATAGTGACACAGGTCACTTAATGGCTACAACTCACATTGAGTGGCACTATACGCTTGATGGTTGCAGTCACATGTGTTGTACAAGACACTTGAAAGCTTCAAGACTTAATTTTTAATGTCACATTTTAGAGTTCACCTAGCAGGCCAATGGGACCTTGTTACAATGTTATACTCCACAATTCTATTGAGAATCAGGTTGATGCGGAAATATTTGTTACTTTTTCCTCATTCATCGCTTCAGTGAGTTTCTGGATTTTACTGAATTGTGGTCTTTTATTCTTATGTTTGTTATTGATGTATACAATATTGTTGACAACAAGAAAGATTGTATTTTTATTCAATCTACTTGTATCTACTTGTCACACACGGGGTCATGGGAGTACCAGCAGTTATAGGAGTTCCAGCATTGGTTAAAAAATAAAAAGAAAAAAATTTCAAAATTAACAACATTTATTTTAAAGGCCTATGGTCACACTAGTGCTAAAACCTTATAATGAAAAAAAAATCAAATAATACACCTTATATATAATATATAAACTTTAAAATATATGCTAGAATTTTTTAGTCATATATATTTTTTTTGTAGCATAAAATTGTTAAAAAAACTATTAAATTTTTAAAATAGTGATAACAATATAAATAATTCGTTAGAGGTAAAGGTCTACATTAACCAGGGAACCCTTTGTGTCGCACTTGGTTATCTGCATGGTGCTCCTCCAACACACAGACATGAGACGCCATTGCGATCGCAAAGTGACGATTCTCACAGCATGGTGCCCCAGCTACGCAGACATGAGACGCCATTGCGATCGCAAAGTGACGGTTATCAGCATGGTGCTCCTCCCACACACAGACATGAGACGTCATTGCGATCGCAAAATGATTATCAGCATGGTGCCCCAGCTACGCACAGACATGAGACGCCATTGCGATCGCAAAGTGATTATCAGCATGGTGCCCCAGCTACGCACAGACATGAGATGCCATTGTGTTCGCAAAGTGATTATCAGCATGGTGCCCCAGCTACGCACAGACATGAGACGCCACTGCGATCGCAAAGTGACGGTTCATAAAAATGATATTATTACAGAAGTAATTACAATGAATGTAAACAGCGTCTCATATCTGTGCGTGGCTGGGGCGCATGGCTGCTGCGGTTACTTTTCGGTCGCAATAGCATCTCGCGTAGCAAGTGCGAACGCACGTACGCTGTGACGTCATGACGCTGGCGTCCTTCATGCGGCGTTGTTTGAGACAATGGCGGCGATAGCTAGGCAACGTTGTGCCCTGTGGGGTGATGCCGAAGTGCGCTATCTAATACAGAAAAGCGACCGGTGGGATTAGAAGTGCAGGCTACCTGTGGTGCATCCAATGCGCCACAAGAAATTGGTCCTAAGAAAAATAAAGAGGGGACTAATGAGACATTTTGGGTGGAGCGGACCCCTACCCAGATCCGAAAAAAGATGGCGGACCTACAATACCGCTCCAGCGAGAGGGTCGCCAGGATCCGGGCCCAGTTCCGCAGGCATCTGAGTGAGTATTGATGAGGGTATCTGGAGAGGTTATGTTTTGTGGGTTATCTACCTATATCAATGCACCCGCAGTGACGGGAGTACCAATAGTGAGGGGGTTACAGGCAGTGATAGGGTTACAGGCAGGGATGGGAGTACCAGTAGAGAGGGGGTTACAGGCATTGATGGAAGTACTGGCAGTGACGGGAGTACCAGCAGTGATGGGGCAGGCAGTGATGGGAGTATCAGTAGTGAGGGGGATACAGGCATTGATGGAAGTACTGGCAGTGACGGGGTTAGTAGAAGGATTATTTGACTGAATTGTATTTTTTATTTACAGCACCACCTTCACCAGCTCCAGCTGCATCACCTTCCCCAGCTACCCCTCCACCTGCATCACCTTCCCCAGCTGCCCCTCCACCTGCATCACCTTACCTAGCTACCCCTTCCCCAGCAGCAACCCCCCCTCCAGATTTGGGGTCATCCAGCCCTTCACCAACATATGGCTTCTCTCCAGTGTCACCCCGTGACATGGATGCAGGCTTGCCTTCAGGTAATTTACGCACATAATATAAGCTTCAGACAAGTTTGAGAACTTTGTTAGGTCTTATGTGTAATGGCTGTTGTGATATATATATTTTTCTGTGTTTCCCTAGCCGGCGGAGCAACAGGTTCTGGGTGGGCAGTCAGCGGGTCCTCAGATGAACCGCATGCGGACGAAAACCGTAAGTGTTAACAAACATGTAACATGTACATGTTGATGTTGCAACAGAATTCACTGTTAACTGTTACCATTACCTCCACAGAAATCCCCACTGCCCAGGACCTGTTGGTGTCACACCGTCGGCTGATGGGAGCCATGAACACCGCAGTGGCAGCAATGCACACCGCCATGGGAGCTCTGCATGACCACGAGGTGATGCTGGAGAGGGTTGTGGCTGGACTCCGGGGCACACATTAATTTTTTTTTTTTTTTTATTATTTGTATTAATGTATTGTTTTTTTTTTATTTTTTGGTGGCTGGCCTCCAAACGTGGGTGCAGTCATAATCTTTTGTTCTGGTTCACAGCTCCGGTCTCGGCAGTGACGTTGACCAGTAACACATCCGAGGTGCTCTGGGCAGGAGAGGACTCGGCGTCTCTTTATTGCTCAGCTCAGGGTTCAGCCGTCACCTTCTCCTGGAGACTGAATGGAAACCAAGTGTCATCAAAGCCTCCATATTCCATTACCCAGAGTGATTCTCCTCCAAACTCCACTCTCACCATCAGCCCCGTCTCCAAGACCGACACTGGACCATTCATCTGTACGGCATCCAACAGAGCCAATAGTATGAACAGTAGTGCAGCCAACCTCAATATCAACTGTGAGTAAAACATGTAATTCTGTCAATCCAATATATCTAGTTGTTATATCTAATGTATTTATGTAATTACCGTAGTCTGTCTATCATACAATAGTGACACAGGTCACTTAATGGCTACAACTCACATTGAGTGGCACTATACGCTTGATGGTTGCAGTCACATGTGTTGTACAAGACACTTGAAAGCTTCAAGACTTAATTTTTAATGTCACATTTTAGAGTTCACCTAGCAGGCCAATGGGACCTTGTTACAATATCATACTCCACAATTCTATTGAGAATCAGGTTGATGCGGAAATATTTGTTACTTCTTCCTCATTCATCGCTTCAGTGAGTTTCTGGATTCTGTCCCTTGCCACAGCCCATCCTTTCTTCTTGGAGGAGTTGTACTTCATTGGTGAATCCTTGTGACAATCCAATATGCGGGATAGAAAATAGATAAGTGGATATATAGATATTGGTAATATGTGGTTATTACATATATGACTTTCCTACATCCCAGGGTCTCCCGATGGGGATATTAGCTGTACTGCACAACCCATAGGACAGATCGTACAGCTCGGCTGTTCCTGGCCCGGAGGAAACCCTGCAGCCGATGTCACCATGATATTTGGTGATATGCAAAATACACTAAAAAATGAAGTGTTCAGAAATGTGAGCTCTTCCAGTAATATCCACGGGAGCAATCTCACCTGTAATGGTAACCAGAGAAGAAGCTCAAGCTGCGTGTTAATATTTGGTAAGAAGTCCGTTTCAGCTGTATGTTTAATATTGTATTCTACTCTTGAGTAGTGACTAAAATGGAAATATCTATGGCCCTGCTCACTTCTACTTTCTTCTTTCCTGCTGTTCTGCAATGTGATAGGTTGACAAAACAATGAAAACAATGGCAAAGGAGAATCCGTCTTGTGACGGACACTATCGGCACTTGGCAGACCCTTATAGCTTTACTGGAGTCTGACCAGTTTCTGTCCATTTACGAGATAAAATAGTAGTATGAATTTTGCAGTAAGGGGGTCATCGTAAAAGGGCAAAAAGTTTCAACATTTTTGCACAAATACCTCTTATTGATGCCAGAAAATTGTCAGGGAAAATTATAATTCACCCTCATAGTCGAAGACTGTAGTTAGTAAGATATCAGATTTTATGTTTAAACTTGATAGTTGCATATAACACTGGGCAACATTCCGCTTATGAGTTGCTATCTAGTCGTGATGACGCAGAATACTCACTCGCTTCCTCTTCAGGTGAGGAGGGCAGAGGAGGCCTCTGGTATGTGACTGCTGCTAATTAGTGACCCAATAATGACTAGTGACCTTCCCCTTAGTTTGAGACCTCATCCTGACCTACACATATTTTCACGCTATTGTAAAAATTGGGAAACACTAGCATACCAGGTCTTTCTCAGATGCATGGTCCTTAAGTCCAGTTTTCCTTCTAGTCCTAAATAAATCCAAGAAAATAAACAGAATCCTCAAAATAAAACGTTGGAAGTCTGGATAGGGGATAAAAAATAATAAATATAAATATATTCACCTGTCCTAGGCCCGTCCCTTATCTATCCTGCTGATGCCGCTTCCTGCCCTGTCTTCTGCTAGCGAACTCTGGCCTTTACATCTTCCAGCACTGACTAGGTCACATTTGGAGCGCAAAAGACATCATTGGCATCAATGGCATGTGTCCCACCCCTCGTGACCATGTGAGGCCCAGGCAGCACCTGAAGTTCTGAAATCTAGTGTCCACTCTCTAACCTATAGTATTGTTTGTAAAGTTGGATTTCTGGCCTCATTGACACTAATTACCATCATAGCATCCTTGGACAGAGTACTGCAATCCACCCAATCCTCTGCTACTGTGGGTCATTCTAGTACCTTGCCTGGTGCCCAATACTATACACCAGGGTTCCCCAACTCCATTCCTCAAGGCCCACCAATAGGTCATGTTTTCAGGATTTCCTTAGTATTGCCCAGGTGATAACCCTGCTATACACAGTGATTAATTTGAGTTCTGTTTAGTGATTTATAAAGTGGTGGAACTATATACCATCATGAATATATTTGCCTGCTTTCCTGCATTCCACCATTATCTTAATTGCCTTGGCAGCAGCTGCCTGACATTGGTTACTACAGGTAAAGCTAGGTCACATGAACGTATTTTCTCTCATCTGAGAGATTATGTAGATTACACTCTGATCAGAGTTCGATCAGAGTGTGATCATAGTGTAATCCAATTCTCTTGGATTAGGAGAAGATGGAGAAAAAATTGTCTCTATCTTCTCCATTCTGTCAGTCCATGGAAATCAGACTGCACTCAGATGTAATCCGAGTGCAGGCTGATGTTTTCTTCATACTAATTGACTTGCATGGTCGACTGCGATTCGAATATAGGATCAAGCTCTGACATGCTGTGATTTTTTTTCCTCAGACCGGGTCTATCTGAGGAAATTATGATACATGTGTACAGCCCCATAGAATAACATTGGTCCAAGTGCGACCCAATGTTTTGGCGGATCGCATTCTCACCAAAAATATGGTCATGTGCATGAATCCTTTGCCTGAGTTCCTTTTCTGTGACATTTTGTCATTCAGTATACAATGGTGACATGGTTTTTCCCTTTCCCTTCCCATAAACTTATGTAGTAATCCCTAGTTACTAAGTTATTGCACAAGCCACAAACTTATCCAAACCCATGCGTAATATGATAAACTCAACCAGGGCCGGCTCCAGGTTTTTATGGGCCCCGGGCGAAAGAGCCTCAGTGGGCCCCTTTAACACAGACCACGATTCATGATGCACAGATACAGCAGAGAAATATAGGTGCAGTACAATGCCAAATACTTCACTTCTTCCATTACATGAGTGATATCTATTGTAAATTGTACAATAGCACAAAAACCGCCAAATCCTCACAGCGCACAGAACAGACTGGACAGTACAGTCCTCCATACAATATTATGGGCACCACAGTCTCCCCCTCATCACCCATATAATACCCCATGCAGGATGTCACCCCCCCATATAATGCTCCATACAGAATACTGGACCCAAAATAATGCTCCATACAGAATACTGGACCCAATATAATGCTCCATACAGGATACTGGTCCCCATATAATGCTCCATACAAAATATGGAGCTCTCCTCTGCGAGGTACTGCGTTCTGCACTGTTACGGCTCAGGAAAGGGCGCTGTGGAAAGACTCCCCATTATCATCATGATTGTCTCCCCATCATCATCATTGTCTCCTTATCATCATCATTGCCTCCCCATCATCATCATGGCCTCCCCATTATCATCAATGCCTGCCCATTATCATCAATGCCTGCCCATTATCATCATCTTCTCCCCATCATCATTAATGCCTCCCCATTATCAGCAATGCCTGCCCATCATCATCTCCTCCCCATCATCATCAATGCCTCCCCATTATCAGCAATGCCTGCCCATCATCATCTCCTCCCCATCATCATCATCTCCTCCCCATCATCATCTTCTCCCATCATCAATGCCTGCCCATTATCATCAATGCCTGCCCATTATCATCATCTTCTCCCCATCATCATCAATGCATCCCCATTATCAGCAATGCCTGCCCATCATGATCATCATCTCCTCCCCATCATCATCAATGCCTGCCCATCATCATCTTCTCCCCATCATCAATGCCTGCCCATTATCATCAATGCCTGCCCATTATCATCATCTTCTCCCCATCATCATCAATGCCTCCCCATTATTAGCAATGCCTGCCCATCATCATCTTCTCCCCATCATCAATGCCTGCCCATTATCATCAATGCCTGCCCATTATCATCATCTTCTCCCCATCATCATCATCAATGCCTCCCCATTATCAGCAATGCCTGCCCATCATCACACACAGACAGCACACAAGCACTCTCTCACATACATACACACACACATACACACACACACATTCATACACACACAAAGCACCGCACTACATACACACAGACACACACAGAGACACACACACACACGTCTTACCTGTCCGGCGTCCCCGCGCTCTCTGCCACAGCCGGCCGCTGAATGATGACGTCATTCAGCGGTGCTGCTGTGAGAGGAAGCGCCGGTGCCCCCTGGAGCCCGGAGCTGCGGCAGCGGAGGCACGGGAGAGGTAAGTATTGTGCCAGCTGATGCCGGGGCCCTGAGCAAGCGGGGGGAGCCCAGTGGCGGCGCTGACACCGCTCTCCTCCGCTAACGGGCGCGGGGGTGCCAGACTGCGAGTGGGCCCCCCGCCTGCTCAGGGCCCCGGCACTTGCCCGGGTGTGCCGGGTGCTGACGCCGGCCCTGAACTCAACATTCATCAAAACATTTACACCAGAATGCTTCAAAAACTTAACCTTAAGGTGTTTCCAGACGCGACAGGCTCTCATATTTCTTCATACATTACTCGATATATGTATATTACGCATATATTTCATAATACTCTAAACTTTATGTATATTTTGCATCTCATAATCTTTGCATGATTATTAATACCTGTTTTGATTTTAGGTGCTGAAATATTAAGCTACGCTTAAATATGTGTATTTCTGAACTGTATGTTTGCCTGTCTATCCCTATTTTTCCTCCTTATCCCTTTTTCCCCTCTTTCCTCCTTCCCGATTCCCCATGTTTCCTCTTCCTTTCCCCTTCCCACTCTTTGAAAAATTTTGAAAGTTCAATAAAAATTATTGGAAAACAAAAAGTTGAAAATTTTTTGCACAATGTGGCCTTGCACAAAAATTTTCCAATTTTTGTTGTTTCCACGTCAGTTTACCCTAGTTCTGCCAAAATGAGCAACACTGGGGCAGGATGGGGTCACGATGGAGGCTTGATACCACAGCTTTAATTCATGACAAGCTGTGAGTTTCCTTATTGCCTGTATTTTTACTCCAGTCCCTGACTGGAATAAGATTTGTGGCAAGGAACATGGAGGTGCATGGCTCTTAAATCAGAAGCTTCTGATTCCAACACGACCCTCATCGAGACTATCAAGAAGGTTTTGATGAGTAGGGGCCTCTGTGTTTGCTACTTTTTATGCAAATCCCTCTTCAAGGTCATAAATGATTGTATGAATGAATGTCACTAATATTGATCATTGAAAGCCTCTGCTCATTCGTAAAGAGAAGTAACTGCCTAGGGAATAACTATTTATATTTTCTGGATTTTATTCCCTTTTCCATCAGAGCCCCCTGTGTCTACTATCCATAAAAATGACACAGTTACTCCAGGTCTAGTCGGAGGTGCAGTCAACCTAACAGTGGATCTACAAGCTGGAGTCCAGTCGCGGGCCACTGCCCTGTCAGCTCAGGCCCTTCCGGCTTTGTTCTCTTGGTACCAAGGCAATAGTGCTACTGCCATTCAGAATGGTGGTAAATTCAGGGTGGACTCCACTCCCTATGCATCCACTCTCAACATCGATAAGTTGACCAAAGCCGAATCTGGAGATTATAAATGTGTTGCCGAGAATTTTGTTGGAAAAACGACCTTCCTTTTCAATGTTAAAGTGTCTCAAAGCGGTAAGTCACGTCCAATAAATATATCATTTTCAATCTGACTACCATGAATAAAGTAATATGGAAAGGTATCCAACTGTGATCCATACTCCATCATGACCACCTGATGATAAGAAGATCACAACAATTAGTTGTTGTTTGTGGGAGATATCAGCATCAGGTGTCCAGTTTGTGCCTTAACCCAATATGTGAAGTCAACCATGAAATATAAGCTACCCAGTTCTAGTCTACAACTGATTGAGTATTATCATTCAGCTGCAATAATGGCTTAAAGTAGAAAATAGTTTCTGAAAATATTTTTTATCTCCTTTTTTATTGTTACTTTGTATGCTCTTTATTTTCTAGGTGGTGGTTCCAGTAGTGGACTGGATGGTGGGGCGATCGCCGGTATTGTTATAGGTGTACTTGCTGGTGTTGCATTAATTGGAGTCATTGCATTCTTCATATTAAGGAAACGTATGTACCCGTTACTTTGTGTATAGCTGCATCTACTATATTAACTTTCAAATTGAATTTTCTGGGTGTTTCTTTTTTAATGTCACAGTAATGCTAGATTGTTGCTTCAGTGATTGTCTACATTAAAGTAAAGGCCGGAGGAGCCGCCTCCTCCCCCCCACGGTGTAGGCAGAGGCCGGCATGACAATGGGTTGGAGTGGGTGGGGACAGGGTTTGTGGGGTGGAGATATGCTAAGGAGGCTTTTATAGGGACAGTCAGGGGTGGGGACACTTCAGTTTCCTGCTCCTAAAGGTCAAGAGCAGTCCCATTGTTACCCTGCTGCACTAACCATGGCGTCTGTAGCGCAGATCCTTGATACTTTCTGGTTGGCAGTGGAGTCAAAGCCACCCGGCTGACTGCAGATGCAGGTGGCTAGGATCATCGGCGAGGGAGCGAGGACGGTGGTGGCGGAATCGCCATGATAGCGGCATCCCTGTCGGGTGCGGCACTCCTGAGCGCTTGTCTCTTGAAGCGGCTCCCTGGACCCAGCACAGGTGCAGAAATCCCTTCAGGGACCCTCCAAGCCGGGTGCCGGGTGGTAAGCGTTCTAGCAGGCCCCAGTCAGGGAGGAATGCACGAGCTAGGCTGGGTTCAGCGGCAGTTAGCAGGACTCCACCTCAGCCTGTGTTGGGGCAGAGCCTGCACACACTGGGATTCACAGATCCAGTGTCATCACGGCGGGTTGTCATGGCGATGACACAGTTGGGCGACCCGCCTCTACCCCCGCACCTGACCATAGATTTTCCAGGACGCCCAGCTGGCGGGCAGCACCCCTCTGCAGCCAGGGCTGACGGCCCTGTTATTGACCCGGGAGTGACATCTACAGACACAGGAATTACGTTGGACACCCTGCAGCCTGTTTCCAGTGGGTGGATCAGACAGTGGGTTAGTGTCTGGGGTGTCATGCTCTCAGGTGCAGCCAGCTGGTCCAAGTGGTTATTATGGAGTGATCCCATCCAGGATTGTGCGGTCTGCCAGGGCCATGACATCGGCATCATCAGGATCTTCAGGATTCGGACCTCAGGCACCAGCGGGTCCATTCGATAGAATTGGCGCAGCATACATATGTCTGGTCGCGGGGTCTAAAGCTAGGGGATCACAGCTCACTCGCAGCCCGATGACTATTATTCTGTCTTGTCCGTTGCCCTCGCTGTTAATGTCTCCAGTGATTGGGGGTAGTCGGGTCAGTATTTTCGGGTCAGGGGGTTGGTTTCAGTCAGATCCTGTGGGTGACGGAGTTAGAGAGATCCTGGGTAATGTGAGGGATTTGCTGACACGTTTGGAAGGTGGTAGGTCAAGTCCGGGGCATTTAGCTGCGTGAGTGGGCTTGCAGTCTTTGGGGCATAGTTTTTCAGGTATTGGTTCGGTTGTGCCTAGCAGAATTTCTGATCCGGTGTCAGTGTCGGTGAAGTGCAGACGGAAAAGGATTGTAGGATTCATTTAGATGATAGGGCTCGTGGGGAGGTTTATATTTATTTTGAGGGTCCGCTTGGGTCTCAAGGAAGTGGGGGAAAAATCAGGAAGGACGAATATGTCGAGATTTTTTCCCTGCTTCCTTTGTAGAAGTTTAACTTAGATAAAGGTAAAAAGGATGATAGTAAAAAGGAGGAGGAGGAGAAACGTAGGTGGCGCCTGATCCCTCAGACATTTGTCAATTGGCTTCAGGCGTTTGCTATTTTGGCAAGTGTTATAGAGGAAAAGGTGCCGGAGAATTGTTCTCCTCTGTTCTGCTATATGGACTCCATCGGGGAGGCGCATAGGGTTTATGGGGGTTAATCATGTCTCTGTTATGACGAACAGTTTCGGCAGAGGAAAGCTATTCGTCTGGCAATTCGGTGGGATCAGCAGGTTATAGGTTTGTGGTTGCGGGTTATGGCGCCGACTAGATTTGGCCAATCCTTTCAAAGGGGGGCCAGGGTTGCCAGCCAGTCCACTACCCAAGGAAGTACTCAAGGGGCTGGGGGGCAGTCGGGTCAGTCAGTAGTTCAGAAGCCCGGATTATGCTGGCAATTTAATGAAAGTCAGAGTAAATTTGGAACTAGCTGCAAGTTCAAGCATCTCTGCTCGCTCTGAAGTGGTTCCTCCCATGGAGCTGTCAGATGTTTTAGAAAAACAAGGCAAAGGCGGGAAATAATAATACCCAAGGGGGAGATGCCAGTGAAGCTGGCCGTGATGGTCCCTTATCTAAATAGGTTTACGAATAAGGTGGAGCTATTGAGATTAGCTTTTAGTAATGGTTTCAAAATTCCTGCTCTGCCTTTTGTGATACCCCAGGTTCTTAAGAATCTTAGGTAAGCAGAGCATTATGCGGAGGTAGCTGTGGAGAAGTTGGGACAGGAGGTTGCTTTGGGCCGGATGTCCGGACCGTTTAGTGTTCCTCCATTTGATGATTTAGTTGTTTCACCCTTGGGAGTTGTTCCTAAGAAGGAGCTGAATAAATTTTGGCTTAATCATCATCTGTCTTATCCTCGTGAGAAGTCGGTAAATGACGGGATTGACCCGGAGCATTGCTCAGTGGTTTATACATCATTTGATGAAGCGGCACGTTGGGTTCGGAGTTGTGGGAGGGGGGCGCTTATGGCAAAAACAGACATTGAATCTGCTTTTAGATTGTTACTGGTTCATCGTGAGAGCGTTAGATTGTTGTGTTGTTATTGGGGAGGGGAATTTTTTGTTGATAGATGTTTGCCAATGGCTTGCTCTATGTTTTTGAGGCCTTCAGTTCTTTTCTTGAATGCGTTGTTCATGATGTGTTAGGTTATGACTCGCTGATGCATTATTTAGACGATTTTTTGTTTATTGGTCCTGGTCATTCCGGCTGCTGTGAAACCATTCTGAGTGCAGTTGAGTGGGTGGTGGAGCGTTTTGGGGGACCGCCAGCTCCAGGAATAATAGAAGGGCCCTGTATGAGCCTTTCTTTTTTTGGCATCGTGATTGACTCGGTCAATTGGGAATTCAGGCATCGTTATGGACTCGGTCAATTAGGAGTTCAGATTGCCGGAGGAGAAGCTAGTTGCAAGAAGAGGTGGTCTTGCGAATCGTTTACAAAAGTTGTCATTGCGAGAAGTTCATTCGCTTCTTGGTAAGCTGAATTTTGCTTGTCGCATTATCTGAATGGACAGAGTTTTCTCTTGTCGTCTGGCTAGCGCCACAGTGAGAGTTCGAGCTCCGCATCATTTCATTCAGCTATCTGGAGGGCACTGAGCTGATTTGGAGATTTGGGATAGTTTTTTAGAGCAATATAACAGCCGTTCATTGCTTTTGGGGGAGGCGGTGGAGAACTGTGATTTGGATTTCTTTACAGATGCTTCAGGTAGGTTTGGTTTTGGGGCATACTTTAGAGGCCAGTGGTGTGCTTCTAGGTGGCCGGAAGATTGTTTTTTGTCAGGCCTAGTCAAGAATATAGCATTGTTGAAGATATTTCCCATTCTGGTAGTCATGCATTTATGGAGGAGGGATTTTCAGGACAAGAGGGTATGCTTCAATTGCGATAACATGAGGGCAGTGTGTGTGATTAATAGTTTGATGGCATCTTCACCTCCGGTGATTTGGCTACTTCGGCAATTGGTTTTGACTTACCTGTTCATTAATGCGTACATTACGGCTTCTCATGTGCCAGGTGTAAAGAATTCTATTGCTGACTCGCTATCTCATTTGCAATGGGAGCGTTTTCCGTTGTTGGCCCAGGATGCGGAGGGTTTGGAGTGCCCGCGGAGCTTTGGAGCATGGTCTCCGGGCTGCAGAATCTTTGATTAAGTCGTTCCTGGCAGCCAGCACGTGGGCTGCTTACCAGTCAGGTGGGAGCTCTGTTGTTGTGGTTGAGTCAGGGGGCAGCAGAAGGTTGGTCATCGGCGAAGATCTCGCAGATTTGCTTGGCTTTGGCCTTTGTTTTCAATCTTCAGGGTCAGAGGGATTTGACAAAAGTGTTTTTAGTGAATCAGGCATTGAAAAGGTTTAGATGAGGTGGTAGTTGGGGTGATTGTAGGTGTCCGGCTTCTTTTAACGTGCTGGAACAGCTAGGGGACAGTTTGGATAAGATCTATAGTTCGGATTTTGAGACATGTCTTTTCCGTTTGGCTTTTTCGCTTGCCTTCTTTGGAGCTTCTAAGGTGGGGGAGATTGTGTCTCCCAGTAAAAGTAGAGTGGGAAGTCTTTTGGCCAGGGACGTGGTGGCCACAAATGAGGGGTTGGAGTTTTCGATCAGGCAGCCGAAAACTGATCAGGAGGGAAATGGTAAGCGGGTAGTATTAGGAGCTGTGCTGGAATCCTTGATGTGTCCATTATTTTGTTTACAGTCTTTCAATGATTTTTCGGCCTTGTCAGGAGAGGCCATTATTGCGGACTGTTCCTTTTTGTCAAACTTCCAGTTTATTACAGTGTTTAGAAAGGGTTTGGCTTTGTTGGGTCTGGATGCTTCCCGGTTTGCATCTCATTCTTTTCGGATTGGGGCAGCAACAGAAGCAGCAGTTTGTGGTTTGGGTCCTGACGTAGTGCAGCGGATTGGGAAATAGGATTCCAGGCGCTACAGGAGTTTTATTAGGCCTCAGGGAGTTGGGGCAGATTTGCACAATTGATGTAGAATTGTGGTTGTTTGTTAATGGGAAGGGATTGTGGTGTAAGTTGTTTGTGCTTTATTGTAGCTTCTAACCCTTGTTGATTTGGATCTTGGGCCATTCGTATGTCCAATGGGAAGCGCGGCATGCAGATGTGCAGCGTGAGGAGAGGCAGCTCGGTTTTTCCAGGAATGTGGCAGTGATCAGGTGGTTTGGTTTCAGGGGGATGAGTTGGAGCAGCGTCAGGCTTGATAGGCCACCTGATATTTTGGTATTACATGTTGGGGGTAATGACCTGAAGGTTCGCCCTTTTTAGGAGTTAGTAAAGGACATTAAGCATGATTTTCTTTGGTTATGGGTGTCTTTTAGAGGGATGACCGTTGTATGGTCAGAAATTGTTCCGCAGAAATGTTGGCATAACGCGAGATCAGTGGAAAAGATTAATAAGGCCAGAATAAAAGTTAACAGGGCTGTGTCCAGTTTCGTGTGTAGGAATGGGGGTGTTGCAGTTCGTCACTTTGAGCTGGAAAAAGGGGATGAGGAATTTTGGTTGTCGGATGGGGTACATTTGAACGCTGTAGGTTTACAGGACGGTATCAAAAGGGCCATAACATTTCATTGTGGGAGGGTCTCTGTTATTTGAGGTGGTAAAAGGCCTTTGTTGTGGCGGTTGGGGAGGTCCTTGAAGTTGGTGCTAAATTGGTCTGGGGATCCATGGGTATATGGATTCCTGATTTGGTAATATATTATAGTTTTGGTCTGGTGATTTTGGGGGGATTTTTGGCAATGGTTTGTTGGATCCCAGGGTTTGAGTGAACAATGGAACCCCTTGGGGTATTGGTGCTCCCGTAATTTATAGTCTGCTATTATGTCCGCAGTTTTTTGTTTGATCAATCCCCATTAGGAATGTGCTCCACTATTGCCAATGCCATCCAGTGTACATCTTGCCACGTGCATGCAGTCCTTGAAAAGCCGGTCGAGGGTGCATACCGCTGTGCGAGATGTGAGCACGTTGTGCATGTGGAAGCCCAGATTCTGGATCTACATGTGCAGCTGGCAACACTGAGATCCATAGACAATATGGAAAGGAGTCTTCTGCTCACTGAGCAGACGCTCAATGGGATAGATGAGGGGGGGGATGCTAGGATGGAGCTGCAGGACACTGAAGCATCAAGCTGGGTGACAGTTAGAAGGCGGGGTAGAGGGAAGAGCGCCAGGGAGGCTAGTCCTGATCTGGCACACCCCAATAAGTTTGCTAAGTTGACAGATGAGGGGGGTGTCAGTAAAGGTGCAGCACTGCTGCCGCAAGGCATGTCCTCTGGGGGAACAGTTAATAATTTAAGAAAGAATAGAGGTACAGAGAGATACATAAAGTGCATGTATTATAATGCCAGAAGCCTCATCAACAAAATGGCGGAATTAGAATTAATTTTGTTGGAACATAATTATGACATGGTGGGGATATCTGAGACTTGGCTGGACGAGAGCCACGACTGGGCTGTTAATTTACAGGGCTATACTCTGTTTAGAAATGACCGTAAAAATAAGCGAGGTGGGGGTGTGTGTTGATATGTAAAATCATCCTTAAAAGGAATCTGTCACCCCATTTTTGCGATATCAGATAAAGATATCACTGAATAGTGCGTCCCATAACTAATCTATAGGTACCTATCATATCTCCTGACACCCCGATTTCATGTCAAAATACCTTTGTAAAGTTCGTTTTTCAGTATGCAAATACATGCAGTCCGGTCCAATGGGCGGCGTTTATTCTCATTTCCCCACTGCCTCCATTCTTGCTCTACGCACTTCTTTTCTTCCTTTCGCGTCCGGTTTCCGCGCTTGCGCTTTGAAAAAGCCCCTCGCGCATGCGCAGTGTGCTTTGCCCAACAGTGGGCAAAGCATAAAATCATTACTGCGCATGCGCCACTATTTTGCCTGACTTTCCTTGCCCCGGAAGTCATCCAAGGCAAGCAGTCATTTCCTGGACACAGGAAATACTGGCGCATGCGCAGACCTGATTTTCTACTGTACTTTTATCCACAAGATAGTCCAAAGCCGTATACAATCTTATTAGAGCTGGCACTCATCATCAACTACAACTTCAAAGATCGCGGATAAACATAACCGCAAAAAGTGTTCCAGCAAAGAAAATATAAAAAATTAACCTTTATTAACATATAACATACTGTAACATTTCCAGGGGTTATAGCTCTAGGATCGCTGTCTGGGTAGACAGAATGGCACGAAAACAGTTCATTCAGACAGCAGTTCTGGTGTAAAACTGGCCGCAACCAGCTTTATTAAAGTCCACAGCAAACAGATAAAAATAAATCATAAACAGAAAACCTAGGCTTGTCTAGCCACTAATTACACATAGATAGATTTCCCTGACTATCCGGGTCCAGACTCTACCAGTCTGTGCCCAAAACAACACATATGATATATGTTACCAGTATGGAGTTTCACAGATACTCCTCCTTGTGTCTGAAGGCCCCTTCAGCGTCCAGACTTGAGAGAGATCCACTCCTATTCAGCCGCTATTCGCACGGATTCGCACTGAGACTACTCCTGTGTCCGGGGTACCTCCTGCACCCAGACTGAGATAGCTCACACTCCTGGAGACTGCTTCTTGTGCCGGGACACCTTCCTGTGTCCAGACTAAGCCAGCTCTAACACTCTTGGAGACTGCTTCTTGTGCCGGGACACCTTCCTGTGTCCAGACTAAACTAGCTCTAACACTTGGAGACTGTTTCTTGTGCCGGGACACCTTCCTGTGTCCAGACTAAACTAGCTCTCTCTCTGACTGTGTTTCCCAGACACCTACTTCTGGTTTCCTAATTATCACCTGAGTGGCCACAGGTTTGAGCTGCAAACGTGTACTTGAATGGATGGTGTAATGACCTTTCTCCACCACTAGTTTTACAAAGGCACACATTTCCCCTATACAAGTCAGCAAAGTACCTGTGAAATGTACACCCCATTCAATACATACGCTCTCACTGTCTCACATATCCCCCCCTCTTCTCCAGACCGGAGGGCTGGTCATCCAGACCGGAGGGCTGGTCAACAATCCAAAAGAGACAGTGAACTCCGAACACTGCATCAGCACTATACTTCTATATAGGTCAGGTACCAGGAGCTGTCTCACGACCTCTCCCTGGACTTCAGTGTCCCTATACAATAGGTTATTGTTCATGGCAGCATGAGGAAACCTCTCCTCAGAGCCAGGCTCTTGGGGAACCTCATTTAGAACACTTATATTTTCCTGTGCCGTTTTAAGAGTGGGGTCTCGCAACTGCTCACTCCCAAAATTGTCACAGGACACAGGTAGGTCAGGGACACTCGGTTCCCGAGAACCACCATCCTCGTCTCCCAACATCACCTGCAAAGGAATTTCATCTTTATCACGGTCATCACCATTATCAGTATCATCACTATTATGATTAGCATCATCATCATTATCATCATCATTATGATCATCATCATCATTATCATCATCATCATTATCATGATCATCACATAAGTTTAAGCTTGTGGGGTTGAACACATAATATATCCAATCACCTCAACCCACAGTTCACACAGAGACCATGTACTTGTCCCTTGCTCTGTTCAGCCCCGGAATATTAGTCAATGACATTCGCTCATTCCTTAGGGACCTACCGTCTGTCATTGTCACAGACTTCGTCCAGTCATATTTCTGGGACGTAACCTTGTCAGGTCTCCCCTTCGCTCCCAGTGGTCAATCGTAACCTTGTCAGGTCTTGCCTGGGTATCTAAGGTCCGGTTAGACTCCGTACTGTCCTGTACTCTATCGGGTCGTCTGTATGGGCCTCTCAAACCTGAGTTACTGGAGGTCTCACTACCTCTAAACCCACGCCACTACCCTCAGGACATCTTGTAAGGTCCCTAACTTCAGCCGTAGCTGTTCTGTTATTTAGGGGGCCCTTTCTCTGTCGGGTCTCACTATTCTTAGACGGCTGCCATCTTCTGCTGCTCAGATGATGCTGTCTATCTACTCGCTGTCTAGCGAGATTCAATTGTTCTACCTCTCGCAGGTAGGTCACACGGTACGCCACCAGCATGCGCACATATTCAAGACTTTCTTCCGTTCCTATAGCGTAGAATGACACCATGCCGTCTTCATCTGGTATCCAGTCCCGACGATCACGTGGACTGCTTACTTTCACCACACCAGACTTCTTCACCATTATCTGCATGGCTCGGCCATTTCTCCCAATCAGCTTTCTCACCAGAACATGAGGCACCCGGATGACCTCTTCCTGTAGATTGTGAGCTTTTCTCATAAGCTTTAGTTGTCTAACGGTTTGTTCTGTCTTCAACCGGAGAAACCGCTTTGTGCGAATACATCGCCAGTGCATGTCACTTAGGATTGCCACCCTCTTCACTGTAACTTCGGTCGTGGACAAGACCACCAGCTGTTTAGCTCCTGAGGTCGAGTACACCTTACAGGCTCCCACGGCCTTCCTAAACGCTTCATGCACAGACTCACGGGTGCATTCTTCTCTCAAGTCCTCGGGTACATCTACGAGGCACTTGTACCGACACGTTTCGGTCTCACCAATGGTTTCCAGACGATCAATCAGCTCAGGGTTCAGGGACAACTGACTGTCAGTTTCTTCCCCCTTTATGCTTCTTCTGAGCTGACTCACAGCTACAAATTCGTGAATTTCCGTCCTGACCACTTCCATTTCACATTTATCTTCCGTTACCACACTCTTAGCTCTCCTCAGGTCTATTTTCTCCTGGCAAAAGGGAGCGAGTGCAACGTGTTTGCCCTTTTCTTTCTCCAAGGAGGCCTTGTTCACCGAGTGACACTGTATCAGGCGACTTTTAAGCCCGAGAACTTCTTCCTCTAGTTCCGCCATTCGCCTCTCAGCTGCCCGTCTCTGAAGCTTCTCTTGCGTCCACTGGGCTTGTAACCACTCCTTGAGCTCCTTGATCTCGGCTCCGACATCCACCGAATCATCCGAACTCACATCACTCGAGGAAGTATCTGCTTTACACCTCCCATCTCCAGTGGCCAACTCCTGGACCTGGTCTGTAGCTTCTCTGATGGACTCCTCCATCTTTTCCCGCTCAGCTTCCATTTGGCTGAGCTTTTCCTTAAGGCGCATCTCCGCCTTCTGGAGAGTATCACAGGACATCTGTAGCTCCTTCACCTGAGCTTCCAGACCTAGGGTCTTTCTGCGCAGATCACCATTTTCTTCACGGGTGTCCTGCAGAGTGGTCTCAACCACCTGGCGCATTTGCTCTGCATCCCTCTTATCCTCTTCTAGTTTTTCTTTGACCCTGAGAAGATCCACATAATCTCTCTTCATCTGTTGCAGTTCCCTACTGCGTTCACCACACTCCTTCCTGGAGTCACACAGCTCCTGGTTGAGCTGTTCGCGCAGTCTTCTAGGATTTGTTTACTTCCAGAAACTCCATCCTGCAGCGCCTCCTTCTCCCGCTTCAACTGCAAAACCTCTTCCTTGATTTTGCGGCGGTCCTCTTTAATGGCAAAGAACATATTCTGCCACAGGATAACTTCCTCGTTGCTTCCTTCTAGACCTCGCTGGTCTGAGGACACGTCCTCCAGGTTTTCACATAATTGCAGCATGTCACTCTGATACTGCAGCCGAATAGGTTCCAGCTCTTGGCCATGACTGGCCCTCTCCTCTTCTACCTCTAAAGGAGAATCCACACTTGAAGCATAGGCAGACAGTACTACATTCTCTTCATTTTCATTTTCAGTGAGTACTACCGGCACAACCTTTTTGTGGCCCTTGCGCCGTCTACGACGAGAGGAGGACTCTCTTCCCTCGTCTAGCCTCTCCTGACTGAACTCACTTTTTACTTTCATAGTGTCCCAGTCAGCTAGGGGTCTGTGTCACTCCCCATGGTGTTGTGGACTAACAGGTCACCTCCCACTTTGACGTCACCCCCTTCTACTGGAGCTACCCCGTTATCAACGGTCACATTGTCATTTTTAGGAGGTACCAACCCACAACCAGTAATAATTTTCAGTTTTCCACACTCTACACTTTTGTGAAAATCCGCCCCTTTTTAGACTCCCCCCCTTTTTAACAACCACACCGGCAGGGTAAATTTTACACAAAAAATCAGCAGTAGTCTTAGGACTCAGTTCACAACATCTCTTACCACCTCCCGCGGCACTCTGTGACAACACTGGCACCCCCGGAGAGTCCATAGAATGGTCCACTGCCGCCATTCCATACGGTGCCCATAGCTCCCGCACCCTGTCCAGTTGCATGTCCAGTAGACATTTCTCAAATATGCGGTCCGACTTGTCAGACCCATTCGCTGCTCCGTTCACAGCCATCGCGGAGCACTGTTCACACCAGAACTTCACCGCTTTCCCTTGGAAAAATCTTCGTGGCCCCGCCGAGCCACAGCAAAATTTGAGTGCGACGACAATCTTCACAACCCCGCCGAGTTGCAGCTGAAAACCGGATTTAGTGCGACGACAATCTTCGTAACCCCCACCGAGTCACAGCAAGATGCCTTCGTGACCCCACTGAGTCACAGCAAGATGCTTGTATCCACACTCGTCGTCCATGCTGTCAGACTTCTCTGTCTCAACAACGGCAGTCTTCACTCAAGACATAAACACTCTACAGTCTTTTCCACAGAAAAATTCAGCTCTGCTGTGCAGACACTTTTTTTTTTTTCTTTTTTCCCTTTTGCAAACTCTATTAGGGCTACTGTCTCTTTAAGACTGCTCCAAACAGACGTTTCTCTTGACACACACTTTTTTTTTTTCTCTGCTGCTATTTCAACAGACTTCACCTTTATTGCTGTCTCTATGCCACCGTGCTGCATGCACACTCCAGCACTAACTGTATCAGCCACTGCGCTGCCCGCATTCTCCACCAATTGTAACATTTCCAGGGGTTATAGCTCTAGGATCGCTGTCTGGGTAGACAGAATGGCACAAAAAACAGTTCATTCAGACAGCAGTTCTGGTGTAAAACTGGCCGCAACCAGCTTTATTAAAGTCCACAGCAAACAGATAAAAATAAATCATAAACAGAAAACCTAGGCTTGTCTAGCCACTAATTACACATAGATAGATTTCCCTGACTATCCGGGTCCAGACTCTACCAGTCTGTGCCCAAAACAACACATATGATATATGTTACCAGTATGGAGTTTCACAGATTACTCCTCCTTGTGTCTGAAGGCCCCTTCAGCGTCCAGACTTGAGAGAGATCCACTCCTATTCAGCCGCTATTCGCACGGATTCGCACTGAGACTACTCCTGTGTCCGGGGTACCTCCTGCACCCAGACTGAGATAGCTCACACTCCTGGAGACTGCTTCTTGTGCCGGGACACCTTCCTGTGTCCAGACTAAACTAGCTCTAACACTTGGAGACTGTTTCTTGTGCCGGGACACCTTCCTGTGTCCAGACTAAACTAGCTCTCTCTCTGACTGTGTTTCCCAGACACCTACTTCTGGTTTCCTAATTATCACCTGAGTGGCCACAGGTTTGAGCTGCAAACGTGTACTTGAATGGATGGTGTAATGACCTTTCTCCACCACTAGTTTTACAAAGGCACACATTTCCCCTATACAAGTCAGCAAAGTACCTGTGAAATGTACACCCCATTCAATACATACGCTCTCACTGTCTCACAATACAAATAAAAAAACAATAAAATAACAACAATGCCCAGTAGGAGGTATATAGTGTATTACCACATCAGTAAATTGGTATATCTGCGGTCCAGTAAATAGGAGTTAATATATAAGAAAAATCCCTAAAGCACCTTAAACTAATGACGCCCTAGTATATAAGTGTTGGCATAGATATACTGCCACAAAGCTGTATCAAACAAGATAAACGCCCACTCTGTAAGTAAGTGACTGGACTCAAAAAGAGCTCCAAAAAATGCTTAACATGTGACTAGCCACTATATCTGATCAGGCTGAACCCAACAATTCTAAGCACAGATCAATGATAAATAAATAACTGGACCCTAAAAGTCCTAGATCAACTACTGCTATGAAACGGCATCACCACATAAGTAGGAAGTATATACCGCAAATGAACGAGTAATTACCTAAGAACTGGACCGTGCTGATGTGCGTGGCGTTACCTCCTCCACCCCAACGCGCGTTTCGCTCAAGCTTCTTCCGGGGGCGTGTCTAGACATGGGTGGTTACTTGTTAAATAGCAGAAGGCTCCAATTAGAAAGCCAGGATTAACCCAGGGGAGTGCCGTGTCTAGCGTCATCATTCTGACCTCATCGGCGCATGCGTGGATCAGTGCTGCTGGATCAAAAGTTACTTCCTGTAACACTCTCCTTGGAACGCATGCTGGAACGCATGCGATCCAGTCGTGGAGCATGTGTGGAAGTAAACAGCGCAACTAGACACCATGTAAGCGCTCCGGTAGAAGATGAAGCCTCAGGACTATAAAGTGACATAGTGCGAAAGTGAATTATTATATTGCTACCATATTAAGAAACAATTTGTTTAATTATGCTATCCTCTATTATATCTGTTAGATCCTATATATATAACCAAACTAATAATTATAAATACCGAAATAAATGCGCAGTGCTGAAAAATAAAGTGAATTTAATAATAAATAATTATGATAACAATACACATAATAATAATAAAGTGCAATAATAAATGTAATCCCTTATTAAGAAGATCCATATAGAACTAATACAAATAAATGCAAGAAAATACAGCATGCTTGGGTCCAAAATAAGATCTTCATTAAAAGGCATGGAATCCGGTGCGTGCTTTTGGATATCTTCAAACGAACCAAGGTCCAGAAATTATCTGAATGCATTCATCTCTACCAAAACTATGGATCATTATAACTGGCCAACTGCTTCAACGAAATCCATCCAGGTCTTCATATGATGCGAACATAAATGTCATCAATTAATATCTATTTGATAATAATCAAAATAATTAAAACAATACAAACACCAATAAATTTAAAACCACCCACCCCTAAAAATGATGCCACTATTAATTAAGGAGTTATAACCTAAATACTAAATCTTTGATGCCTATTATAAAAAAGAGGAAAAACCCAGGCTTTCATTCAAACCTAATGGACTCATAGTCCCCAACCTGAAGATCCATTCACTTTCTTTTTGCGCTAAGACCCTACTTAAATCTCCACCTCTGATGCCAAGAGAAATCAGGTCTATGCTTTTCACTTTAAGGCCCCTGGCATTACAGTCATGGTGTTTTTTGAAATGTCGGGGTAGTTTTTAATAACGAGTCATCATTCACTGATCTTGGCTTTTCAATGTCCCTCACAAGTTCTCTAGTACGAATTTTAAGTTCACGTGTGGTAAGACCTATGTAGATCTTGCCACATGGACATTCAGCATAGTAAATCACACCTTGGGATTGCAAGGGTCCGAGAGCGGGCGGCCGTACCGGGTGTTGATGCGAGAAAGTCGTGCGACTTACTCGCATCACACTCGCAAGTGTGACGCCAGCCTTAAGCAGATAAACCTGCTTTATTAACCTAGGGGTAAAAATAACTCCACACTAAAGAACATTTTTTTTTCTTGTGTTGCCAGAAGAATAAAACACCGCCAAGAAAGGAAGAAGGAGATTATCAGGTACCTAATTTATTAGTGATAGGGGTTTTGTTGTCTGTTTTTAGAAAATCATATATACCTGGTCCGGATCATAGAGGGAATAAGCACATAGTACAGAGATGGCCAAAAAGATCTGTTGTTATCATACAGTAAATCCAAGAAAGACCACAAGTCTCTCCAATAATCAGATATCTCATCAACTCATAAGACGGAGACAGAAAGATGCCCACAAATGCAGTGCCAAACGCAGTAAACCCAAAAACAGTGCCAAACAGTAAACCCAAATACAGTGCCAAAGACAGTGCCTGTAAATACAGAGCCAAACACAGTGAACCCAAATACAGTGCCAAACAAAGTGAACCTACATACAGTGCCATACACAGTGAACCCAAATGCAGTGCCAAACAAAGTGAACCTAAACACAGTGCCAAACATAGTGAACTCAAATGCAGTGCCAAACACAGAGAACCCAAATACAATGCCAAATAAAGTTAACCCAAATACAGTGCCAAACACAGAGAACCCAAATACAGTACCAAACACAGTGCATGCAAATACAGTGCCAAATAAAGTGAACCCAAATACAGTGCCAAACACAGTGCCTGCAAATACAGTGCCAAACACAGAGAACCCAAATACAGTGCCAAACAGAGAGAACCCAAATATAGTGCCAAACACAGAGAACCCAAATATAGTGCCAAACACAGAGAACCCAAACACAGTGACTCCAAATACAGTGCCAAATAAAGTGAGCCCAAATACAGTGCTAAACACAGAGAACGCAAATACAGTGCCAAACACAGAGAACCCAAGTACCGTACCAAAGTGAACCCAAATACAGTGCCAAACACAGTGAAGCCAAATGCAGTGCCAAACACAGAGAACCCAAATACAGTGCCAGAGAGAACCCAAATACAGTGCCAAACACAGAGAATCCAAATACCGTACCAAAGTGAACCCAAATACAGTGCCAAACACAGTGAACCCAAATGCAGTGCCAAACACAGAGAACCCACATACAATGCCAAATAAAGTTATCCCAAATACAGTGCTGTTGTGAATGGACTTGAGATGAGTTCTGAGCAGAGGCTCCCTCTGGTGGTTACAAGCGGTACTGGACTGTCCAGTGAAGATTGTGAGGATTGGGAATCAGGTGTTACTGACTGGTCTTATATAAGGGAGTCGCCTTCCCATCAGGGTTGCCGGTGATCAATTGTTCTGGTCTCAATCCTTGATTCCTGTTTCCTTTGTAGCCTGCTATGTCATTTCTGCATCTCCTGCTAACAGATAAGACATTTTCTTCTTTTTGTTTTTGTGCTTGATTTTTGCATTTTGTCCTGCACTTCTGTGGGGGCCTTCAGGGTCCCCTCCGGGGGCTTTTGCCCTCTCAGTTTTGTTCAGCCACTGATGTTTGTACATTTGCTTTTTCCAGTTTTTTCAGTGGCTGCTGTTTTGATTTTGTTACACCAGAGAACTAATTTAGGTGGTAGAGGTCGTGTGATCTCAGGTGTTTTTGAAATTAGTAGAGTTGGTGCTTTTCAGGGTTTTTTTGGGATTGCAGTAAGTGCCCTTCCTATCCTTTTCTATTTAGATAGTTTGGGCCCCAACGTTTGCTCATACTATTTTCTGTCTGTGTCAGTATTTCTTCTTGTCTAACCGCCATTACATGTTTGGGGGCTTTCTATGTTCTTTGGGATCTGCTCCGGGGCAGATAGCTTTCCTCTTTCTATCTTTAGGTGTAGTTAGTTTCTCAGGCTGTAACGAGGCGTCTAGGACCAACGTAGGAACGCTCCACGGTTGCCTTTAGTTGTGGTGGTTAGTCAGGGTACTGCAATCTCATAGATTCCAACTGCTCTGGTGTATTGCCTTTTTTACCTGCACTCCTCAGCTACCGAAACATAACACAGTGCCAAACACAGAGAACCCAAATACCGTACCAAACACAGTGCCTGCAAATACAGTGCCAAATAAAGTGAACCCAAATACAGTGCCAAACACAGTGCCTGCAAATACAGTGCCAAACACAGAGAACCCAAACACAGTGACTCCAAATACAGTGCCAAATAAAGTGAGCCCAAATACAGTGCCAAAACAGTGCCTGCAAATACAGTGCTAAAGAAAGTGAACCCAAATACAGTGCCAAACACAGAGAACCCAAATACAATGCCAAATAAAGTGAACCCAAAGACAGTGCCAAACACAGTGAACCCAAAAACAGTGCCAAACAGTAAACCCAAATACAGTACCAAACACAGTGCCTGCAAATACAGTGCCAAACACAGAGAACCCAAATACAGTGCCAAACACAGTGACCCGAAATACATTGACCCCGAATACAGTGCCAAAGAAAGTGAACCCAAAATACAGTGCCAAATAAAGTGAACCCAAATGCAGTGCCAAACACAGAGAACCCAAATACAGTGCCAAACAGAGAGAACCCAAATATAGTGCCAAACACAGATAACCCAAATATAGTGCCAAACACAGAGAACCCAAACACAGTGACTCCAAATATAGTGCCAAATAAAGTGAGCCCAAATACAGTGCTAAACACAGAGAACGCAAATACAGTGCCAAACACAGAGAACCCAAATACCATGCCAAAGTGAACCGAAATACAGTACTAAACACAGATAACCCAAATACAGTGCCAAACACAGAGAACCAAACACAGTGACTCCAAATACAGTGCCAAATAAAGTGAGCCCAAATACAGTGCCAAACACAGTGCCTGCAAATACAGTGCCAAACACAGTGAACCCAAATACAGTGCCAAACACAGAGAACCCAAATACAGTGCCAGAGAGAACCCAAATATAGTGCCAAACACACAGAAACCAAATATAGTGCCAAACACAGAGAACCCAATCACAGTGACTCCAAATACAGTGCCAAATAAAGTGAGCCCAAATACAGTGCCAAACACAGAGAACGCAAATACAGTGCAAACACAGAGAACCCAAATACCATACCAAAGTGAACCCAAATACAGTGCCAAACACAGTGAACCCAAATGCAGTGCCAAACACAGAGAACCCAAATACAATGCCAAATAAAGTTAACCCAAATACAGTGCCAAACACAGAGAACCCAAAAACAGTACCAAACACAGTGCCTGCAAATACAGTGCCAAATAAAGTGAACCCAAATACAGTGCCAAACACAGTGTCTGCAAATACAGTGCCAAACACAGTAAACCCAGATACAGTGCCAAACACAATGAGCCCAAATACAGTGCTAAAGAAAGTGAACCCAAATGCAGTGCCAAACACAGAGAACCCAAATACAATGCAAAATAAAGTGAACCGAAATACAGTGCCAAACACAGTGAACCCAAAAACAGTGCCAAACAGTAACCCCAAATACAGTACCAAACACAGTGCCTGAAAATACAGTGCCAAACACAGAGAACCCAAATACAGTGCCAAACACAGTGACCCGAAATACAGTGAACCCGAATACAGTGCCAAAGCAAGTGAACCCAAAATACAGTGCCAAATAAAGTGAACCCAAATGCAATGCCAAACACAGAGAACCCAAATACAGTGCCAAATAAAGTAAACACAAATACAGTGCCAAACTACAGAGAACCCAAGTACAGTGCCAAACACAGAGAACCCAAATGCAGTGCCAAACACAGTGACCCCAAATACAATGCCAAATACAGTGACCCCAAATACAGTGCCAAAGTAAACCCAAATACAATGCCAAATAAAGTGAGCCCAAATACAGTGCCAAACACAGAGAATGCAAATTACAGTGCCAAACACAGTGCCTGAAAATACAGTGCCAAACACAGAGAACCAAATACAGTGCCAAACACAGTGACCGAAATACAGTGAACCCGAATACAGTGCCAAAGAAAGTGAACCAAAATACAGTGCCAAATAAAGTGAACCCAAATGCAGTGCCAAACACAGAGAACCCAAATACCATGCCAAATAAAGTAACACAAATACAGTGCCAAAAACAGAGAACCCAATACAGTGCCAAACACAGAGAACCCAAATGCAGTGCCAAACACAGTGACCCAAATACAGTGCCAAACACAGTGACCCCAAATACAGTGCCAAAGTGAACCCAAATACAATGCCAAATAAAGTGAGCCCAAATACAGTGCCAAACACAGAGAATGCAATACAGTGCCAAACACAGAGAACCCAAACACAGTGACTCCAAATACAGTGCCAAAGAAAGTGAGCCCAAATACAGTGCCAATCACAGAGAACGCAAATACAGTGCCAAACACAGAGAACCCAAATACCGTACCAAAGTGAACCCAAATACAGTGCCAAACACAGTGAACCCAAATGCAGTGCCAAACACAGTGCCTGCAAATAACAGTGCCAAATAAAGTGAACCCAAATACAGTGTCAAACACAGTGCCTGCAAATACAGTCCCAAACACAGTAAACCCAGATACAGTGCCAAACACAATGAGCCCAAATACAGTGCTAAAGAAAGTGAACCCAAATGCAGTGCCAAACACAGAGAACCCAAATACAATGCAAATAAAGTGAACCCAAATACAGTGCCAAACACAGTGAACCCAAAAACAGTGCCAAACAGTAACCCCAAATACAGAACCAAACACAGTGCCTGCAAATACAGTGCCAAACACAGAGAACCCAAATACAGTGCCAAACACAGTGACCTGAAATACAGTGAACCCAATACAGTGCCAAAGCAAGTGAACCCAAAATACAGTGCCAAATAAAGTGAACCCAAATGCAGTGCCAAACACAGAGAACCCAAATACAATGCCAAATAAAGTAAACACAAATACAGTGCCAAACCACAGAGAACCCAAGTGCAGTGCCAAACACAGAGAACCAATGCAGTGCCAAACACAGTGGCCCCAAATACAGTGCCAAACACAGTGACCCAAATACAGTGCCAAAGTGAACCCAAATACAATGCCAAATAAAGTGAGCCCAAATACAGTGCCAAACTCAGAGAATGCAAATACAGTGCCAAACACAGTGCCTGAAAATACAGTGCCAAACACAGAGAACCCAAATACAGTGCCAAACACAGGACCCGAAATACAGTGAACCCAAATACAGTGCCAAAGAAGTGAACCCAAATACAGTGTCAAATAAAGTGAACCCAAATGCAGTGCCAAACACAGAGAACCCAAATACAATGCCAAATAAAGTAAACACAAATACAGTGCCAAAACACAGAGAACCCAAATACAGTACCAAACACAGTGCATGCAAATACAGTGCCAAAGTGAACCAAATACAATGCCAAATAAAGTGAGCCCAAATACAGTGCCAAACACAGAGAATGCAAATACAGTGCCAAACACAGTGAACCCAAAATACAGTGCCAAACACAGTGCTCACGAATACAGTGCCAAACACAGTGAACCCAAATACAGTGCCAAACACAGTGCTCACAAATACAGTGCCAAACACAGTGTCTACAAATACAGTGCCAAACACAGTGAACCTAAATACAGTGCCAGAGAGGACCCAAATGCAATGCCAAACACAGTGAACCCAAATACAGTGCCAAACACAGAGAACCCAAATACAGTGCCAAACAGACAGAACCCAAATATAGTGCCAAACTCAGAGAACCCAAACACAGTGACTCCAATACAGTGCCAAATAAAGTAAGCCCAAATACAGTACCAAACACAGAGAACGCAAATACAGTGCCAAACACAGAGAACCCAAATACCATGCCAAAGTGAACCCAAATACAGTGCCAAACACAGAGAACCCAAATACAGTGCCAGAGAGAACCCAAATACAGTGCCAAGCGCAGGGAACCCAAAACAGTGCCAAACAGTAAACCCAAATACAGTACCAAACACAGTGCCTGCAAATCCAGTGCCAAACACAGAGAACCCAAATACAGTGCCAAACACAGTGACCCGAAATACAGTGCCAAATACAGTGAACGCAAATACAGTGCCAAACACAGAGAACCCAAATACCATGCCAAAGTGAACCAAATACAGTGACTAACACAGAAAACCCAAATACCAGATGCCAAACACAGCGCAACCCAAACACAGTGACTCCAAATACAGTGCCAAATAAAGTGAGCCCAAATACAGTGCCAAACACAGTGAACGCAAATACAGTGCCAAACACAGAGAACCCAAATACCAGTCCAAAGTGAACCAAATACAGTGCAAACACAGAGAACCCAAATACATGCCAAACAAAGTACAACCTACCAAATACAGTGCCAAACAAGTGAACCCAAATACAGTCCAAACACAGTGCCTGTGCCAAAACCAGAGCCAAAATAAAGTGAACCCAAATACAGTGCCAAACACAGGCCTGCAAATACATGCCAAAAAGTTAAACCCAAATACAGTGCCAAACACAGAGACCCAAATACAGTACTAAAAAGTGTGAAAAAATACCCAAATCAGTGCCAAACACAGTGCCCAAATACAAGTGCCAAACAAGTGAACCCAAATACAGTGCCAAACACAATGAACCCAAAAACAGTGCAAAAAGTAACCCAAATACAGTCCAAACACAGTGACCCAAATACAATGCCAAAAAGAGTAACCCAAATACAGTGCCAAACAAGTGACCCGAAAAACAGTGCCAAACAGTACCAAAGAACAGTAAACACCAAAATACAGTGCCAAAAAAGGAACCCAAATGAGTGCCAAACATGCCAACAGTGACCGAATACAGTGCAAGAAGAACCAAATACAGTGCCAAATAATAACCAAATGTGCAAACACAGACCAAATACAGTGCCAAAATAACCAATACAGTGCCAAAAGAGACCCAAATACAGTGCCAAACACAGAGAACCCAAATGCAGTGCCAAACACAGTGACCCCAAATACAGTGCCAAACACACTTACCCCAATACAGTGCCAAAGTGAACCCAAATACAATGCCAAATAAAGTGAGCCCAAATACAGTGCCAAACACAGTGAACCCAAAATACAGTGCCAAACACAGTGCTCAAGAATACAGTGCCAAACACAGTGAACCCAAATACAACGCCAAACACAGTGCTCACAAATACAGTGCCAAACACAGTGTCTACAAATACAGTGCCAAACACAGTGAACCCAAATACAGTGCCAGAGAGGACCCAAATGCAATGCCAAACACAGTGAACCCAAATACAGTGCCAAACACAGAGCACCCAAATACAGTGCCAAACAGAGAGAACCCAAATATAGTGCCAAACACAGAGAACCCAAATACAGTGCCAAACACAGTGACCCGAAATACAGTGAACCCAAATACAGTGCCAAAGAAAGTGAACCCAAAATACAGTGCCAAATAAAGTGAGCCCAAATACAGTGCCAAACACAGAGAATGCAAATACAGTGCCAAACACAGAGAACCCAAACACAGTGACTCCAAATACAGTGCCAAAAAGTGAGCCAAAACATGCAATCACAGAGAAGGCAAATACAGGACCTAATACACAGAGAGACCCAAATACGTACCAAAGTGAACCCAAATACAGTGCCAAACACAGTGAACCCAAATGCAAGTGCCAAACACAGTGCCTCAAATAACAATGTCCAAAAAGTGAACCCAAATACAGTGTCAAAACAGTGCCTGCAAATAAGTGCCAAACCAGTAAACCCAGATACAGTGCAAACACAATGAGCCAAATACAGTGCTAAAGAAAGTGAACCCAAATGCAGTGCCAAACACAGAGAACCCAAATACAATGCAAAAAAAAGTGAACCCAAATACAGTGCCAAACACAGTGAACCCAAAAACAGTGCCAAACAGTAACCCCAAATACAGAACCAAACACAGTGCCTGCAAATACAGTGCCAAACACAGAGAACCCAAATACAGTGCCAAACACAGTGACCTGAAATACAGTGAACCCAAATACAGTGCCAAAGCAAGTGAACCCAAAATACAGTGCCAAATAAAGTGAACCCAAATGCAGTGCCAAACACAGAGAACCCAAATACAATGCCAAATAAAGTAAACACAAATACAGTGCCAAACCACAGAGAACCCAAGTGCAGTGCCAAACACAGAGAACCCAAATGCAGTGCCAAACACAGTGGCCCCAAATACAGTGCCAAACACAGTGACCCCAAATACAGTGCCAAAGTGAACCCAAATACAATGCCAAATAAAGTGAGCCCAAATACAGTGCCAAACTCAGAGAATGCAAATACAGTGCCAAACACAGTGCCTGAAAATACAGTGCCAAACACAGAGAACCCAAATACAGTGCCAAACACAGTGACCCGAAATACAGTGAACCCAAATACAGTGCCAAAGAAAGTGAACCCAAAATACAGTGTCAAATAAAGTGAACCCAAATGCAGTGCCAAACACAGAGAACCCAAATACAATGCCAAATAAAGTAAACACAAATACAGTGCCAAAACACAGAGAACCCAAATACAGTACCAAACACAGTGCATGCAAATACAGTGCCAAAGTGAACCCAAATACAATGCCAAATAAGTGAGCCCAAATACAGTGCCAAACACAGAGAATGCAAATACAGTGCCAAACACAGTGAACCCAAAATACAGTGCCAAACACAGTGCTCACGAATACAGTGCCAAACACAGTGAACCCAAATACAGTGCCAAACACAGTGCTCACAAATACAGTGCCAAACACAGTGTCTACAAATACAGTGCCAAACACAGTGAACCTAAATACAGTGCCAGAGAGGACCCAAATGCAATGCCAAACACAGTGAACCCAAATACAGTGCCAAACACAGAGAACCAAATACAGTGCCAAACAGACAGAACCCAAATATAGTGCCAAACTCAGAGAACCCAAACACAGTGACTCCAAATACAGTGCCAAATAAAGTAAGCCCAAATACAGTACCAAACACAGAGAACGCAAATACAGTGCCAAACACAGAGAACCCAAATACCATGCCAAAGTGAACCCAAATACAGTGCCAAACACAGAGAACCCAAATACAGTGCCAGAGAGAACCCAAATACAGTGCCAAGCGCAGGGAACCCAAAAACAGTGCCAAACAGTAAACCCAAATACAGTACCAAACACAGTGCCTGCAAATCCAGTGCCAAACACAGAGAACCCAAATACAGTGCCAAACACAGTGACCCGAAATACAGTGCCAAATACAGTGAACGCAAATACAGTGCCAAACACAGAGAACCCAAATACCATGCCAAAGTGAACCAAATACAGTGCTAAACACAGAGAACCCAAATACAGTGCCAAACACAGAGAACCCAAACACAGTGACTCCAAATACAGTGCCAAATAAAGTGAGCCCAAATACAGTGCCAAACACAGAGAACGCAAATACAGTGCCAAACACAGAGAACCCAAATACCGTACCAAAGTGAACCCAAATACAGTGCCAAACACAGAGAACCCAAATACAATGCCAAATAAAGTTAACCCAAATACAGTGCCAAACACAGAGAACCCAAAAACAGTACCAAACACAGTGCCTGCAAAAACAGTGCCAAATAAAGTGAACCCAAATACAGTGCCAAACACAGTGCCTGCAAATTCAGTGCCAAACACAGTAAACCCAAATACAGTGCCAAACACAATGAGCCCAAATACAGTGCTAAAGAAAGTGAACCCAAATGCAGTGCCAAACACAGAGAACCCAAATACAATGCCAAATAAAGTGAACCCAAATACAGTGCCAAACACAGTGAACCCAAAAACAGTGCCAAACAGTAAACCCAAATACAGTACCAAACACAGTGCTTGAAAATACAGTGCCAAACACAGAGAACCCAAATACAGTGCCAAACAGTGACCCGAAATACAGTGAACCCGAATACAGTGCCAAAGAAAGTAAACCCAAAATACAGTGCCAAATAAAGTGAACCCAAATGAGTGCCAAACACAGAGAACCTAAATACAATGCCAAATAAAGTAAACCCAAATACAGTGCCAAAACACAGAGAACCCAAATACAGTGCCAAACACAGAGAACCCAAATGCAGTGCCAAACACAGTGACCCCAAATACAGTGCCAAACACAGTTACCCCAATACAGTGCCAAAGTGAACCCAAATACAATGCCAAATAAAGTGAGCCCAAATACAGTGCCAAACACAGTGAACCCAAAATACAGTGCCAAACACAGTGCTCAAGAATACAGTGCCAAACACAGTGAACCCAAATACAACGCCAAACACAGTGCTCACAAATACAGTGCCAAACACAGTGTCTACAAATACAGTGCCAAACACAGTGAACCCAAATACAGTGCCAGAGAGGACCCAAATGCAATGCCAAACACAGTGAACCCAAATACAGTGCCAAACACAGAGCACCCAAATACAGTGCCAAACAGAGAGAACCCAAATATAGTGCCAAACACAGAGAACCCAAATACAGTGCCAAACACAGTGACCCGAAATACAGTGAACCCAAATACAGTGCCAAAGAAAGTGAACCCAAAATACAGTGCCAAATAAAGTAAACACAAATACAGTGCCAAAACACAGAGAACCCAAATACAGTGCCAAATAAAGTGAACCCAAATGCAGTGCCAAACACAGTGACCCCAAATACAGTGCCAAACACAGTGACCCCAAATACAGTGCCAAAGTGAACCCAAATACAAACCAAATAAAGTGAGCTCAAATACAGTGCCAAACACAGAGAATGCAAATACAGTGCCAAACACAGTGAACCCAAAATACAGTGCCAAACACAGTGCTCACGAATACAGTGCCAAACACAGTGAACCCAAATACAGTGCCAAACACAGTGCTCACAAATACAGTGCCAAACACAGTGTCTACAAATACAGTGCCAAACACAGTGAACTCAAATACAGTGCCAGAGAGGACCCAAATGCAATGCCAAACACAGTGAACCCAAATACAGTGCCAAACACAGAGAACCCAAATACAGTGCCAAACAGAGAGAACCCAAATATAGTACCAAACACAGAGAACCCAAACACAGTGACTCCAAATACAGTGCCAAATAAAGTAAGCCCAAATACAGTACCAAACACAGAGAACGCAAATACAGTGCCAAACACAGAGAACCCAAATACCATGCCAAAGTGAACCCAAATACAGTGCCAAACACAGAGAACCCAAATACAGTGCCAGAGAGAACCCAAATACAGTGCCAAACAGTAAACCCAAATACAGTACCAAACACAGTGCCTGCAAATCCAGTGCCAAACACAGAGAACCCAAATACAGTGCCAAACACAGTGACCCGAAATACAGTGCCAAATACAATGAACGCAAATACAGTGCGAAACACAGAGAACCCAAATACCATGCCAAAGTGAACCAAATACAGTGCTAAACACAGAGAACCCAAATACAGTGCCAAACACAGAGAACCCAAACACAGTGACTCCAAATACAGTGCCAAATAAAGTGAGCCCAAATACAGTGCCAAACACAGAGAACGCAAATACAGTGCCAAACACAGAGAACCCAAATACTGTACCAAAGTGAACCCAAATACAGTGCCAAACACAGAGAACCCAAATACAATGCCAAATAAAGTTAACCCAAATACAGTGCCAAACACAGAGAGCCCAAAAACAGTACCAAACACAGTGCCTGCAAAAACAGTGCCAAATAAAGTGAACCCAAATACAGTGCCAAACACAATGAGCCCAAATACAGTGCTAAAGAAAGTGAACCCAAATGCAGTGCCAAACACAGAGAACCCAAATACAATGCCAAATAAAGTGAACCCAAATACAGTGCCAAACAGTAAACCCAAATACAGTACCAAACACAGTGCTTGCAAATACAGTGCCAAACACAGAGAACCCAAATACAGTGCCAAACAGTGACCCGAAATACAGTGAACCCGAATACAGTGCCAAAGAAAGTAAACCCAAAATACAGTGCCAAATAAAGTGAACCCAAATGCAGTGCCAAACACAGAGAACCTAAATACAATGCCAAATAAAGTAAACCCAAATACAGTGCCAAAACACAGAGAACCCAAATACAGTGCCAAACACAGAGAACCCAAATGCAGTGCCAAACACAGTGACCCCAAATACAGTGCCAAACACAGTTACCCCAATACAGTGCCAAAGTGTACCCAAATACAATGCCAAATAAAGTGAGCCCAAATACAGTGCCAAACACAGTGAACCCAAAATACAGTGCCAAACACAGTGTTCAAGAATACAGTGCCAAACACAGTGAACCCAAATACAATGCCAAACACAGTGCTCACAAATACAGTGCCAAACACAGTGTCTACAAATACAGTGCCAAACACAGTGAACCCAAATACAGTGCCAGAGAGGACCCAAATGCAATGCCAAACACAGTGAACCCAAATACAGTGCCAAACACAGAGCACCCAAATACAGTGCCAAACAGAGAGAACCCAAATATAGTGCCAAACACAGAGAACCCAAATATAGTGCCAAACACAGAGAACTCAAACACAATGACTCCAAATACAGTGCCAAATAAAGTGAGCCCAAATACAGTGCCAAACACAGAGAACGCAAATACAGTGGCAAACACAGAGAACCCAAATACCGTGCCAAAGTGAACCCAAATACAGTGCCAAACACAGAGAACCCAAATACAGTGCCAAACACAGAGAACCCAAATACAGTGCCAAACACAGAGAACCCAAATACAGTGCCAGAGAGAACCCAAATATAGTGCCAAACACTGGGAACCCAAAAACAGTGCCAAACAGTAAACCCAAATACAGTACCAAACACAATGCCTGCAAATACAGTGCCAAACACAGAGAACTCAAATACAGTGCCAAACACAGTGACCCGAAATACAGTGCCAAACACAGAGAATGCAAATACAGTGCCAAACACAGAGAACCCAAATACCGCGCCAAAGTGAACCCAAATACAGTGCCAAACACAGAGAATGCAAATACAGTGCTAAACACAGAGAACCCAAATACAGTCTCAGACAAATTGAACCAAAATACAGTGCCAAACAAGGTGCCTTTAAAAATAGTGCCAGCCAATATGGTTCTCAAATACAGTATCAGACTATCAGACACTATGTACTCAATAAAGTGCCAACCTAGGGCCCCAAATATGGTTTTAGAGCCACGACTCGAAAGAACAGACCAGCTAGCGGTGGGGAGATAAGAATGCAGGCAGGGTATTGCTATCAATGTATATTGAATTGCAAGCATCTGACAGCTAACTCTCCCAACTCCACCGTACATATCTTCCCACTGAGCTAAAGTATCCGGCAACTGAATTCTCATTGCATGGTCCTGATGTCCTTGACATAATTTTATCTGGAACTGACAGGAAATCAGCGGTTTATAACTACACATATCTAATATATGAAACACAGAAAAGCACAGTAAAACAAACATATAAAAATACTCTGTTGTAAAAAAGTTACGTTTGTTTCACTGCTTTTCTGTGTTTCAGTCTTTTAGTGGTGTGAACACTGTTATTCTGTCCCCGGGGCCTGTGGCTGTAAATATGGCTCTGTGAGATGCCGGATCTCTTTCACCTTACTTACAATTGGCGACGATCGCAGATAGCTTAACTCAGCTGCCGGCACACATGTTATGAAGAATCCAGAAGAGACTTTGATTTCTTTAAGAATTCTTGTTGAATGCATACAAACAGCAGCAGGTAAAAAAGACTTTCTTCAGACAGACTGAAAACACATGTGATTCTGATAGAATCAAGATGGAGAATGAAACACAGGAGAAAGAAGAAGGAAATGACATCATACCAGAAGAGGGAGACAGAGAGACAGAAGGGACAAACTTGATGTAAAGGGAGGATTTCAGCTATGCAAACACAGGGACACATAGCAACAGTAAACAATATGAGAGACTGCAATACAGCATGTAAAATACACAGGACAGTCTGTAAAATGTCTCATTCATGGGACATAACACTCCCCGTCTGAAATCTATAGATTTCATAATTTTATGATGTCCACTGGAGATGTCACTGTAGACCTGAAAGACAAAAGGAAAAAACAAGCATGCAGGTAATAACAACAGTTGAAGTCCAATTGGCATGGTCCAATGTTCAGTTGGAGGCATGAAGTTCTCAACAGCGGAATAGTCCGAGTCCAAACGAAAACCCATCTTCGGATTGGGGAAGCCGCAACGTGCAAACACTTCCACCAACCCAATAATCCGCTGGAGAAAGTTAAAATATTACAATGTTCCAACACAGCTGGAGGAGTATATGGCGGTAGGCTCCCCGCCGTGAGCTGTGTCCATAAACAATGACTTTCATGTAATGTCCTCCTTTGTTAAAAGTAGCACAAGCTCAGTAACTGGACGGAAGAAAATACGAGTTGAACCGCCTTTCGTAACCTTGACTTCTACCTTACGGATCTTCCCGTCATTGCTTGGCGTAACTTTGGTAATAAGACCCATTGGCCAGTCGTTGCGATGAGTTTCTTTATCTTTAAGGAGGACGAGGTCTCCCTCTTGGAGATTAGGTTTTGCAGTCTGCCATTTGTGACGGCTTTGAAGCAAGTGCAAGTATTCGGTTCTCCAGCGGTGCCAAAAGACATTGGACAAGTGTTGTACCTGTTTCCACTGACGTTTGTAAATGTCCCCGTCCACAAACTTCCCTGGAGGAATTGCTGCAGCTCCAACCTTCTGAGTAAGAAGTGTAGCAGGAGTAAGGATCATTGGTGCATCAGGGTCCGATATTACTGGTACCAATGGTCTTGCGTTTATCACGGCAGACACTTCGGCCAGGAAGGTAGCCAACACTTCATGGGTGAGGGGTAACTTGTGATCCAGCAACATTGAATCTAGGATTCTTCGAGCAATGCCGATCATACGTTCCCAGGATCCTCCCATATGCGAGGAATGTGGAGGGTTGAACACCCAAGTACACCCCTTGTCAGTCAAGAAGTTGTCCAACTGTAGTTCCTTGCATGCTCCCACAAAGTTAGTGCCACAGTCAGATCTGAGCTGCTTGGCGGGTCCCCGGATAGAAAAGAATCTTCTGAGGGCATTGATAAAACAAGAGGAATCCATGGATTCAATTAACTCAATGTGAACTGCTCGGATGCTAAGACAGGTGAACAGTACGGCCCACCGCTTACTGTTTGCAGCTCCACCACGGGTCCTTCTTGTAACAACCGACCATGGGCCAAAAACATCTACACCAACGTATGAGAATGGCTGGTCTGTGTTTAGCCGGTCTGCTGGAAGATTTGCCATTTGCTGATGCTGTTGTCTTCCTCTTAATTTTTGACATTTAATGCATTTATGAAGCACTGAGGAGACACGTCTCTTCATCCCCACGATCCATAGGCCAGCGGACCTTATAGCGCCTTCGGTAAACTGTCTTCCTTGCTGCTGCACTCGTTCATGATAGTGGCGGACCAACAGCGTAGCGATATGGTGCCGACCCGGGATGATGATAGGATTCTGCTCCTTATCACATAGGTCAGACTTCTCTATACGACCACCCACTTTCAGCAATCCGTGATGATCGATTACTGGGTTCAATTCAAACAGAGAACTGTTCTTAGACAGGCTAGTACCCCTTGTGATACTGTCAATCTCATGACCATATTCTTCCTGTTGCACGCATCGAATGATGAATTGTTCGGCATGTCTGATATCATCAACGGTAGGGTGTTCTCTACACATATGCCAGCCACAACAATCTGATGTCTTGTTACTGACAAAAGACTGGATGATGTGAATAAGACGAGCTATGGCCCGCACGACCGCTGACCATCTTGAGAAGCGCTCAAAACGGAGAGATCTCAGTTTCAATTTTGGCGACACAGAAGTATAGTGAGTAGAAATGATTGGTCTGATCTCTTTGTCAGACTCTGGTTCCACCAGCTCGTAAATGTTGTTGGAGTCCCTTGAACTGGAATCCTCATACAGGAGCCTTGGAGGCGACACCCATATGTTGTCGTTGAGTTTAGACGCGGCGGTGAGTCTCGTCCCTCGGTCGGCTGGATTCATATTAGTAGGGACGTAGTACCACTGGTCAGGGGTAGAAAAGCTTCTGATACCTCTACTCTATTGCTGACGTAGACATAAAATTGTTTTGTTTGGTTCTAGATGTAACCAAGTACCACTTTACTGTCAGAGTAGAAGGTAAATGAATCAATAGCAATGTCCATTTCGTCCCTTATAGCTTCACCTAACTCCACTGCCAGAACGCAGCACAAAGTTCAAGTCTTGGAACAGAGTGAGCAGGTTTCGGGGTTAGTTTTGCCTTACCGACGATGAATCCACAATGTACCTTGTTACTTTCTTCCAAAGTCTTCAGGTAGGCTACGGCAGCTATAGCCTCTATAGAAGCGTCGGAGAAAATGTTGGACTTCTCTTCTGATGGTGGATGAAAGGGTGTCTGGGGAATAACAACGTGGGACTTGGAAATGCTCTAAGACCTTCAGAGACTTCTTCCACGCCTCCCACCTTTTTTGTTTCTGGGACGGTAGCGGAGTGTCCCAATCCGTACTCTCGGCGGTCAACTGTCTCAACAGTATCTTGCCTTGAATGGTGATAGGTGCGATAAACCCGAGAGGATCATAGATGCTGTTCACAACAGATAGGACTCCTCGTTTAGTGAAAGGTTTATCGCAAGCTGACACCTGGAAAGTGAACGTGTCCTGCTTAATATCCCAAAGCAGACCAAGGCTGCGTTGCGTGGGAGGAACGTCAGAACCCAGAACAAGATCCCTTACACCAGCAGCGTGATCCTCAGATGGAAAGGCTTTCATTACCTTTTCACTGTTGGAGATGATTTTGTGGAGTCTAAGGTTTGCTGTTGACAGCATTTCCTGAGTCCTAGAGAGCAGATCGATAATCTCTTCACTTGTGGGGAGAGACTTAAGCCCATCATCTACGTAAAAGTTTCTTTCCACGAATAGACGAGCATCAGACCCATACTCTCTCTCACCTTCCTGTGCTGTCCGTCTTAGTCCATAGATGGCCACTGCAGGTGAGGGGCTGTTCCCGAAGACATGCACCTTCATCCTGTAGTCTATGATCTTGTTGTGGACGTCATTGTCTTTGTGCCATAGGAATCTGAGGTAGTTTCTGCTGTCTTCTCTCACGGTAAAACAATGAAACATTTGTTGAATGTCAGCCATTACTGCAACGGATTCTTGTCTGAAGCGAATCAGTACTCCTATAAGGCTGTTGTTTAGATTAGGCCCAGTGAGGAGCAGGCTATTTAGGGAGATGCCTTTATACTGAGCACTGGAGTCAAACACCACTCTAATTTGGTCGGGTTTGCGAGGATGGTAGACACCAAAGGATGGAAGATACCAGCATTCTTCACCCTCTTTTAACGGGGGTGCGGGTTCCGCGTGACCTCTATCGAAGATATTCTGCATGAAGTCGACAAAATGTTTCTCCATCTCCGGCCTTCTCTTCAAGGTGCGTTTTAGGGATGAAAATCTTGTCATTGCTTGTTGCAGATTATCAGGTAGCCTTGTTCTTGGAGAACGAAAAGGTAAAGGTGCTACCCAGCTATTTGAATCGTCTTGGGCAAATTCCTTTTCCATGATCTTTATAAATTCTTTGTCCTCCCTTGCAGGTGCTAGCTGGTTGTCTTCTCTTGTAGAGTTGAACACTGTTGACCCGAGGTCATCATTACGGGACAGAAATATGTTCGTGTCGTCAGAGGTTTCCTTCTTCCACATGTCGCTTATCTTCTCTTTCACCCAGTAATGATGTGGGCATGGTTGAAAGTAAGTGCTGCGACCATTCGGTAGGACGTGAGTCTTGAATGAGGAAATCCTCGTGGGTCTCTTCATCTTTTCTATACAGACATTGCCTATGATAACCCAGCCTAGGTCAAGGCGTTGAGCAAATGGAGCGTCGTGTGGCCCGTTGATTTGCTGACGTACCTTGTGAAGTCGCAGAATGTCCCTGCCAAGCAGGATCAGGATGTTTGCGCTGTTGTCAAGAGCTGGTATCTTGCCTGCCAAAGTCTTTAGATGACGGTGATGAAGTGTAGCCTCTGGAGTAGGAATTTCCTCTCTGTTGGACGGTATCTGGTTGCATTCAATCAGAGTTGGTAAGGGTATCTCCACATTGTTCTCAAGAGAAGACACCATGAGTCCATTGGCTCTTCTCCCAGAGACCTCCGTAACACCGCTGCAGGTGCCCAAGGTGTAGGGGTGAGAGTTCCCCTTTAAGTCAAACATATCAAAAAGTTCTGACCTTGCAAGTGACCGGTTGCTCTGATCGTCCAGGATAACATACACCCTTGTGGTTTTCTCTGGTCGACCCTTGGGAAACACATTCACCAGGCATATCTTCGCACACGACTTGCCCCAGAGGCCTTCTCCGCAGACTTCTGTACATGAAGAAGATATTGAGATAGAACTCACTGTTTGAACAGCATCCTCCCCGCCTTGCCTTATGGTGGGAGAAGGCGTAAACTGTGTGGTGTTAGATTGGGATGGATGGAGCGCTTGAACATGCTCCTCACTGTCACACTCCAAACACTTAATAGATATTTTGCAGTCCTTGGCAAAGTGCTCAGTAGAAGCGCAGCACCTGTAACATATCCCAAGGTTCTTCAGAAGCTCTTTGCGTTCCTGGAGTGGTTTCTTTCTGAAGCCGATGCACTTTTTTAGGGGATGAGGTTTCTTGTGAATGGGGCACATACGATTAGGATTCTCAACCTTCTCTCCTTTGTCGTTCTTATCTTGTGATACTGAAGGTGCCAGAAGAACATCAGTCTTCTTGATGGACATTGGAGCTTGGTGGTTCCTGTAGTTAAGACGTGGACTGTCGTGTTTAGGAGATGAAACAGAGTCGCTGTGTTCTCCATAGAAAAAACTTGGATCAGTCTTACAGTCTGCAATATTTTCGATGAACTTGCAGAAGTAGGAAAATGGAGGGAAGGAGACTTGGTTTTCCTTTTTGTATTTTGATCCAAGCATGGCCCACTTATTTTGGATATTGGACGGCAGCTTGGAAACTATTGGGGTTACCCCATGGGCAGTGTCCAGGTAGCTGAGGCAAGGAAGGTATGGGTCTGCTTTGGCCAGCTGAAGCTCTAACAGGAGGTCGCTGAGCTCTTGGAACCTTGTACTGTCCTTATTAGATACCTTTGGAAAATCCTCTAGTCGTTTGAACAGGGCCCTTTCTATGACCTCAGGACTGCCATAGCTTCTTTCTAGCCTCTTCCATGCAGCAGTGAGACCAGCAATGGGATTACTGATGTGGACAGATTTAAGTCTCTTGACCCGATCCGTGGATTGTGGCCCAAGCCACCTGATTAGCAGGTCTAGCTCTTCAGCGGCGGTGATGCCGAGATCACTGATCGTGGTTTCAAAGGTACACTTCCAACCCCTGTAGTTCTCAGGTTTATCGTCAAACTCTGTAAGACCGGTCTTAGTTAGATCGCGCCGAATCATGTACCTTGCGAGGCCAGTCATATCAGCATTCTCAGATTTTGGAAGGACCGATGCTGGCTGGATAGCTTTGTTCATACAGTCTGTGATTTGACCTGGGAATGCAGGTACGTATGGGGCAGCGTAGGCGTTCAGTCCATTAACTGGCTTAATGAGCTTAGTTTCTGCTACACATGGGACTGGAATTGTGTGATTGACCAGAGTGTGGTGACTGGCCTGCATATTGGCCTGTACGTAGGATTCTGAGTATAAGATTTGGTGATTTGCAGGTTTCTGGTACATTTCGGTGCACAGAGGTGGATCAGGATACAAGATTGGCAGCGTATTGTAATTGTACTGACCTTGGGTGCAGGATGGGAATAAACGCTCTGTGTCCTGCTGTCTCAGGGGAGCATCAGTGTGGTCAGGAAGGATTGCAGGAGCAGGGATAGCGCTGTGTTGGCTTTGTACATAGTCTCTAGTACGCTTAAGAGGGTCTTCAGTATCAAAACCCTGTTGTTTCAGGGGAGCATCTGTGTGGTCAGGAAGGATTGCAGGAGCAGGGATAGCACTGTGTTGGCTTTGTACATAGTCTCTAGTACGCTTAAGAGGGTCTTCAGTATCAAAAACACTTAAACTGATGCTGTCTCTTTGGCTCCCACTGATGGCTTGTTCCAGGACCTTTAACTTTGCCATGGCTATGGCGTGTTGGCGTTCCTTCTCTAGGGCCTTTAGGGCAGCTTGTATTTTAGTGGCCTCAGTTTTCATCTCAGTTTCCTTCTCTAGGGCCTCTAGGGCAGCTTGTATTTTAGTGGCCTCTAGGGCAGCTTGTATTTTAGTTGCCTCAGTTTTCATTTCAGTTTCCTTTTGAGCAAAGGCAGCTTGTATTTTAGTGGCCTCAGCTTCCGCACGTGCTTTTATGAGCTGTTCACTGAGGGTTGAGGATTTTGAAGAGCGTGACTTAGATGTTCGCTTTGACTGTCTGGCAGAGCCAGAAATGCAAGATGACATCTCGGCTATTAGTGCGATTCTTGCCTCTGTTTTGGCTTTTATATCGCGCACCATGCTTTCTCTCTCAGAGTTAAGTTTTTGGAAAGCTTGCAGCTCTTTGCAGGTAACTGATGGGTTAAGTCTTTTTAACACTGCGATATATTGGTCTGTTATTTCTGCATAACATTGATAATCTGAACACAGTTGTGTGAGAGCTCCCTCCAGTGGTCGTTGGAGAGAAGCAGGCTGAGATAGGCTATTTATGTGGCATAAGAGTTTTTGCCATAGCTCTGCTGTTGCACAGAGAAGATCATGTTTACTGGATTCTAGATTCTCCCTTATTTTCCATGTTGGCTTTGTGACACGTCTAGCCTTCTCACTATATGGTGGATCAGGGTCTATGCACTCTTCCTCTGACAATGGGTCTGGCAGAGACCGTGTAGTCATTCCTTCAGCCATCCTGATTCACAGGGAGAAGGGGAGCTGTATAGACTCTTATATGTTGAGAGCGGATGCTCTGCAGGAAGTTCTGTAGCTTTATAGAAGCTGTGGGTTTTACAGATGAATCTGAAGAGTCTTTTTTACTATTCTGTCCCCGGGGCCTGTGGCTGTAAATATGGCTCTGTGAGATGCCGGATCTCTTTCACCTTACTTACAATTGGCGACGATCGCAGATAGCTTAACTCAGCTGCCGGCACACATGTTATGAAGAATCCAGAAGAGACTTTGATTTCTTTAAGAATTCTTGTTGAATGCATACAAACAGCAGCAGGTAAAAAAGACTTTCTTCAGACAGACTGAAAACACATGTGATTCTGATAGAATCAAGATGGAGAATGAAACACAGGAGAAAGAAGAAGGAAATGACATCATACCAGAAGAGGGAGACAGAGAGACAGAAGGGACAAACTTGATGTAAAGGGAGGATTTCAGCTATGCAAACACAGGGACACATAGCAACAGTAAACAATATGAGAGACTGCAATACAGCATGTAAAATACACAGGACAGTCTGTAAAATGTCTCATTCATGGGACATAACAACTGTCCTACAGATTTGTTCACTGTGTACATGGCTCATGTGTTTGTATCACATATCTAATATATACAGGCAGGGTCGTATTTGGCCTTCATGCTGCCCTAGGCATTTTTCGTGGTCGCTCTCCTTACTGACGTCACACACTCAGTCTGTGCAGAACGACATCTATTTAAGGCAGTTCTACTTTATAAAACGCTTAAAAAAGCACTAATTAAACACTAAAAGAATGAACGTCTGCACACAGGTTCAGTCTCTTAAGGCCCCGTCACACATAACGAGATCGCTAGTGAGATCGTTATTACGTCACGGTTTTGAGATCGCTGGACAGCCGTATCGTGATCTTTGGGGAGCTGTCAAACATGCAGAACTTCCCAATGATTTCGGCCGCCCCAGCGATCTAACTAACGATCTCGTTGGTTGTTGGGACGCTTTCACACAGCAGCTATTTCAACGATCCGCACCTTGATAGGGGCTGTACTGTGTCACCAATCATCTCCGATTGGTGGACGCTACTGCGTTCTGATTGGGCGGCAGGTTTAAAATAAAACCACGTTGTAGCAGTTCCGTCCCTTTGTTTTGGTTCTGGTTCGGATCGTAGCAGCGTTCTTCGGCTGTGACTCTGTATCCATTCATCTGGGCTTTGTTCCTGACAAGCGTTCTGGTTTGTGGATTGTAGTGTTCTTCAGCTGTGACTCCACACAACCCGGAGAATTTTTGCTAAGATCTGCAATCCAGCACGAGGTCAGAAACAAAGGATGGAATCGCTATTCTGTTGCTTTCTTTATGCACGGCGGGAAATGAGAATGCTGTAGCGACACCAATCGGGGACGAGGGGCGCAGAAAAGTCCAATTTATGCACGCCTACATGTCTCAGTTCTGAATCGCTAATGAGGTCGTTGGTTAGGTGTCAAATACAGCGATGCACACTGCCCATCGGGAGCGCAACGAACCAGGAATGGTCCAGGAAGCTTTGTAACGATCAGCGATCTCACAGCAGGGACCTGATCGTTGCTATCTGTCAGACGTAACGAGATCGCTAGCGAAATCGTTATTGCGTCACAAAACCCGTGACATATCAACGATCTCGCTAGCGATCTCGTTATGTGTGACGGGACCTTTAAGTGTTTTTTTAACACCTTCAGCTTTTGAAAGTCATCAAGAGATTAAAATAGGTGACCTAACCATTGCTTCAGTGAGGAGAAGCCTAGTGATATAGAGACATGCTGTCTGCTCATTCGCCCCTCCTCTTTGCTGAAGGTGTTCAAAGGGAAGCCAAGAGCAGACAGGTAGCAGGCGTCAGAGGGAGTCTGTAGCCACATTGTGTGCACCCACACTGACACTTGGAGTGCGCTGCTGCATTCATCCAGTGTCGTTGGTTTCACACTTGCGTTTTTTTTTTCAAATCAGGCAAAATCAGGTTTTTCAGCCAAATCCCGATCCTTTCAGGATCCAGTTTTTGTCCATTCACTTTAATGGTGTCAGATAGAATACAGTTACTTCAGGTTGCTTCCTGACACCATTAAAGTGAATGGACAAAAAAATGGACCCTGAAAGGATCAAGATTTGTCTGAAAAACCTGAATTTGCTTGATTTGAAAAAAAAAACCGCAAGTGTGAAACCAGCCTCAGTGAGTAAGCGCAGACTTGCAAGCTGATTTTAGACAACACTCACGTTTACTAACAGAGCACTGACAATAAAGACAAGCTTTAGTATACAAATACGAGAGAGCTGCAAAACACCCTCATTTGCATATTAAATAAAGTATAAAAACTATTCTATAGGAATATGCTCCCTCATCCCCATTCTAAAGCTTCAGCCTCCCCCAAATCCCCAGCCTGCATAGCACCAGACTCCCATGTTCACCAGTATATAGGAGCACCAGCTTCCCCTGTTCAATAGTATACAGCAACTCCATCCTCCCCTGTCACCAGTATACAGCAGTAGCCTCCCCTGTTCCCCAGTATACAACAGCTCCAGCCTCCCCTGTTTCCCAGTATACAGCAGCTCCAATCTCCCCTGTCACCAATATATAGCAGCATACTCGCCTGTCACCAGCCTCATCTCACCAGTATACAGCAGCAGCCTCCTCTGTCACCAGCCTCCTCTCACTAGTATACCACACAGCCTCCCCTGTTCACCAGTATACATCAGCAGCCTCCCTGTTCACCAGTATACAGCATCAGCCTCCCCTGTCACCAGTCTCATCTCACCAGTATACAGCACAGCCTCCCTGTCACCAGCCTCTCTCACCAGTATACAGCAGCAGCTCCGTCACCACCTCCTCTCACCAGTATACAGCACAGCCTCCCCTGTCACCAGCTCATCTCACCAGTATACAGCAGCAGCCTCCTTCACCACCTCCTCTCACCAGTATTTCAGCACAGCCTCCCCTGTCACCAGACTCATCTCACCAGTATACAGCAGCAGCCTCCCCTGTCACCAGCCTCCTCTCACCAGTATTCAGTACAGCCTCCCCTGTCACCAGCCTCATCTCACCAGTATACATGCAGCAGCCTCCCCTGTCACCAGCCTCTCTCACCAGTATACAGCAGCAGCCTCCCTGTCACCAGCCTCCTCTCACAGTATACTGCAGCAGCCTCCCCTGTCACTCACCTCCTTCACCAGTATTACAGCAGCAGCCTCCCCGTCACCAGCCTCCCATCTCACAGTATAGAGCAGCAGCCTCCCCTGTCACCAGCCTCCTCTCACCAGTATCAGCACAGCCTCTCCTGTCACCAGCCTCATCTCACCAGTATACAGCAGCAGCCTCCTCACCCCCTTCACCAGTATACAGCATCAGCCTCCCTGTCACCAGCCTCATCTCACCAGTATACAGCACAGCCTCCCTGTTCACCAGCCTCCTCCACCAGTATACAGCAGCAGCCTCCCGTCACCAGCCTCCTCTCACCAGTATACAGCACAGCCTACCCTATCACCAGCCTCATCTCACCAGTATACAGCAGAAGCCTCCCCTTTCACCAGCCTCCTCTCACCAGTATACAGCACAGCCTCCCCTGTCACCAGCCTCATCTCACCAGTATACAGCAGCAGCCTCCCCTGTCACCAGCCTCATCTCACCAGTATACAGCAGCAGCCTCCCTGTCACCAGCCTCCTCTCACCAGTATCAGCACAGCCTCCCCTGTCACCACCTCATCCACAGTATACAGCAGCAGCCTCCCTGTCACCAGCCTCATCTCACCAGTATACAGCAGCAGCCTCTCCTGTCACCAGCCTCCTCTCACTAGTATACAGCAGCAGCCTCCCCTGTCACTCACCTCTATCACCAGTATACAGCAGCAGCCTCCCTGTCACCAGCCTCCTCTCACAGTATAGATCAGCAGCCTCCCTGTCACCAGCCTCCTCTCACCAGTATTCAGCACAGCCTCCCCTGTCACCAGCCTCTTCACCAGTATACAGCAGCAGCCTCCCCTGTCACCAGCTCATCTCACCAGTATACAGCAGCAGCCTCTCCCTGTCACCAGCCTCCTCTCACTAGTATACAGCAGTAGCCCCCCCTGTCACCCACCTCGTATCACCAGTATACAGCAGCAGCCTCCCTGTCACCTGTCTCCTCTCACAAGTATAGAGCAGCAGCCTCCCCTGTACCAGCCTCCTCTAACCAGTATACAGCAGCAGCCTCCCTGTCACCAGCCTCCTATCACCAGTAACAGCAGCAGCCTTCCATGTCACCAACCTCCTCTCACCAGTATACAGCAGCATCCTCCCATCACCAGCCTCCTTTCACCAGTATACAGCAACAGCCTTCCCTGTCCAGCCTCCTCTCACCAGTAAACAGCAGCAGCCTCCCCTGTCACTAGCCTTCTCTCACCAGTATCAGCAGCAGCCTCCCCTGTCACAAGCCTCCTCTCACCAGTATACAGCACAGCCTCCCGTCACAACCTCCTCTCACCAGTATACAGCAGCAGCCTCCCCTGTCACAAGCCTCCTCTCACCACTATACAGCACAGCCTCCCCTGTCACCAGCCTCCACTCACCAGTATACAGCACAGCCTCCCGTGTCACCAGCCTCCTCTCACCAGGTTACAGCACAGCCTGCCCTGTCACCACCCTCCCCCAGTATACAGAACAGCCTCCCCTGTCACCAGCCTCCCTCCATCTTCAGCTCTATGAGCGCTCACCTGCTTCTGTGTCCTCCTCCCATGTCATCTTCCTCCTCCTCCTCTGCTGTGATGTCTGCAGTGAAAGATGATCTCATCCTCCTCACATCCACAGACCTGCAGCACCTCGGATACAGGGACCTCTCTGACCCTGGCGCCACTACTTCCTGGGTCAGTCAGCTCCCTGCATCTATGAAGGTGCGCCCCCCCCCTTCCCTCCCCTCCGCTCCGAAAAGACAACAGATTTCCTGGATTGTCTAACAGAGGGGAGGGGAGGTTAAAAAAAAAATAAAAAAAATTCCTCCCTGTCTTGGTGTCGCTCCCTGCAACCCAGCGCCCTAGGCACGTGCCCTCCAGTGCCTAGTGGCAAATATGGCCCTGTATACAGGAAGCTTAAGGCAGTGGGTAGTAATAAAAGATCATTTAATCTGGATAGATGCGTAGGCTAATTTTTCCCTATTTGTCCTCAATCAAATGTTAGTCTTACTGAAGCCATGCTCATATATTGGGTGAAATGGATGGATAAAATATTGGGAGTTGCTGTTGATTACTCAGCTCTCATGGTCTATGTGGGAACCAACAGCCGAGTACATGGCAGGTTTCAAAATGTAAGAATAGTTTTTAAATGTAAAAATAGTTTTAAGCTGAAAGAAAGGACCTTCAATGTTGTATCCTATGTATTTCTGCCATCTTAAATTCTGAAACAACGCTGGGAGCTTAGGGTGTTTGTAAATCTATGGAATTGGCTTAAAGTGGTTTTGCCATCTCTGTAAATTGTGGCATACTGTCAAAAAATGAAAGGGCCTCTATTTTGCAATACAGAGAAACTAGGACGGTGACGAAGCACTGAAGAAGACCGAGGTGACGTCATTCTTAGAAATGGTGAGGGTTCTATGAGTTGGACCTCCAGTGATCTAAAGTGATTCTACCCCAGTCGCATACCTTTCCTTACCAAGAGGAGAATATCTCTTTAAATTTTGGTGTAAGGCAAAGTATTTAGGAATGAGAAGTGAGGATAAATAAAAATATAGACTGTCAAAGAGGTTCTGACTATATTGGTGGGTGGCAAAGGCGTACCTAGGGTTTTGGTTCAGGGGCGGCAAAACTTCTGAGTGGGCCCCTAATAAGGTAACCTTGATTACAACTGGGTGACACACCCTAATAGTGGAGGAGAACCTCAGCAGATGACCGAGCTGTTGCCGAAAATAATCTACTATATAATCGTCTAATTCTGTCTGTCTGTAACGGAAATCCCGCGTCGCTGATTGGTCGCGCCTGGCCGGACGCGACCAATCAGCGACAGGCGCAGTCCAGCCGCGAATTGGCGCGGGATTTGATCCACGCATGCCACCGCTATCGTCGGAGATCAGCGGCGCTAGCCGCTGATCTCCCGACGGTAGCCGCAGGTCATCTCCTACCGCATGGAGGTCAGCGGCACTGCTCGCAGCGGAAGTACCCCAACCGGCGTCCTCCAGTAAACCCCAGCAGCAGCCTCCACGTACACCCCACCAGCAGCAGCCTCTATATACCCAGCAGCAGCCTCCACAACATATTCTAGAATACCTGATGCGTTAGAATCGGGCCACCATCTAGTGTCTACATAAAGACCAATATTGATATAACCGCCATATGGTCAGTGTTAAATACCAGTCCTATAGAACATATAATAGATTCCAGCAGAGTTACAGATAATGACTTACCGCTGATGTTCTTTCTGATGGAATCGTTCACTTTTCATGTCTTTTCCATGTGGCCCAGACCGACATGACAACTTCTTCCAGCCAGGACTTGGCTGCAGAGAATACAACAAAGACACATTTCACTTCTCATATTTTCAGGATCGTCCCCAATGGGACTATTCCTAACCTGCACAAACTCCTCATCCTGTTTATACCTCAATACTGAGCCACTGCTGCCGTAGGTGTCCCTATTACTGCCCTTGCTGTATGGTTCTCTGTGCCCTCTAAATTCTAAAGCAACCCTCTAGAAAATAGTAATGCCGGGTGCAAGAGCCCTAGAAAACAGCGCCCATATTTTGTCACCTAAAAAGTAATATTGCCCTGTGTGTGCCCCTTTGACAATCACAGTAACCTGAGTTCCCCTATAACAATAAGTGCCCACTTTACATTTAATAATGTCCCGAGTCTACCTCTTGTACAGCTCCCCTATACACAGTATGATGCTCGCTTATACACAGTATAATGCCCCCTCACTGTATATACAGTCATGGCCAAAAGTTTTGAGAATGACACAAATATTATATTTTCACATGATCTGCTGCCCTCTGGTTTTTATGTGTGTTTGACAGATGTTTTTTATCACAGACAGAAATATAATTAATTGCAAACATATGAGTAACAAAAGCTTATATTGACAGTTAGAATGAGTTAATGCAGCAAGTCAATATTTGCAGTGTTGACCCTTCTTCTTCAGGACCTCTGCAATTCTCCCTGGCATGCTCTCAATCAACTTCTGGACCAAATTCTGACTGATAGCAGTCCATTCTTGCACAATCAATGCTTTAATTTTGTCAGAATTTTTAGGTTTTTGTTTGTCCACCCGTCTCTTGATGATTGACCACAAGTTCTCAATGGGATTAAGATCTGGGGAGTTTCCAGGCCATGGACCCAAAATCTTTATGTTTTGTTCCCTGAGTCATTTAGTTATCACCTTTGCTTTATGGCAAGGTGCTCCATCATGCTGGAAAAGTCATTGCTGATCGCCAAACTGCTCTTGGAGGGTTGGGAGAAGTTGCTCTTGGAGGACATTCTGGTACCATTCTTTATTCATGGATGTGTTTTCAGGCAAGACTGTGAGAGAGCCGATTCCCTTGGCTGAGAAGCAACCCCACACATGAATGGTTTCAGGATGCTTAACAGTTGGCATGAGACAAGACTGGTGGTAGCGCTCACCTTGTCTTCTCCGAATGAGGCGTTTTCCTGATGTCCCAAACAATCGAAAAGGGGATTCATCAGAGAAAATAACTTTACCTCAGTCCTCAGCAGTCCACTGCCTGTACCTTTTGCAGAATATCAGTCTGTCCATGATGTTTTTTTCTGGAGAGAAGTGGCTTCTTTGCTGCCCTCCTTGAGACCAGGCCTTGCTCCAAGAGTCTCCGCCTCACAGTGCGTGCAGATGCACTCACACCTGCCTGCTGCCATTCCTGAGCAAGCTCTGCACTGCTGGTAGCCCTATCCCGCAGCTGAAACACTTTTAAGAGACGGTCCTGGCGCTTGCTGGTCTTTCTTGGGCTCCCTGGAGCCTTTTTGGCAACAATGGAACCTCTCTCCTTGAAGTTCTTGATGATGCGATAGATTGTTGACTGAGGTGCAATCTTTCTAGCTGCGATACTCTTCCCTGTTAGGCCATTTTTGTGCATTGCAATGATGACTGCACGTGTTTCTTTAGAGATAACCATGGTTAACAGAAGAGAAACAATGATGCCAAGCACCAGCCTCCTTTTAAAGTGTCCAGTGATGTCATTCTTACTTAATCATGACAGATTAATCTTCAGCCATCAACATCCACACCTGTGTTAATGGAGCAATCACTGAAAAGAGGTTAGCTGGTCCTTTTAAGGCAGGGCTGCAATGATGTTGAAATGTGTTTTGGGGATAAAGTTCATTTTCTAGCCAAATATTTACTTTGCAAGTAATTGCTGTTAAGCTGATCACTCTTTATAACATTCTGGAGTATATGCAAATTGCCTTTAGAAAAAGTGAAGCAGTAGACTTTGTAAAAATTAATATTTGTGTCATTCTCAAAACTTTTGGCCATGACTGTATACTGACCCCTTAATATTTCCCAAGCTATTTAATGGCTTCAACACTGTATGATGGCCCGTCACTATAATCCCCACACTGTATGATGGCCCCCTAGATAGCCTCCATATAGCATAATACACCAGATAGTCCTCAATATAGTATAATAACTCCCCATAGGTCTCCATATAGTATAAGGTACTCCCCATAGGCAGAGTCTATAGTATAATGCACTCCCCATAGGTCTCCATATAGTACAATGCACTCCCCTTAGGTCTCCATATAGTATAATGCACTCCCCATAGGCAGAGTCTATAGTATAATGCAATCCCCATAGGGACAGTCTAAAGTATAATGCACTCCCCATAGGTTTCCATATAGTATAATGCACTCGCCATAGGCAGAGTCTATAGAATAATGCACTCCCTATAGGAAAAGTCTATAGTATAATGCACTCCCATAGGCAGCCTCTATGTTATAATAAACCCCCATAGGCAGATTCTATATTATAATGCACTCCCCATAGGTCTCCATATAGTATAATGCACTTCCATAGGTCTCCATATAGTATAATGTACTCCCCATAGGCAGAGTCTATAGTATAAGGCACTCCCCATAGGTCTACATATAGTATAATGCACTCCCCATAGGTCTCCATATAGTATAATGCACTCCCCATTGGCAGAGTCTAAAGTATAATGCACTCCCCATAGAAACAGTTTATAGTATAATGCACTCCCCATAGTTCTCCATATAATATAATGCACTCCCCATAGGCAGAGTCTATAGAATAATGCACTCCCCATAGGAAAGTCTATAGTATCATGCACTCCCATAGGCAGCCTCTATGTTATAATAAACCCCCATAGGCTGATTCTATATTATAATGCACCCCCATAGGCAGCCTCTATATTATAATGCACCCCCATAGGCAGCCTCTGTATTATAATGCACTCCCCATAGGCAGATTCCATATTATAATGCACCCCCATAGGCAACCTCTATAATATAATGCATCCCCGTAGGCAGCCTCTATATTATAATGCACCCCCATATGCAGCCTCTGTATTATAATGCACCCCCATAGGCAGCCTCTGTATTATAATGCACTCCCCATAGGCAGATTCTATATTATAATGCACCCCCATAGGCAACCTCTATAATATAATGCATCCCCGTAGGCAGCCTCTATATTATAATGCACCCCCATATGCAGCCTCTGTATTATAATGCACCCCCATAGGCAGCCTCTATATTATAATGCACCCCCATGGGCAGCCTCTGTATTATAATGCACCCCCATAGGTTGCCTCTATAGTATAATGCCGCCCCCCCTCTCTTAGGCAGCCTCTGTATTATAATGTAGCCCCCCTCTCATAGGCAGCCTCTATTATAATGCAGCCACCCTCTCATAGGTAGCCTCTGTATTATAATGCAGCCCCCCTCTCATAGGCAGCCTCTGTATTATAATGTAGCCACCCTCTCATTGGCAGCCTCTGTATTATAATGCAGCCCCCTCTCATAGGCAGCCTCTGTATTATAATGCAGCCCCCCTCTCATAGGCAGCCTCTGTATTATTATGCAGCAAGAAAATCCAGCTTGGAAATAATGTAAAAATCATCCTTTTATTAAGGCAAATATTAAAATACAAAAATCCAGCACAGGTGAAAACAACCAAATTAAAACAATTAAAAACACATGACATTAATAATGAAGCATTAATTCTTTTTTAAGGTTTAAACCCGCAGGTGCACGGGTATCCAGAAGATAAATCCATAGAGCCTCTCGATCCCGAAGAAGTTTTCTCTATCTCCACCTCTAATTTTGGCTTTGATCTTCGGGATCAAGAGGCTCTATGGATTTATCTTCTGGATACCCGTGCACCTGCGGGTTTAAACCTTAGAAAAGAATTCATGCTTCATTATTAATGTCAGTGTTTTTAATTGTTTTAATTTGTTTGGTTGTTTTCACCTGTGTGTCTTTGTTATATTTCACTTGGTGTGATGCTGAAGGTTATTCTGATTCTAAGAGCACTTGGTGCTGGAAGCGCGTCCAGACTTCAGTGGGCAGTCACCGTATGTTGCGGTGTCTTCATTTATTCGCCCTGAGACAAGTACAGCAGCCATACTGGAATTTTGTATTTTAATATTTGCCTTAATAAAAGGATGATTTTTACATTATTTCCGGAGCTGGATTTTCTTCTCTTCATGTATTGCAACGTCTGTCAGTGACGTATCCTTGCTCGGATGGACTTTGGATCCACGGAGGTGAGCTGAACTATTTCCTTACTATGTATGATTATTATGCAGCCCCTCTCTCATAGGCAGCCTCTGTATTATAATGTAGCCCCCCTCTCATAGGCAGCCTCTGTATTTTAATGTAGCCACCCTCTCATAGCAGCCATTGTATTATAATGCAGCCCCCCTCTCATAGGCAGCCTCTGTATTATTATGCAGCCACCCTCTCATAGGCAGCCTCTGTATTATTATGCAGCCACCCTCTCATAGGCAGCCTCTGTATTATTATGCAGCCACCCTCTCATAGGCAGTCTCTGTATTGTAGCCCCCTCTCATAGGCAGCCTCTGTATTATAATGTAGCCCCCCTCTCATAGGCAGCCTCTGTATTATAATGCAGCCCCCTCTCATAGGCAGCCTCTGTATTACAATGTAGCCACCCTCTCATAGGCAGCCTCTGTATTATAATGCAGCCCCCCTCTCATAGGCAGCCTCTGTATTATTATGCAGCCCCCCCTCTCATAGGCAGCCTCTGTATTATAATGTAGCCCACCTCTCATAGGCAGCCTCTGTATATATGACCCTCTCATAGCAGCCTTGTTCATGTAGCCACCCTCTCATAGGCAGCCTCTGTTTAAAGTAGCCACCTCTCATAGGCAGCCTCTGTATTATAAGCAGCCCCCCTCTCATAGGCAGCCGTATTTAAGCAGCCCCTTCTAAGCCTTTGTATTATAATGCACCCTCATCAAAAAAAAAAATACTCACCTACCTCTCTTCCTCTGGTTTCCTCCGCTGCTCCCTGCTCCCGCTCATCTCCTGACAGCGGGCTCTGGGTAGTGATGTCATCGCGCCCGCTGTCAGTGTCTGCGTCAGATGCTGACAGGGGGATGATGGGAGAGGGAGCATAGTGCTCCTTCTCTCATCAATGCGGTCAGCTGTATCGGCTAGATGCCGATACAGCTGACCCTGTGATGACGGGCGGGGCCCACTGCTGGCACCGGGCCCCCCACCACCTGCTCAGGGGCCCATAGCGGCCGGGCGGCAGTGCAGGAAGATCGATTCTCCTTGCACTGCTGCAGAATGTAACTGTATGGGCATGCTGTGCACGCCCATACAGTTACAGTAGCGTTGCTCCAGGTGGGTCCCCTCAGAGCGCCGGTCCCGAGGGCCACCACCCCCTCTGCCCCCCCAGTGGGTGGATATTGACGGTAAATGGCCAATGCCAGAAGTTTAGGAAACAAAACGAGACCTCAGTGTTGGAGAATGTGAAATATTTTTAAGTTACCATCTTCTGAGCTGTTATTGCTTTGGGCTTTGCAAAGAAAGTCATGTAAATGCAATGATTTGTGCTCACCTCTCATTACTGCTTCTTCCCTCCCCCATTACAGGAATTAACACATGAAAATAAATCAGTATACCACACTATGATGCCAGGCTCTGGAAGATAACTGTGGTAATAACACAAGCCGTGCGCCCGTCTCAGATCCATTATCTGCTCTGGTACAATATAATGTGTCCTCCTGTTAGACCAAGTTATTGTAATGGATTGTGCAAAACTACAAGTCAGCAAAACTACAAAGTGAATGCCGAAATGTAGCTTTTCTTTTGTTTTTGGTGCTTGAGAACACCTTAAATCTGGCACATTTATTGAGCAGTTTGTATTCTTTATGGTACGTCACTTTGATTTAATAAAATAAAATTTAATTTACTTTATTTTTTTTTATATATACTGACAAAAAATGCATTTGTTTGATCAGGAGAGGGTTTTTGCATTTTTTTATGATATTTGTTTACAATGCATTTTATTATTGTGCAATGGATATCATTACCTGTAAAATACACAGGCAGTTGTTAGGGTTTGCAGTAACAGAGGATAATGTAGGTAAACCCTAGAGACATTTATAAAGCCCAGGAATCACTAATTACCGTATTTTTCGGACTATAAGACGCACCGGACTATAAGACGCACCCAGGTTTTAGAGGTGGAAAATAGGGAAAAATATATTTGAAGCAAAAAATGTGGTAAAATATTTAATAACATACTATTATATGTGGTGTTATTATATAGTATGTTATTATGTTGGAAGCTACGGTAGGAGATGGTGCTGCGGGACCATGTGGTGTCTGTAAACTACTATGTGAAGACGCTGGAGGGTGAGTATAAGGCCGGGGTCACACATGCGAGAAACTCGCACGATTTACGTGTGAGTCTCTCGCATGAACACCCGAACTGCCGCGGCAACTCAGACTGGATCGTGCGGCTGCATAGAAAAACATGCTGCATAAAATAGAGACAGATGATAGAGACAGAGTTGATAAGATAGATGATAGAGACAGAGATGATAGAGACAGAGTGATAGAGACAGATGATAGAGACAGAGATGATAGAGACAGAGATGATAGAGATGATAGAGACAGATGATAGAGACAGAGATGATAGAGACAGATGATAGAGACAGAGATGAAAGAGACAGATGATAGAGACAGAGATGATAGAGACAGGTGATAGAGACAGAGATGATAGAGACAGAGATGATAGAGATGATAGAGACAGATGATAGAGACAGAGATGATAGAGACAGATGATAGAGACAGAGATGATAGAGACTGAGAGATAGAGATGATGAGAACAGATGATAGAGATGATAGAGACAGATGATAGAGACAGAGATGATAGAGACAGATGATAGAGACAGAGATGAAAGAGACAGATGATAGAGACAGAGATGATAGAGACAGGTGATAGAGACAGAGATGATAGAGACAGAGATGATAGAGATGATAGAGACAGATGATAGAGACAGAGATGATAGAGACAGATGATAGAGACAGAGATGATAGAGACTGAGATGATAGAGATGATAGAGCAAGATGATAGAGATGATAGAGACAGATGATAGAGACAGATGATAGAGACAGAGATGATAGAGACAGAGATATGAGACAGATGATAGAGACAGAGATGATAGAGACAGAGATGATAGAGACAGAGATGATAGAGACAGATGACTAGAGACAGAGATGATAGAGACAGATGATAGAGACAAGATGATAGAGACAGAGATGATAGAGACAGAGATGATAGAGACAGATGATAGAGACAGAGATGATAGAGACAGATGATAGAGACAGATGATAGAGACAGAGATGATAGAGACAGAGATGATAGAGACAGATTATAGAGACAGAGATGATAGAGACAGATTATAGAGACAGATAATAGAGACAGAGATGATAGAGACAGATGATAGAGACAGATGATAGAGACAGAGATGATAGAGACAGAGATGATAGAGACAGATGATAGAGACAGAGATGATAGAGACAGATGATAGAGACAGAGATGATAGAGACAGAGATGATAGAGACAGAGATGATAGACAGAGATGATAGAGACAGATGATAGAGACAGATGATATAGACAGAGATGATAGAGACAGAGTTGATAGAAATGTGACACGTATGCATTTCATGTGCGCATGATGCGCTGCAAAAAAAAACGCAAGTGTGAAAGTAGCCTAACCTTTTAATTAATTCTCTGTTGTACAGTGTGTCTGAAGGACCTGTGATGACATCATGAAGAGGCAGGGCTTTGGTCATGTGATGCTCCAGCCAGCCCTCTTCATGACCTCATCACAGGTCCTTCACAGGAACATTCAGCCTCCCATCAGCACAGCCCCAGGCTGTCAGGTATGCCAGCTGCTCCTGCTGCCTCCTTCTCCTTCAGACACCGATCTGCCCAGCTGCTGCAGGAAGCAGGCGCTGAGGAAACTGTGTGGCTCTGTGATCTGCTGCTCCCCGCTCACTGCTCAGCTGATAGGTGGGCGGGGAAGCGGCTGATTAATATTCACTGCACTTAAGTAGGGACCAGGGGTTTCCCCAGCGCTTGTTTCCTGCAGCAGAGGGGATATTTTCTTGCCTCCTGCTGATCCCACTCCACCGCTGCCCACTGCCCCCCTCCCCACATGTTACATTCCGACCATAAGACGCACCCACACTTTCCTCCCAAATTTGGAGGAAAAAAAGTGCGTCTTATGGTCCAAAAAATACGGTAATAATTATGAGTGAACGTGTTTGGATAAGGTGTTATCTGAGCATGCTCGTGTGTTAATCAAGTGTCTTCGGCGTGCTCAAAAAATATGTTTGAGTTCCCGTGGCTGCATGTCTCGCGGCTGTTCGACAGACAAGGGGACTCTGACTTATTTTTCGAGCACGCCGAAGACACTCAATTAGCACCCGAGCATGCTCAGATAGCACCTTGTCCAAGCACGTTCACTCATCATCACTACTATTTAAAACTTCAGTCCTCATGATTGGTATAACCAGTTTCCAATATGAAACATGTGAGATGGATGTTGCCAAGTGATTTAGGTATAAAGCACCTGCACAGGTAAGAGAAATTATTTATTCTAAGATTCAAAAATGGAAAACCCTGTGACAAATATGTCATACAATGAATTTACTAATTAAGTGACCAATATATTTAAACTACATACTGCTATACTGCTATACTAATGCATTACACTGCATGTGATTGCAGGTTTAGTTCAAGGGAACTAAACATAAAAACATAAAAGTTTAAATCCTCCTATGTTTCATTATCCAGAAATAAATAAAGAAATTAAAAAAAATCTAAAAGTACACACGTGGTCAAAATTGTTGGTACCCCTCGTTTAATGACAGAAAAACCCACAATGGTGACAGAAATAACTTGAATCTGACAAAAGTAATAATAAATCAAAAATCTATGAAAATGAACAAATGAAAGTCAGACATTGCTTTTCAACCATGCTTCCACAGAATTTTTTAAAATATAAAACCCATGAAATAGGCCTGGACAGAAATGATGGTACCCTTAACTTAATATTTTGTTGCACAACCTTTTGAGGCAATCACTGCTATCAAACGATTCCTGTAACTGTCAATGAAACTTCTGCACCTCTCGACAGGTATTTTGGCCCACTCCTCAAGAGCAAACTGCTCCAGTTGTCTCGTGTTTGAAGGTTGCCATGTTTCAGCTCTTTCCGAAGATGATCAATAGGATTTAGGTCAGGGCTCATAGAAGGCCACTTCAGAATAGTCCAATGTTTTCCTCTTAGCCATTCACTATATATAGTGTCAGTGTACAGGTAATTGGCCGGGGTCACACATGCGAGAAACTCGCACCATTCTCTTGCGAGTCTCTTGCATGAACATCCGGCACTGCCGCCAGCACTTGGACCGGAGGGTGTGGCTGCATGTATTTCTATGCAGCAGCACGCTCCGGTCCGAGTGCTGGTGGCAGTGCCGGGTGTTCATACGAGAGACTCGCACGAGAATCATGCGAGTTTCTCGCATGTGTGACCCCGGCCATCCAGTGATCACCAGTGACATTATACACAGGAGCTCTGTATATAGTGTGAGTGTACAGTTAATACAGGTGATCATCAGTGACATTATAAACACAAGCTCTGTATATAGTGTCAGTGTACAGGTAATACAGTGATCAACAGTGACATTATACACAGGAGCTCTTTATATAGTGTCTGTCACGCTGTAATACTGAGGGTTACCGCAGAGTAACACAAACTCCACTAGATGGCAGCAGATTGGAGAATGAGCTGAATGTCCTACAATGAAGCAGACCAGAAGAATTACAGCGCAGCAACCACTATGTGCCAGCCGAATAGTCAGAGAGCCGAGTCGATACCAGAGCGTAAAGCAGTACAAAGGGGAAATCCAAAACACAGAGTCAGACGAGCACAAAAGGTCAGAGCCGGTCAATAGCTGAGCTAACAGATGGAATAGACAGGATCAGGTCACGGACAAGCTAAAGTGAAATACCGGGGAATCCAAACACACAGGAAAATAGGGAGCAGGGTTGGATAGGAGGAAGGTCAATAAACACGGGTAGGGTCAGATGAATGCAGCAGGACAGATTAGAAACTCACCAGAGCCAGCTACACACAATGAAGTCAAGCAATATAACTGGCACTGCACACATGTTACAGCACAGAGATAAAGCAAACCGGAAACAGGAATGAGGCAGGGAAAATTAATCCCTGACATGACCAGACCGGGAAAGGAAAGAAAAGACAAAAACCCGGCCTGGATTATGACAGTGTCAGTGTACAGGTGATACAGTGATCACCAGTGACATACACAAGAGCTCTGTATATAGTGTCAGTGTACAGGTAATACAGTGATCACCAATGACATTATACACAGGAGCTCTGTATATAGTGTCAGTGTTCAGGTAATACAGTTATCACCGGTGGCATTATACACAGGAGCACTGTATATAGTGTATAGTGTACAGGTAGTTCATTGATCACTGGTGACATTATACACAGGAGTTCTGTATATAATGTCAGTGTACGGGTAATACAGTGTTCTTCAGTGACATTTGTAGTGCAGCGGGGTTGGTGCATTGCAACAGATAGGCAGGGACCACATCAGAGTTCAAAGCAAAAGTCTTTAATGTCCAAAAGAAATTCACAAATGGAAAGCAAATGGTATCCTCCGAATCGCAGCCGGTTTGTCATGACAGTCCGTATCCGAGACCGGTTGCCCTGGGCGACTGCACCGCCATGTCACGCTGAGGAGTGCCAAGCGTTTTGCTTCTTTTGGCTCCGTGTTACCTCACACAAGCCGGATGTTGCATAGCCACCTGCTCTGCAGTTTGCAAACTAAGACTGCCACACCTAACAATTTGCTGCAGGGTTTTTAAATGGAATCTGTGGCCATGTGCCACTTGTAAGACCCAGCTGGAGAGAGCGAACCGCCCCACTACGATCCTCTCCAAAAATAAAAGCCCATGCTGGGTTTTCTTAAATCTGCCTTGGGCAAATAGCTTTGTCCAAGACCTAACTTACTTTTATTCTACATTGCAACAACAACTTTATCTGTGACTGCAGTGGACTCCAGAACCTTAACATGCTTTCATGTGCATCCTGGGGATACATATCGACCCTCGCATATGATCCCCCTCACTGCCTTACAGATTATACACAGGAGTTCTGTATATAGTGTCAGTGTACAGGTAATACAGTGATCACCAGTGACATTATATACAGGAGCTTTGTATATAGTGTACAGGTAATACATGGATCACCAGTGACATTAAGCACACGAGCTCTATATATGGTATACAGTATACAATGTCAGTGCTCAGGTGACACACTAACTTACCAGTGACGTCTCTAGCTGAAGTCCTTCTTCTTTGCTTTTCTTTTTCATGCAGCGCAGACCGCCATCACTTCTTCAAGCCAGGACTTGTCTCTACATAAAATAACACAGTTATATAGACCACCGCTTCCAGAGCACATTCAACACTTTTTCCCTTTCTTCTACACTACACAACTGAATACAGACATACACCCACCATTAATATATAATTCATTATTATGCAACCCACCATTACAAATATAAATTATAATTCACCACTGTGCCCCACTAACTATAATAGCCACTTTCCCCACCTAATAAATATAAAAATTAATTAGCCCCTGCACTCTTTCCCCCAATTCAATACCAGTCACTGCATCAACGGCCCCCACTATGTGCCTCCTGCTCCCCCAATTCATTATATTTACATGCCCCTTCTGCCCCAATTCATTATATCTTGTCTTCTCTGTCTCACACCCCCACCCTCTAATTCATTATCAACTTCACATTCAAAACATCATATACTCTCCAAAGACATACTGACAAAGAATTTAGATTGTGAGTCCCATCGGGGACAGTGCCAATAATGTCTGTAAAGTGCTGTGGAATTAATGGCGCTACATAAATGAGTAAAATAAATAAATAAATACTCTCCTCCACCCTCAATTTATCATCATTTGCTGCCCCACCCCAATTCATCATCATTTGTTGTCTCCCACCGTCAATTCATCATTTACTGTCCCCATCCACCAGTCTCAATTAGAGTTGAGCGATACTTTCCGATATCCAAAAGTATCGGTATCGGAATGGTATCGCCGATATCCAAAAAATATCGGCGATACCCGATACCGATACCGGAAATCCAATGTAAGTCTATGGGACAGAAATATCGTAACTAAAAAAACCTCTTTCTTTCCTTGTAAACACTAAATATACACACATAGAATACATATATATATATATATATATATATATATATATATAACACATGTCATTGTGACATATATATACATATATTAATAGTTTATACACTTCTACATAGTAAAATAGCCTCTGATTCAATTGCCGGGTAAAGCCGGCTTTTGTGAAAAGACAGAAGCACCCGACATGAAATGACACTTGGTTTACATAGAGTTAACCATGTCTTTTCATGTAGTTTGATATCTGATTTGCACAAACAATTACATGAGTGTCTGTGTGCAAAATTTCACACCTGTAGGGGTTAATTAAAGGTGTAAATTCGTTGTAAAAAAAACGGACTTTTTTGCTACGAATTTACACCTTTAATTAACCCCTACAGGTGTGAAATGTTGCACACAGCCACTCATGTAATTGTTAGTGAAAACAATAGATCAAACAACTTGAAATGACATGGTTAACTCTATGTAAACCAAGTGTCATTTCATGTCGGGTTCTGCATTTTCACAAAAGCCGGCAATTGAATTAGCGGCTATTATACTATGTAGAAGTGTATGAACTATAAATATAAATATATATATATATGTGTCACAAATTCAATGACATGTATATATATATATGAGGTGTAAAATTGTTGAAAAAAAATGCGTGGGCTCCCGCCCTATTTTCGCAACCAGACAGACAAAGCCAGCGAGTGGGGGCAGATAATAATAGCCCAGAGAGGGACCATTATTTTTGCCCCCCCCCTGGCTACTAACATCTGCCCCCAGACACCCCAGAAAAGACAAATCTATAATTAGATTCGCCCTTTCTGGCACTTTGCCCGTCTATTCCCATTGCCCTGTAGCGGTGGCGAATGGGTTAATAAGGGGTTAATGTCACCTTGCTATTGAAAGGTGACCTTAAGCCAGGTTAATAATTGAGAGCTGTCAAATAGACAACTATCAATTATTACATATCAAAAAACTGACCGGCACATCCAAACATAGATTCAGTGTGAACAGGTGCTAAACCTAGAGTCACCAACTCATATACATACAAGAAAAAAAGGTAGCACACTGTAGCGCTATAGCTTGCAAACACGAAATATGAAAAATATGAAATATGAACTACATCATTACCCTAGAAATACGAAAAATTGAGAAGTCTTAGCGCATAAGATGGCCAAATTATGTGAGCCTGATAGCCACGTCAAGGCTCCTCTCGTACATCAGGTCCAATAATTTGGCCATCTTATGCGCTAAGACTTCTCAATTTTTCGTATTTCTAGGGTAATGATGTAGTTCATTTTTCATATTTTTCATATTTCGTGTTTGCAAGCTATAGCGCTACAGTGTGCTACCTTTTTTTCTTGTATGTATATGAGTTGGTGACTCTAGGTTTAGCACCTGTTCACACTGAATCTATGTTTGGATGTGCCAGTCAGTTTTTTGATATGTATTCATTTACCTTCTACCTGAGCACTCCACCTGGTGGTCACAGGCTTTTTAATTACAACAGGTTCATCACCCCTCCACAGAGATGTAGATTTTAGTCTGAAGAGAGGATTCATATGTTCCCATGCAGACAGACTTTTCTAGGCGAGGATAGGCATTGGTTAGGACCTGATGTACGAGAGGAGCCTTGACGTGGCTATCAGGCTCACATAATTTGGCCATCTTATGCGCTAAGACTTCTCAATTTTTCGTATTTCTAGGGTAATGATGTAGTTCATTTTTCATATTTTTCATATTTCGTGTTTGCAAGCTATAGCGCTACAGTGTGCTACCTTTTTTTCTTGTAACTATCAATTATTAATCCTATTGCATGAAATAAAAATAAAACACACACACTTTAATTAAAAATCATTTTAATGAAATAAAGACACATGTTTTTGACCATCTTTTATTTTACTGCAAAAACCATTTCCTGTAATAAAAATAAAATAAAAAAGCAAAATTATTCTTACCTATCCCATGCACAGTCAGGTCCCATGGTGTAATTCTTCAGAAAGGGTTAATGTTTACTGCAGGGACCGCAGCTAATGCTGCAGCCTCACAGTAAACCCCCAAATGAATGAGTTCCTCTCTTGGCTGACAGGAGAGGAAGTGGAAAGCTTAATTGATTGCTTTCCACTTTCACTTCAGGTCAGCCAGGGACACAATCAGTGACGTCAGAGGGAACTGATTAACAAAAATAGGGGTTCCCTTCGAAAAAAAGATGGCGTGGGGTCCCCCCTATTTTTGTTAACCAGCCTGATGAAGCAGACTGCTGAGCAGTGGCGTACCGTGAATGAAGCAGACCATGCAGCTGCTATGGGGCCCGGACAGGTGAGGGGGCCCGCGACGGTCGGGTAGCTGTGCTGACACAGTACTACCAGGGGGTCGGCGGGGGAGGGGGAGCGCAGCTCTTCTATATACTCACCCTTCCGCCGGCGCGGTCTCTGCAGCCCCTGCTCTTTTCCCACGGTCTCCGACGCCTGTGTTCAGCGGTCAGGTGGTACCGCTCATTACAGTCATGAATACGCACATATTCATGACTTTAATGAGCTGTCCCGCGTGACCGCTGAACACTGGCGGCGGAGACCGTGGGAGAAGAGCAGGGGCTGCACAGACCGCTCCCTGAGCGAGCGGTGACATCGGCACCTGGTGTCACCCCCTGCTCAGGACACCGGCACCTGGCCCCCAGCGACGAGAGGTGAGTATGTCTTTTTTTGTTGTTGCAGCAGCTGCGGCAGCATAAGGAGCATCTATGGGGGCACAATCTATGGGGGCACAATCTATGGGGGCATGATCTATGGAGCATCTATGGGGGCACAATCTATGGGGGCATAATACATTTTTTTGTTTAATGTGTCCCCTCACTGTGCTGGCACTTTACATTTACAATGGCTCTGGGTTTTTTTTTTTGGGGGGGGGCCCATTCAGACTTTTGCTATGGGGCCCCATGATTTCTATGTACGCCCCTGCTGCTGCTGAGGCATGGTATTTAGGGCTGTTAAGGAGCCAATATCCATGGACCTTGCCAGCAGCGTCGGACTGGAGTACCTTGGGCCCACCAGAGAAAAATTATTCTTGGGGCCCACCATCATACTTCCCAACCTTTGAAGAAGGGAAAGAGGGACAAAGGCTGTGGCACGCTGTGCCTGCTGCAGCAAATTTTAGGCCATGCCACGTTGCACCACAGACTGTCCAGGAGTTGGTGGATGCTTTAGTCCAGGTGTGGGAGGAGATCCCTCAGGAGACCATCCGTCGCGCTCATCAGGAGCATGCCCAGAAGTTGTATGGAGGTCATACAGCATACCTCCCAAGTTTTGAAGACAGGAAAGAGGGCTAAAGGCTGCGGCGCACGTAGCGCGCCGCTGCAAATTTTAGGCCACGCCCCGACCACACCCATTTCACAGCTAATCACACCCATATCCTCGCCCCAAGCGTACCCATTTAGCACTGCTGATCACACTGACTGGTAATGAGGGCACAGTGGCTGGTACTGAGGAAAAGAAAGAAAGAGCAGCAAGAGAGAAAGAACAAACAGAGAAAGAAAGAGAGGAAAGAAAGAAAAGAGAGAGAGAAAGAAAGAACAGAGAGAAAAAAGAACAGAGAGCGAGAAAGAAAGAACAGAGAGCGAGAAAGACTAGAGAGAGAAAGAAAGACTAGAGAGAGAGCCAGAGGCGTAGCTAGGGTTTTGGTTTAGTGGGGGCGAAACTTCTGAGTGGGCCCCTAATCAGAGAACCTCAGCAAATGACCGCGCTGTTGCCAAAAATAATCTATATATAAAAAGACCAATATTGATATTACCGCCATATGGTCTGTGGTAAATAATACCAGTCCTACAGAACATATAATAGATTACAGCACAGGTACAGATAATGACTTACCGCTGATGTTCTTTCTAATGGAATTGTTCACTTTTCATGTCTTTTCCATCTGGCCCAGACCGACATGACGACTTCTCCAGCCAAGACTCGACTACAGAGAATACAACAAAGACACATTTCACTTCTCATATTTTTAGCACTGTCACGGTCACCAATTGGACTATTCTCAACCTGCACAAGCTCCTCATCCTGCTGATACCCCAATACTGAGCCGCTGCTGCCATATGTGTCCCTATTACTGCACCTGATACCCCAATACTGAGCCGCTGCTGCCATATGTGTCCCTATTTCTGCACCTGATACCCCAATACTGAGCCGCTGCTGCCGTATGTGTCCCTATTACTGCACCTGATACCCCAATACTGAGCTGCTGCTGCCGTATGTGTCCCTATTACTGCACCTGCTGTGTGGTTCTGTGTGACCTCTAAATTTTAAAGCACCCCTCTAGAATATAGTAATGCCGGGTGCAAGTGCCCTAGAAAACAGTGCCCACATTTTGTCCCTCAGACTGTAATAATGCCCTGTGTGCCCCTTTGACAGTCACAGTAACCCGAGTTCCCCTATAACAATAAGTGTCCACTTTACATTTAATAATGTCCCAAGTCTCCCCCTGTACATCTCCCCTATACACAAAATAATGCCCCCTCACTGGATATATACTGACCCCTTAATGTCCCCAAACTATTTAATGGGTCCAACACTGTATGATGGCCCCTAGATAGCATCCATACAGCATAATACACCAGATAGTCCTCAATATAGTATAATGCACCCCATAGGCAGCCTCTATATATAATAAACCCATAGGCAGAGTCTATAATATAATGCACACATAGGCAGCCGCTATATTATAATGCACCCCATAGGCAGCTCTGTAGTATATGCATCCCCATAGGAGTCTCTGTAGTATGATGCACCCCAATATGGAGCCTCTGTAGTATAATGCAGCCCCCATATACAGCCTCTGTAGTATAATGCAACCCCCATATACAGCCTCTGTAGTATAATGCACCCCATTAAATAAAAAAAAAAAACAATACTCACCTCCCGGCTCCTGTGCTGCTCACTGTTCTCCCTCTCAGCGTCTGACAGCGGCGCCGGCAGGTGATGTCATCGCGCCCGCTGTCAGACGCTGAGAGGGGATTATGGGAGAGAAGGAGCACTCGCTCTCTCTCTATGCGGTCAGCTGTAATCGCTGGATGCCGATACAGCTGACCTCCGATGACGGGTGGGGGCCCACTGCTGGCACCGGGCCCCCACGCCTGTTCAGGCCCCATAGTTTCCGGGCGCAGAGCAGGGAGAGCGATTCTCCTGCTCTGCCGCAGAATGTAACTGTATCGGCGTGCTGTGCGACCTATCCTTTCAAATCAGGGCCCACACACGCAGGAGCTGGGGCCCACCGGAGGTTTCTCGTGTCCGGTGGCTCAGTCCGACCCTGCTTGCCAGCCTGATAATACCAGGCCACAGCAGTCTGCTTATCTTTGCTGGTTAACAAAAATAGGGATCCGTCGAAAAAAATTGGCGTGGGTCCCCCCTATTTTGTTAACCAGCCAGATGAAGCAGACTGCTGAGGCCTGGTTTTTCAGGCTGTTAAGGAGCCAAGATCATGGACCTTGCCAGCCTGATAATACCAGGCACAGCATCTGCATATCTTGGCTGTTAACAAAAATAGGGGATCCCTTGAAAAAAATTGGCGTGGGGTCCCCCTATTTTTGTTAACCAGCCAGATGAAGCAGACTGCTGAGGCCTGGTTTTCAGGCTGGTAAGAATCCAATATCCATGGACCTGCCAGCCTGATAATACCAGGCCACAGCAGTCTGTTTAGCTTGGCTGGTTAACAAAATAGGGGATCCCCTCGAAAAAAAAAAAACGGCGTAGGGGTCCCCCTATTTTTGTTAACCAGCCAAGTAAAATGCAGACTGCTGCGGCCTGGTATTAAAAGACTGTCAAGGCCCATGGATTTTGGCCCTCAACAGCCTGATAATACCAGGCTACAGCAGCCCCACATTTGGCGCATCAAAAGATGTGCCAATTGTGGCACTTTACCCGGCTCTTCCCACTTGCCCTGTAGCGGTGGCAAGCGGGGTATTAAGGGGTTAATGTCACCGTTGATTGCACGGTGACAATAAGCCCGGTTAATAATGGAGAGGCGTCAATAAGACACCGATCAATTATTAATCCCAAAGTTTTTAAATGTTTAAAAAAAAAAAAACACAGCCAGAAAAAAGTATTTTAATAAATAAAAGAGACAACACAGTTTTCATTAATTTTATTACTCTCTCATTCCTGCGACGCCATCGATCTCCTGTAAAAAAAGAAAAAAAAACAAACCAACAGTATACCACCTGTCCGACGCAGTCCATAGTAACGAGTGTCCCACGACGATCCAGCTCTGCTACATCGCAATGCCAGGCAGGGCCTGACATCCCGACGCAGCACAGCTGATTACCTGCTTCCCCGGCGGTGACGTCATCGGACTGCTTTACGGCCGCGATTACCCAGCAGTCACTGCAGTTATCGCGAGAAACTGCATGTGACCGCCAGGGAGAAGAGGATGGCGGCCATCAAAGCAGTCCAGGACGTGACCGCCGGAGATCTTCTGCCAGGTAAGTGCCGCTGACTTCTGACAGACCCGACCGACGGACACTGACAGTGACAGTGACATTCCGATTCCGGTATCCGATATGACGAAAATATCGGTACTCGGAATCGGAAGTCCGATACAGCTAATATCGGCCGATACCCGATATTTGCAGTATCGGAATGCTCAACCCTAGTCTCAATACATCATTTACTCCCCCCTCAAAATTCATCATTATTTGCTCTCCCCCACCTTCAATTCATAATGTGCAGTCCCCCTTCCTCTCACTTCAGCATTTGCAGTCCCTCTCAGTCACTTCATCATTTGCAGTCCCCCTCCCCCACTCACTTCTTCAAGTGCAGTTCCCCTCCCCCCACTCATTCTATCATTTTCAGTTCCCTTCACTTACTTCATGTGCAGTTCTCCTCCTCACAAATTCATCATGTGCAGTCCCCCTCCCCACAACTTCATTATTTGCAGTCCCCTTTCACCTCCTCCCCTCACCTATTGAATTAATTTTATAAAGAAAAGAAAAAAAACATTTTTCATATTTACCTCACAGACGATCCACAGCGCAGCTCTGCTTCTGGTGTCTTCATACATGAAGGCGCATACGCGATGATGTCATAGCATATGCGCTTTCACCTGACCGAATATACAGAGAGTAGAGGGAGTGGGAGCTGTGGAGACATCAAGTTTAGATGGTCGTGGAGCTCCGAGAAAGCTCCCGGGCCCAAGCACCGATGTGAGTGCCGCAGCGGCGGCGCACAACACTTTAGTGCACGATGGGGCCCGGTGAACAGAATCATAAGAGCGGGACCCGGCGGGCCCCCTCTGCACTGCTGCTCACTGGGCCCCATACAGCAATAAGGGCAGTAATGCCTTGATGGTGGCCCAGTGAAGGAGACCCAACCAGGAGTCTACATATTTCCAAAAATTTATTGGCAGACACCAACAAAGTGGCATCAATTTCAACACAGTAGAAATAGTATAATAGGGACCGACAGGTCTTCCACTACACCCAACCCAGCAGATGAACACCCAACCAGGAGTTTTCACATTTCCAAAACTTAGTGGCTGACATCAACAAAGTGGCATCAATTTCACCGTACAATTTCACAGTACAAATAGTATAATAGGGACTGACACATCTTCCACTACACCCAACCCAGTAGATGGACACCCAACCAGGAGTGTTCATTTTCAAAAATTAGTGGCAGACACCAACAAAGTGACATCAATTTTACCACAGTAGAAATAGTATAATAGGGACCAACACGTCTTCCACTACAGCCAACCCAGCAGATGGACACCCAAGCAGGACTGTTCACATTTCCACAAATTTGTGTTAAGATCAGCAGCAGCAGGAACAGCAGGCACATAAGCCCCACTAAAGATATCACAGACTGCAATTACGCAAGAACAATGCAGTACACTAAAAAACACAGCATCTAGTAACAGAAGTTGTCAGTTGTGTTTGGATGGGACGGGACGTTGTTGGTTCACTAGTGCTTTCACAAACATTATCACATACACCTTGAACACCAAGTCCAATCCCCCTTCCACCATGACCTCTCTTTTTCCAAGACATGTTGCTCAGATAGCGTGCTAGGAGTACAGTATTAGCAACTAAAAATTAGATTTTTTTACTCTGCACTACCTCTGCACTCAGCTGAATTTCAGCAGCACAAAATGAGAAGGTGAAATATGGCATGCTGAATCATGTCAGTCACAGATTAAAGAATTGTTTCAGTGTGGATGAGGCCTGCATAACATTGACTAGATGCTTCACACAATTTCAAAGTGAGATCTCCCTACTGTATTACGTTAGTAACAGAAGAAAGAATTGTTTAAGTGTGGATGAAGGCTGTATGACAAAGAAGATATGCTCCTTAGTAACCGGCAAAATTTTTTGGGGCCAGTGGATGAGGCCTGTATAACATTGACTAGATGCTCCAAACAAATTCAAAATGAGATCTCCCCTACTATATTACGTTAGTAACAGAAGAAATATTTTTTGGCTTGTGGGTGAGGCCTGTATAACATTGACTAGATGCTCCAAACAATTTTAAAGTGAGATCTCCCTTACTATATTACATTAGTAACAAAATAATTTGGGGGGGGCATGTCAATGAGGCCTGTATATCATTGACTAGATGCTCCAAACAATTTGAAAATGAGATGTCCCCTTCTGTATCATGTTAGTAACAGAAAAAAAATATTTTTAGTGTGGATGAGGCCTGTATAATCTAGAAGGTGTCATTGGACTGCCCTCTTTCCTACACAGTTGAAGGGCTGTTTCTCTGCAAAGGGACCAGGACAATTGATCAGTGTACATGAAAGAATGAATGGGGCCATATATTGTGAGATTTAGAGTGCAAAATTCTTTCCATCAGCAAGAGCATTGAATATGAAACGTGGATGGGTCTTTCAGCATGATAATGATCCCAAGCACACCGCAAGGGCAATGAAGGTCCTGGCGTGGCCAAGCCATTCTCCAGATCTTAACCTTTGGAGGGATTTGAAAATCCACGTTGTCCAGCAACAGGCCCAAAACATCACTGCTCTAGAGTAGATCTGCATGGAAGAATGGGCCAACATACCACCAACATTGTGTGCCAACCTTGTGAAGACTTACAGAAAACGTTTGACCTATGTCATTGCCAACAAAGGATATATAACAAAATATTGAGATGAACTCTTGTTAATGACCAAATACTTATTTTCCACCATAATTTGCAAAATAAATCTTGCCAAATCAGACAAGGTGATCTTCTGGATTTGTGTTCTCATTTTGACTCTCATAGTTGTGGTCTACCTGTGATGTCAACTACAGGCCTCTCTCATCTTTTTAAGAGGGAGAACTTGCACAATTGGTGGCTGACTAAATACTTTTTTCCCCACTGTATGTAGCCCACTCAATGGTGAATTTCATACTGTAAACGCAATAGGTATGGGCCGCTGTTCATGAGCCACTGCTGTCTGCTTGCCCCTCAGGCCAACATTTGCTAGACAGCGCAGACGAGGAAAAACGGGACTCCAGCTTCCATAAAATGAATGAAATTTTATTCATGTAAATTACACATAAAACCTCCTGGTTCAAGATAGGAGTGCACTACATAGCACGGGCAATAGCGACGCGTTTCGACCTAGATGCGGTCTTTGTCACAGCTATCAACATGTCTAAGTGCTTCACATATATAGGATAGTTCAACCAATCACAATCGATAACTACAATCACATGTTAAAACAGGGTATTCCTATAGTTAACTATTTAATCACACATCAAATGGGCATGAAACAAAAAAAAAAAAGGAAAAAAAAAACATTAAACATATAACCATTAGTTGAACTATGTCTGTTAGAGACAAATATACTGAAAACAATCTAATAATGGTATAAAATATCATTTCTTTTATTTAATCATTTGGGATATATTTGCTAGACAGCCCCTGCCTAACATGCTAATTAAGGTCTGAAACCTTGATCAATGTTGTCTGAGCACACAAATCTCCAAGGGTGCCCAAAGTCTTGCATTGATTCAGTTTCTTTTTTGTAATTTTTAAAATGTAAAAAATGAAAATATATATATTTTTGTCTAAAATACTTAAAATTAAACCTTTAGAGATCATTTCATCTTCTCTCCAGGGTTATTATATGCTTGTCATATATTTTTATACTTGCCTAATAAATTTGATGAGAAAATCCTGACTAGAGATGAGCGTACTTGTTCAGAAATTGTTCGCCAATCTCAAATTCAGCACGAATGTAGCTCATTGGGGAGAGGTTAGAGGAACGACAGACTGTTTTTTTCTCATCTTTATATGTGAAGATTCCAGAAGCCAATCAGGGCACAGAAAACATCTAGAAAGTCCAGACACAAAGGCTTTTGTCATTGGTTGTCAAAGACACAAGTCCCTCTCCATATAAAGAGCGAACATGTTATTTTGGCATCATTCTGTCAGTGTAACAGCGCAGACAGGCTGCTCCTGCTGCTGCTCATGGATAACATACAAAAAAAGACTGCACTCTATCATACTAAAGCATGACAATATGGAATACATGAAATTTTGAATAGCAATACCGCTTTGGAGTATAAGGAAAAATTTGAGACGCTTAGTATAACATTTGGCCAAATATTATTTGCCCACCAACCATTGTCAAGGTGGTCTCAAGTCTGGTGAGTCCCTAACCTATGTGAACATACCTCTATTAGGCTGATATCTGAATTTCTGGGTGAATGTGGACACCTCTGTCAGTAATGCCTGCATTTATGGGTAAGTAGGGACCTGCTGTAATTAAAATCACCACCTGGTGGGGGTGGAGTGCGCAGTCAGTAAGCTAACATTCAAAAGACAAAAAAACTTAACTGGCACATCCAGACTAATGTGGATTAGGTGCAAACTAGGGGGAGCTATCTCCATGTACAACATACAAAAAAGGCTGCACTCTAACATTCTGATCAGACTGTATGAAGCCCACTGCCACGCCACGGCAAACCTCGTAGAGGATCCTGACCAACTCTAACGGAGCGGAGCTGTGCGGCGATCACCGCCACCGCGCCAATGCCCCAGCAGGGCATACGGCCTGTTACCCCACAGCACCTGTGCTGATCAGAATGTTAAACTAAGAACCTCATGTTCAGTTATATATATTTTTGCCAAGAGGCATTAGATCATTGTATGATGCTGTCCTTTCTCTCTTTTTTTGCACATCGCATGATCTGTTTTTTTTTCCTTTGGATGTGCACTTCTCCCATTTGGCACATGTGAGTTTAATTAGCAGGAGACTGCAAAGTAATGGGTCTAGCCCCTTTCTACTCTCACTGAAGAGCTGGAGGAAGGTGAGTTTCAGTACTCAGTTCATTTTTAGTGTGGGTGCCGTGTGGCGGCCATTGTTGCTGCGGCTTTGTGCTGATGGGGCGGTGCGGTCTGGAATCATGGGGACTCAGTCTTGCAGCACGGGTGCTGTGGGGAAACAGGCTGTCTGCCCTGCTGGTGCATTGGCGCGGTGGTTGCCGCACGGCTCCGCTCGGTTAGGGTTGGTCAGGGCCCACTACGAGGTTTGCGGTGACTTTGCAGTGGGCTTCATACAGTCTGATCAGTATGTTAAACCAAGAACCTCATGTTCAGTTATATATATTTTTGCCGAGAAGCATTAGATCATTGTATGATTTTTGGAGGTGCTGTCCTTTCTCTCTTTTTTTGCTAATTGCATATTCTTGATCACTCATATACTCTCTTATTCTCTCCCTGCGTGGAGTATTTAATGTTATAATAATTTTCTTAAAAAAGAAACCCATTAACTCTTGTTCTGCCTCCTGCTCGTCACTGCATCCCGAGTTCCTGCTAGCACCTTACACTTGGCGTAGTTGGCAGGATGCAGTCTAACTGTCACGCTGTCTCTGCGTACAGGAGGTCAGGGGCCTAAGCTGACCCTAAGCTGGGGCCCTGACTAATCCCTCTACCTGGAGGTACTGTTAAAGGTACAGAGGTCCAGACCGCCAGCGTAACCCCTACCTCCTGAGGATCCCTGAACCTCAGTAATCTAGTCCTGAGAAGGACCCCGATCACAACAACAGGGGACAGGATAATATAAGCCAACACACAGTACTAGACGAACGAGACAGTACAAGGGGAAAACCAAAAACCACCTTGCATACAAAAACTCACACCACAACAACAGAGGGAACACCAACGGGTAAGGAGATAAATGATAAAGCGAGGAAGGGAAAAAACCACACCAAGTACACTTCACTCCAAACTCCAAAATACCACGAGCCGCTCTGTTTGTCTGCAAGGAATGCTTTCACCGACAACTTCCCTAACAGACCGGCAGGTATTTGAAAGAGTCCCACTACTGCAGCATTGACTGCAGCTGGGCGAGGCTGGGACTCATCTAGCACAGCGAGAGAGAATTAACTCCCTCACTGCCGAAAAACACAAAGCACCAAAAACTCAGCTGCGAGAAGTCAGGCTGTGTAATCGTGACGATCTTCGTGGCGACACACCCGTGACAGTACCCCCCCTTCTACGAGGGGCCTCCGGACCCTCAGGGCCAGGTTTATCCGGGTGAGTCGTGTGGAAGGCCCGAATTAATCGGTCTGCGTTAATATCCGACGCAGGAACCCACATCCTCTCCTCAGGACCATACCCCTTCCAATGAACCAGGTACTGAAGGGACCGGCGATTAAAGCGTGAATCGATGACTTTCGATACCTGAAACTCCAAGTTACCATTGACCACCACTGGAGGAGGAGGTAAAGGTGACGGTATCACTGGCGCCACATACCTCTTAAGCAACGATCTGTGGAACACGTTGTGAATTTTAAACGTAGGGGGGAGGTCAAGACGGAATGCCACCGGATTAATTATAGAACTGATCCTGTACGGCCCGATGAACCTGGGACCCAGTTTCCAGGAGGAACCTTAAGTTTTATATTCTTGGTAGACAACCATACCTGATCGTTCACACTTAGGTCCGGACCAGACACTCTCCTCCTATCAGCCATACGTTTGTATCGGTTCCCCATAGTATTCAGATTATTCAGCACCCCTCTCCATACTGAAGCGAGTGATGACGAAAATCGTTCCTCCTCAGGAACCCCCGAAGAGCCCCCCCTACTGAAAGTACAAAAGTGGGGGTGAAAACCATATGCCTCAAAAAACGGGGACTTACCAGTGGACTCGCTCCGCCTATTATTAAGAGCAAACTCTGCCAGAGGTAAGAAAGAAGCCCAGTCCCCCTGGTTCTCTGACACAAAACACCGGAGATATGTCTCCAAGCTCTGGTTCAGACGTTCCGTCTGACCATTGGTCTGAGGATGAAAAGCCGATGAAAACGATAAATGCATCCCCCGCCGTGTACAAAATGCCTTCTAGAATTTGGACACAAACTGAGACCCCCGATCAGACACCACATCGGAGGGTACCTCGTGAAGCCTCACAATCTCCCCAATGAACACCTGCGCAAGAGTTTTAGCATTAGGAAGAGCAGGAAGAGCGATAAAATGTGCCATCTTGCTGAACCTGTCCACTACAACGAGTATGACCGTTTTACCCGAAGACGGCGGGAGGTCCGTAATAAAGTCCATAGACAGATGAGTTCAAGGACGCTCCGGGATCTTCAAAGGTAAGAGGGTCCCAGACGGACGGGTATGTGGGGTCTTAGAGCACGCACAAACCCCACAGGACGCGACAAAAGTTACCACCTCCCTATGTAAGTTAGGCCACCAAAACCGAAGCGAGAGGAGATCCACAGTTGCTTTACTCCCTGGGTGTCCTGCCAAAGCTGAGTTATGGTGTGCCTCGATCACCTTTTGTCACAACTGATCTGGAACAAACAGTCTCCCTGGAGGTCCAACAGGGGCGTCCCCCTGAGCCTCCAATACCTCCTCCTCAAGCTCAGAGCATACTGCCGACACCACCACCCCCTCCTGAAGGATAGGAACCGGGTCATCCGTATTCCCGGCCCCAGGGAAACTACGAGATAAGGCATCCGCCTTTACATTTTTTGACCCAGGATGATATGTGACGACAAAATTAAACCTGGTAAAAAACAACGACCACCTAGCTTGTCTGGGATTCAGACGTTTTGCGGACTCCAGATATAGCAGGTTCTTTTGATCGGTGATAACGATGACCGGATGGACTGCCCCTGTCACGCTGTATAGCAGATATATATATGTGATGTCAGTAACCTATATCAAAAGGGCAACATACTATATAACATGCGCATAGATATATGATAACATAGATTTACCTGACAGAATGTCCAGTGGTTCAAAACGGAATCCGTTATACGCTGTCTCCGGCTAGAGGGTGACCGGGGTCTAAGCTGACCCTAAACTGGGGTCCTAACTAATCCCTCAACCTGGAGGTACTGTTAAAGGTACTGAGGTCCAGGCCACCAGCGTAAACCCTGTCTCCTATCAATCCCTGCCAACTGTATTCTAGTCCTAAGAAGGACCCTGAATACCACCAAAGGGAATGAACAGGTAACGGTTAATGAACAGAAAGACATACAAGAAAGACAAGAAATAAAGTAAATAAAGTCTTACATACAACACTCACACACAGTAGGAACACCTAAGGTCTCAGAGAAAAACTATATGCTGTAAGAGTAAAAACAACTAAGGAGCTCTTAGCTTAAGTATTCTCAGAACCGATCCAGTCTGCTAAACTACATGAATGCTTTCACCGGCGTCTAACACCCAGACTGGCAGAAATATAAAGGAAACTAATTAGAACATAATCAAAAGCAGCCGGGCGAGGCTGCACCTAGCCTTAGCAAAGAGCTAGGTAAAATTAACTCTCTCATTACCAAAAAACAAAGAAACAGCAGCTCAGCTGTGAGAAGTCAGAATGTGCAATCGCGACGATCTTTGTGGCGATGCACCCATGACAGCCCCCTCCAAAAAATGGCGCCACTCCTCAAAAGCTAACTTAATGGCCAAGAGTTCCCTATTGGGTCATTCCACATCAAGTGGACCAGTTTTAAAAATCGTCCCCACTCGACCTTCTCCGATTTTGTTGAAAATTTATAAGGATGTACATGTATGTTTGAAAAGAGGTTCTGTAAATTTTTAGGGCCAGATCTCAAATACATTGGGCACTGTTGACCTTTCACTGGAGGTTCCACCAAGCCTGCGGCTTCAGCTAAGAGGATTTTGCAAACTTTGGCACATAGCCATTAGAGTTCTATACTGGCTATGATGCTGAAATTTGGCATACTAGCTCAACTTTTGCTGCTAAACACAATAAAATTATTACAGGCTATGAGAAAACAATATTTCGGCCGCAATTTTGTGTCAAAGTAGCTTGTAAAACGCGTCGCATAAAATTTATGCCAAACTTTGCCCATATATAACTCAAGGCCAAAAACCAATAGTAACTGGTGCTTTGCCCTGTACACCAAACATCTACATGACTTTGCATTGCTGCAATATCACGGTCAAACCATATGTATTTGCGGAAATATTCACACCCACATATGATGAAAAACTTAAAAAAAACAAATTTTACCTATAAATTTCTCAAAAAGGGTACCCCTAAAATACATTAATTCTGATATCATTAGAAAGAGCACATTTTTCTCTACAAGGATCATTGGTTTTTTTTTTGGAGTCTTTCAGTTTAAGAAAAGAAAAATGCCACTGAACATGGTGTTATTTATTCGCGTAATGCATTGATTTTGTGTTTGATTTTCAGATTCTTATCACATGCTACAGAGTTGTATTGTTGATAGCAATGTCTATTATAATCAAAAACCTATAAACCTTTTTGGTTATGAAAAGTTATTGACTATTGTTACATTTTAATGCATATATTATTTATTTTTTAGCGATGGAGATTGAAATTGATGAAGAATCGGCTCAGTGCTCTATCGGCCTTGCGAACAATTCGAAGTGCCACCTTAAGACCATTCACCTATAGCAAGGATGAGTTGAAATTGTTTACAAGCTTTGGATTGGATGAACAGAAATTGCTGCATCGACGAGTGGGACTAAATTTTGACGAACATTCACAAATCTGTTTACACCATGAAGCTTCATTCTTGACCAAATATGAGCATTTGCAAAAATCGTGTTGCAATCCTTTTGGTAAGAAAGGTCATAACACCAAAAAGAATTTGCGAGCTATCAATTTGTTAGCAGCTGACCAGTTGAACGAATTTACAAAGAATGATGTGAAGCCTGGCCAGAAGATGTGTGCATCATGTCGAAAAGAATTTGCTAACAGGAAAATATCAGCTGATCCAGTTTCCTCTGAATCAGATCCAGATGGAATGGAATGTTCTCCTGAAAGTCTAAATTCAACTTAACATCCATTGGCATCTCTCCTCTGAAATATCCACGGGTAAGCCAGCGGGATTCACTTGGATATGCAAGGAGAAAGATAAGCCAGGTACAAAATGTATTTTCTAGCAAAATTGCTTCAATTGGAGGGCTTGAGCCGAAAGACATTGAGCAAACAAAAACAGCACAGTGCAAAATGTGTCTGGATTACAATCACCTTTTGGCAGATTTGAAGCAAAAGCTGCAGGTGTCCAGTCGGGCAGAAAAGGTCCAAATCTTGACATTGGCACCTAAAAGTTGGTCCATTAAGGCTATATCAAACGAATTCGGTGTCTCTGAACGAATGGTCAAACAAGCTCGAAAGCTTAAATGTGAACATGGGATCTTAGCCTTACCTAGAACAAGTGTGGCAAGAAAGTTTCTGAGGAAGTGAAGAAAAAGGTGCAGGCATTTTTTGAGGATGATGAATTCAGTCGAATGTGCCCTGGTAAAAAAGACTATGTATCAGTGCGAATAGCAGGAGAAAAAAAGCAGATGCAAAAGCGACTATTACTGAGCAATATGAGGGAAATGTTTGTTGCCTATCGGGATCGGAATGGCCCTGAAATTGGATTTTCCAAGTTTCGTGAGCTTCGGCCAAAGTGGTGCGTAACCGTTGGATCTGCTGGAACACATTCCGTTTGTGTGTGTACCATTCACCAAAATGTCAAACTAATGCTTGCAGCATGCCCAATCAATGATGACAACAAAGAGCTCATATGCAAAATGGTCTGTGGAATTGAATCCAAGGACTGTATGCTTGGCCGTTGTGATAAATGCCCGGGTCCTGAAGTTTTAAAAGAATTTCTAGTAAATGTGTTTGTCAACAGTGACCCTGAATATATTATTGAGTTCAAACAATGGATTCACACTGATCGAGACACGCTTGATACCAAGCAACTGACTATAGAAGATTTCATTGAAGAATTGGTTTTGAAAATTTCTAAACTTTGTAGCCATCACTACATCGCCAAGCATCAAAGTAGCTATTTGAAATCGTTGAAGGAAAATCTGAGACCTGGAGAGCTTGTGATCCTTATGGACTTTGCTGAAAATTACTCATTTATTGTTCAAGATGCCAGTCAAGGTTTCCACTGGGAAAATAGTCAAGCTACAGTACACCCATTTGTAATTTACTTCAAGGAGTTAAATGGTGAAGCTGCGCAGAACATCAGCTTGTGCATAATCAGTGATTGCTCACGACATGACACAGTTGCAGTCCACACTTTCTTAACAGTAATTGTGGAGTATCTCAAGACTCATCTATGGGATTCGTCATATCCACTACTTCAGCGATGGATCTGCAGCCCAGTACAAAAATTTAAAAATTTTTCTCAACTTGTGCCACCACAATGCTGATTTCAATATCAGCGCTGAATGGAATTTTTTTGGTACCAGTCATGGAAAGTCGCCCTGTGATGGGATTGGAGGGACAGCAAAGAGGTTGGCAGCTCGTGCCAGTCTTCAACGCTCAACTGAAAACCAAATACTGACCCCCGGGGGATTTATTCAACTTTTGCAACGAGTAACTGCATGGAATCAAATTTTTTTTTGTTCCATAAGAAAAAATTTACAAAATACGGGTAGTTCAGGAGGAAAGGTTCAAAGATGGACATACAATTGCTGTAACAAGAGAAAATCACCAGTTTGTGCCAATTGATGACAAAAAGATTCACATTTCAAGGGTGTCAAATGACCCATCATCTTTCATTGCCCATGTAGATAGATCTGTCAGATCAGAAATGCCTTTTGTGCCAATTGCAAACCTCCAGCCAGGGCAATACATTGCCTGCATTTACGATAGGAACTGTTGGATTGGAAATATTTCTGAAATTTCAGTCGACGACCATGATGCATTAATAAATTTTATGCATCCTTATGGACCAGCTAGCTTCTTTCACTGGCCTGTGAGAAATTATACATGCTGGATTCCCAAGTAGTCAATCATTGCAATAATTCCAGCACCAGCTGCAACAGCAATGGGCCGACAATACAGCTTCTCTGAACCAATTATGTTGCAAATTCAGCAACAATTCCAGACCACTTAGACTGAACATTATGGCTTGGGAACCAACAAAAGATACCCAATATTAGGCTTGGGATCCTAGGCAAAGACACCCACCCTCAGGCTTCGGAACCTGCGATAAAGAGACCGCCCGCGGCTGGCCTTGCACGGCTATCGGTCATGGCTCCTAGGCGATGGGGCTGCCAATTCTCGAAAGACAGCATTATTACAATTCTTAATAGGATTATAATACCAATTCTTAGGGAATTGGTTGTGGTATAACCACCATGGACCAACGCAAGGGTTTGAATAGTGTTATGACCTTTCTTCCCAAAAGTATTGCAACACGATTTTTGCAAATGCTCATATTTGGTCAAGAATGAAGCTTCATGGTGTAAACAGATTTGTGAATGTTCGTCAAAATTTAGTCCCACTCGTCGACGCAGCAATTTCTGTTCGTCCAATCCAAAGCTTGTAAACAATTTCAACTCATCCTTGCTATGGGTGAATGTCTTAAGGTGGCACTTCGAATTGTTCGCAAGGCCGATAGAGCACTGGGCCGATTCTTCATCAATTCCATTCTCCATCGCTAAAAAATAAATAATATATGCATTAAAATGTAACAATAGTCAATAACTTTTCATAACCAGAAAGGTTTATAGGTTTTTGATTATAATAGACATTGCTAGCAACAATACAACTCTGTAACATGTGATAAGAATCTGAAAATCAAACACAAAATCAATGCATTACGCGCATAAATAACACCATGTTCAGTGGCATTTTTCTTTTCTTAAACTGAAAGACTCCAAAAAAAAAAACCAATGATCCTTGTAGAGAAAAATGTGCTCTTTCTAATGATATCAGAATTAATATATTTTAGGGGTACCCTTTTTGAGAAATTTGACCTAAAAATAGGTAAAATTTGTTTTTTTTAAGTTTTTCATCATATGTGGGTGTGAATATTTCCACAAATACATGTGGTTTGACCGTAATATTGCAGCAATGCAAAGTCATGTAGATGTTTGGTGTACAGGGCAAAGCACCAGTTACTATTGGTTTTTGGTCTTGAGTTATATATGGGCAAAGTTTGGCATAAATTTTATGCGACGCGTTTTACAAGCTACTTTGACACAAAATTGCGGCCGAAATATTGTTTTGTCATAGCCGGTAATAATTTTATCGTGTTTAGCAGCAAAAGTTGAGCTAGTATGCCAAATTTCAGCATCATAGCCAGTATAGAACTCTAATGGCTATGTGCCAAAGTTTGCAAAATCCTCTTAGCTGAAGCCGCAGGCTTGGTGGAACCTCCAGTGAAAGGTCAACAGTGCCCAATGTATTTGAGATCTGGCCCTAAAAATTTACAGAACCTCTTTTCAAACATACATGTACATCCTTATAATTTTCAGCAAAATCGGAGAAGGTCGAGTGGGGACCACTGGTCCACTTGACATGGAATGACTCTATTGCCGACATCGTAATTCCTCTCAGTGGACGACAATTTTTTAGAGAAAAAGGCGAACGGATGCCACTTACCAGGGGATGAACCTTGTGACAATACTGCTCCCACCCCTACCTCGGAAGCGTCTACCTCTACAATGAACGGCTGTGACGCATCAGGTTGAATGAGTATGGGTGCCGAGGCAAAACATTTTTTCAAGGAGGAGAATGCTTGACAAGCCTTGTCAGACCACCTAGAAAAATCCGTCCCTTTTTTGTCATGTCTGTGAGAGGTTTAACCATGGACGAGAAATTACGGATGAATTTCCGGTAATAATTAGCAAACCCCAGGAAACGTTGTAGAGCCTTAAGATTCTCTGGCAGATCCCACTCAAGAACTGCCCACACTTTCCCAGGGTCCATACGAAAACCGGACGCTGAAACCAGGAAGCCTAAAAACTGGAGTTCCTGTACGGCGAACAAACACTTTTCCCATTTGGCGTACAGTTTATTATCCCGCAAGATCTGTAACACCTGCCTAACATGCTCCTGATGAGACACAAGATCTGGCGAGTAAATTAAGATATCATCCAGATATATGACAACAAACTGTCCCACCAGGCGGCGAAAAATGTCATTTACAAAGTGTTGGAACACCGCCGGGGCATTAGTCAGACCGAATGGCTTGACAAGGTTCTCATAATGCCCCTCCGGAGTGTTAAACGCCGTCTTCCACTCATCCCCCTCCTTCATCCTAATCAGATTGTACGCCCCCCTGAGATCCAACTTAGAGAACCATTTGGCGCCCACGATCTGATTGAAGAGATCGGGAATAAGTGGGAGCGGATACGGATCTCGGACCGTAATCCGATTAAGTTCACGGAAATCCAGGCAAGGGCGTAGGCCTCCATCTTTCTTCTTCACAAAGAAGAACCCCGCGGCCACCGGGGAAAATGAAGGTCTAATATGTCCCTTAGCCAGACTTTCAGAAATATAATCCTTCATGGCCTGCCTCTCAGGACCAGATAGGTTATACAACCTAGATTTAGGTAACTTAGCCTCAGGGAGCAGTTTTACAGAACAGTCATACACGCGATGAGGAGGTAGTTCCTGACACCCTTTCTCCGAGAATACATCCACAAAGTCCGCCAGAAATGGAGGTAAGACCCTAGGAGTGGCCGCACCGATGACCGTATTCATGCAGTTTTTATTACAGAATTACTCCATTGGCTTATCTCTCTGGATTGCCAATTAATAACTGGGTTATGCTTAGTTAACCAAGGAAGGCCCAACACTATAGGAGTGGGAAGACCCTCCAACACGTAACAAGACAACAGTTCTTTATGTATCGCCCCCACTTGAAGTTTTACGTTATGCACCGCTTGCAAAAAACTTCCCTGACCGAGAGGCCTGGCGTCGATCGAGAATATGGGGATGGGTTTAGCCAACACACTCAATCGCATACCTTGAACCCGGGCAAACCGAGCGTCCAGCAGATTAGCCCCGGCCCCACTATCCAGAAGAACAGATATCCTCTCAGTTCTCGTACCCACCACCACCTCCGCCGGTACGAGAAACTGAGACGAACCTAGGTACGAAATACCTACTCCCAGATTGCCGTCCACCACACAACCTGGGATCAATAGTTTTCCGACGACCCTTTACCTTCAAAGGACGGGATGGACACCCCCCAATAAAATGTCCCTTTCTCCCGCAGAAGAAACACCTTCCTGTCTTGTGGCACACCGCCGGTCCCCTCCCCCAAAATGATGTCCCTCCTAATTGCATAGGCTCCTCTGGACTGACCAGGGGGGAACCTCCATATAAGGGACCCTTGAAGAAGGTGGAGTCATCACAGGGGGCGGAGTTACCTCGCACCTCTCCCGAAGCCGTCTGTCAATGCGAATAGCAAGGGCCATAGCGGCTTCCAGTGACGCGGGAGGGTCATACTGTGCCAACACATCCTTTAATTTGTCAGATAAACCTTGACAAAACTGGCTCCTAAGAGCCGGGTCATTCCACTGGGTGTCCGTGGCCCACCTACGGAACTCCGAACAGAATTCCTCCGCTGGACGATCTCTCTGCTGGATCCTACGTAACTTAGATTCAGCAAGGGAGATCCGATCTGGGTCATCATATACGAGACCCAGAGCTGCGAAAAACCTATCCACTGACTGGAGAGTCGGGGAGCCCGGGGGAAGAGAGAATGCCCATGATTGTGGGTCCCCTTGTAGGAGCGAGATGACAATTCCCACCCTTTGTTCTTCACTCCCCGATGACCGAGGCCGCAGCCGAAAGTACAATTTACATGCCTCCCGGAAAGCAAAAACTTGTCCCGCCCCCCAGTGAACCTGTCAGGGAGAGCTACTTTAGGTTCTGGTCCGGCTTGCTCCAGGGGATACAAAACCTTGGACTTAACGTCCGCCAGCTCCATGGACAAACTCTGCAACTGCCGAGCTAGACTGGCTACTGGATCCATGGTAGCTAGAGAGAATTCTTTGTGCGGTCGGTGAAAATGTCACGCTGTCTCTGCGTACAGGAGGTCAGGGGCCTAAGCTGACCCTAAGCTGGGGCCCTGACTAATCCCTCTACCTGGAGGTACTGTTAAAGGTACAGAGGTCCAGGCCGCCAGCGTAACCCCTACCTCCTGAGGATCCCTGAACCTCAGTAATCTAGTCCTGAGAAGGACCCCGATCACAACAACAGGGGACAGGATAATATAAGCCAACACACAGTACTAGACGAACGAGACAGTACAAGGGGAAAACCAAAAACCACCTTGCATACAAAAACTCACACCACAACAACAGAGGGAACACCAACGGGTAAGGAGATAAATGATAAAGTGAGGAAGGGAAAAAACCACACCAAGTACACTTCACTCCAAACTCCAAAATACCACGAGCCGCTCTGTTTGTTTGCAAGGAATGCTTTCACCGACAACTTCCCTAACAGACCTGCAGGTATTTGAAGGAGTCCCACTACTGCAGCATTGACTGCAGCTGGGCGAGGCTGGGCCTCATCTAGCACAGCGAGAGAGAATTAACTCCCTCACTGCCAAAAAAGCACATAGCACCAAAAACTCAGCTGCGAGAAGTCAGGCTGTGTAATCGTGACGATCTTCGTGGCGACACACCCGTGACACTAACAGCACAGAGGCGGCAGACCAAGCAGTTTGGGTGGGCCCTAGGTCCAGTATCTCTCTGGGGGCCATGTTGAAAAATTTTCCAAAGTTTACGGAAAACAACACTATGTTATGGAGCTGGACGGAGCGCATAAGGGGGATGATGAGAATGCACCCCATGACCCCTGCACAAGAGGCCGAGGTGGCCATTATGGCATTGGAGGGATAAGCCAGAGACTCAGTTATGTTACGGCCACCCAGAGAGCTAGACACCTTTAATAAGGTGCTCCAAATTTTGGAAGAGACCCATGGAGGTCCCACAGACGTTTGGGAGCTGAGGACGCATCTTTTTAGTCTCATGCAGAGGGAGGGGGAGACAATGACTCAATATATGAACGCACTACAAGAGTTGCATACCGCTGTTGCCAGGAAAGACAGCATAGGTCCTTATGTAAACTAGAAGCTTGGGCTGATAAATGGCAAATGAGCTTTAATGGGGATAAATGTAAGGTCATGCACTTGGGCAGAACAAACAAGATGTATAATTATGTGCTTGATTGTAAAACACTGGGCAAAACTGTCACTGAAAAAGACCTGGGTTTATGGGTGGACGACAAGCTCACATTTAGTGGCCAATGTTAGGCAGCTGCTGCCAAGGCAAATAAAATAATGGGATGCATTAAAAGAGGCATAGATGCTCATGAGGAGAACATAATTTTACCTCTATACAAGTCACTGGTGCGACCACACTTAGAATACTGTGTGCAGTTCTGGTCTTCGGTGTATAAGAAAGACATAGCTGAACTGGAGCGGGTGCAGAGAAGAGCTACCAAGGTTATTAGAGAACTGGGGGGTCTGCAATACCAAGACAGGTTATTACACTTGGGGTTATTTAGTTTGGAAAAACGAAGGCTTAGGGGTGATCTTATTACAATGTATAAATATATGAGGGGACAGTACAAAAACCTTTCTAATGATCTTTTTACTCTTAGACTTGTGACGGGGACAAGGGGGCATCCTCTACGTCTGGAGGAAAGAAGGTTTAGCCATAATCACAGACGCAGATTCTTTACTGTAAGAGCAGTGAGACTATGGAACTCTCTGCCGTCTAATGTTGTAATGAGTGATTCCTTACTAAAATTTAAGAAGGGACTGGATGCCTTTCTTGAAAAGTATAATATTACAGGCTATATTCACTAGTTTCCTAGATACTGCGTTGATCCAGGGAGCTAGTCTGATTGCCGTATGTGGAGTCGGGAAGAAATTTTATTCCCCAATGTGAAGCTTACTGTTTGCCACTTGGGTTTTTTTTTGCCTTCCTCTGGATCAACATGTTAGGGCAGGTTAGGATAGGATATGGATTGAACTAGATGGACTTAAAGTCTTCCTTTAACCTTAATAACTATGTTACAGACATAATGCTGAAGACCTTTTAGTGACAGGCTTGCGGGACACGCTGACAAAACAGGCCCTGTTGGAGCGTGAACCCTCATTTGACTTTCTCTGAGATAGGAAGTGAGGTGCGCACACGTGAACAGGAGCAGGGGGTGATAGTCCCGGTAGGAAAGGTCCGGAGCAGGGAGGTGTCCGTGAATGCAATCACCGAACCCCAATGGGTGGAAGAACTAAGGAAGGAACTTCTGGGTATTAAAGGAGAATTCCCAGAAGTTAAAAAGAAGTCTGAGGTGGCCCCAAATCTGTCGGGGGGGCAGGGAAGGCCCGGATTCCCGCCGAGATTCTGGAATGTTCGGTCGACAGAGACCCCTCACTTGCTTTAATTGTGTCGAGTTTGGAAATATAGCGCTGGAGTGTACATGATGAGGGAGAATCAAATCCCATCATCTGTTAAATTTGAAGGCTCCGAGCCTGGGGGACGCCGCCCGGAGCCAGAACAGACCTGAAGGAGTCGTGGAAGTCCCACAAATCAAGTTTAAATATGCTCTTTAGTCTGGGCAGAATTTGATGGGCGAGCAGTACGGTGCTTGGTGGATACCGGCTCACAGGTGACAACGATGCCTGAGGCCTACTTCTGGCAGCATTTCCCTGAAGCAGGGCGGCCTGAGTGGGGCCCAGTGATAAAACTGACGGTTGCAAATCAACTGCCCATCCTGGTCTCAGGGGTGATGTGGATGCAGATCTCCATTTGCAGAAAGGATCTGGGAAGCAAAGGTGTGCTGTTAACCCTGGGAGAAGTAAATAATGGACACACAGTCACACTGGGAATGAATATATTAAAGGACTTTGGGAATCTTCTCATTAATGAACCCTCCAACGAGACTCTGAAGCAGTGGAGCCCACATACTCCCCAGAGTAAAGTATTCCAACAGTTAATCCGGGTAGCCCAAGCTCAGGAGTCTTTCAGTGATGGAGGGGCGTTAGGAAAAGTGATCATTACCTCATCATCCAAACTCATTCTGCATCACGGACAGACGGTGCTCTCCCTGCTTGTACGTACTCGCTCGCACCCTGTTAGAAGTGGTAGAGATCCAAACTGAGCCATCCTTTTCGGAGCAACTTCCTTCGGGACTCCTGGTGGCAAGCTTGTTAGCCATTGTGCGTGACAGAGCAGTTCCTATACTTTGTGTCAATTTAGAAGATCAGAACATCGTCGTGTCTCCCAAAAGTGAAGCGTCTAGGATCATGGGCATGCCTGAAGAAGTAATACCACCACAGGCTTTACAACTGAAAGTGCAGCAGGGGGACCCATGGACTGTGACGGTAAACTCCTCTCCAATGCCAGAGCCTCAGCATATCCAGGAAGGAATACTGATTTTAGAACAGATGCGGGCCGACATGACCGATCTCACACAGGCGCAGGTGCAGAAGGTCGAAGCTTTGTTGGGACGCTATAGTAACATGTTCGCTCGACACGAGGATGATTTCGGTTGCACTATGGCCATCACACATGAGATACCAACTGAAAATAGCGCACCCATACAAGAACCACATCGACAAATTCCACCATAACTGTATCAAGAACTGAAGAATTTACTGAGTCATATGTTACAGAAAGTAGTTATTAGAGAGGGCCAGAGTCCTTGGGCTGTTCCAATAGTTCTGGGGCGGAAGAAGGACGGCACTCTAAGTTTTTGTGTGGATTATCAAAAGCTCAATGCCTGTACCGTGAGAGACTCATTGTCAGGACTCTGAACATTTTTGATCACCTTTTGTGCATTACTGCCCTTTTCCAAGATGGCATCTTTGGTCTCATGTGCACTGTGTCTTCCTGCTATATAACTCCACCCCAGCCTTTAGTCTGTGCTAGAGTATTCTGCCTTGCATCTAGCTTCTGACCTCTGTGGCTCCCTGGCTTTGTACCTGCTTCTGTGAACCTGTTTCATGATCCTGCTACTCTGCTCTGAGTTCCTGCTGCATACACCGGTTTCCAGTAATCCTCCTTCATCTGGCTGCTTGTGTTACTCCCATCTGCATTTGCTGGACATGTAAGCTGTTGCCGCCCTGCGCTGCTTAAAACTGAGACTATCACCCAGGCCTCCCTGGTTGAGCTAAAGATATCATTTGAACTGCCTACCTGTGCTTGGACTAAACTAAGACTTATTCGTGTCAAGTATCCTCAAGTTTAACTGTGCTTCATAGACTCTCTGCTTGATTGCATTTCTCTCTGAAGTTTCCTATAGACTGTTAAGCTGCATTTATTATCTACACCAAGTGTTGTGGACTTGAGATTTGCTTTGCACCTGTTTGAATCACCGTGTGATAATATAGACTTTTCCACTTATAAGACTGTGTCCTGTAGTTGTCTTGTTCCACGCAAGAAGTCTCCTGAGTTATCCCCTATAATTATTACACTCATACCCATTACCCAGGATTGAAGAATTCTTGTCTGCATTAGGAAAGGCCAAATTCTTCTCAACATTAGACCTCGCCAGTGGCTACTGACTAGTGCCAATGTCGGAGCAAGACAGAACGAAGACTGCCTTTATATTACCCATGGGTCTGTTTGAATTCAACAGAATGCTGTTTGGCTTGGCCAATGCTCCTGGAACTTTTCAGCGACTTATGGAGAAGTGTTTGGGCAATGTAATCTTTGAGGCTATGCTCATCTATTTAGACGACATTATAGTCTACGCTGCATCATTTGAGGATCATCTGCAAAGATTGGAGCAGGTGCTGACTCGCCTTCTAAAACATGGATTAAAGGTAAAACCTCAAAAATGCCATTTGTCCCGCACTCAAATTGAATAGTTGGGCCATGTTGTTTCTGCCGAAGGGGTGAGACCATCTTGAGAAAAAATCACTGTGCTACAGGAGTGGCCCACTCCAGAAACGGTAAAAGATGTTCGAGCATTCCTGGGACTGACTGGGTATTACCGCCGTTTTGGGAAGAATTTTGCCCACATAGTAAAACCACTGCTGGAGCTGCTGAAGGGA
>JARQOD010000003.1:435959437-436042145 GCA_033576555.1 Oophaga sylvatica | reverse complement strand
AAAAATTGATCTTCGAGGGGCATACAATTTGTTGCGCATGAAGGAGGGGGATGAATGGAAGACTGCGTTTAACACTCCACTGGGTCATTTTGAGAATCTGGTCATGCCTTTTGGGCTTTCCAGTGCTCCGGCATTTTTTCAGAATCTTATTAATGACATCCTTAGACCTTTGATCGGCAGAAGTGTGGTTGTGTATTTGGATGACATTTTGATTTATTCACGGATTTGGAGTCTCATTGGAGGAGTGTGCGTGAAGTATTACAGTTACTGAGTGATAATTCACTTTTTGCCAAACTAGAAAAATGTGAGTTCGCTGTACAGAGACTTAGTTTTTTGGGCTACATTGTCTCCAGTGAAGGTTTTGAGATGGACCCTGTGAAAGTGCAAGCTGTGCAGGATTGGCCTAGACCTACTGGTGTGAAATCAATACAGAGGTTTTTGGGGTTCGCCAATTATTATAGAAAATTCATAAAAAAATTTTCTGTGATTGCCAAACCTCTGACCGATCTCACCAGTAAAGGTGCTGATGTGGTTCAGTGGACTACTGAGGCCATTGAGGCTTTTGTGTTGCTAAAGGAGAGGTTCAGCTCTGCTCCCATCCTTACACAGCCTGATGTGACTAAACCATTTTTGGTTGAGGTTGATGCTTCTTCTGTGGGGGTCGGCGCGGTGTTGTCTCAGGAAAAGACTGATGGAGTACATCCCTGTGCTTTTTTTTCAAAGAAATTTTCTGAGTCTGAACTAAATTATGATATCGGTAATCGGGAATTGTTGGCAATTAAACTCGCATTTGAACACTGGCGTCATTTTTTGGAGGGAGAGGAATTTCCCGTTCAAGTCTTCACCGATCATAAAAATCTGATCTACCTTGATGCTGCCAAATGCTTGAATGCCCGTCAGGCTAGGTGGGCACTGTTTTTCTCACGGTTTAATTTTACCGTTACTTACATCCCAGGTACTAAAAATGTTAAAGCTGATGCTTTGTCTCGCAGCTTTTCTCCTATGATGGGTACTGAGGAGGAGGAAAACATTTTGCAAGAGGGGTTGTTATTGCTGTTTTGGACTCCGTGTTGGAAGATGAGATTCTTAAAGCACAGGAGAATGCCCCATCTAACACGCCGCATGGGAGGTTGTTTGTGCCTGGTACCCTGAGGAGAGATTTGTTTGTTGAATGTCATGACTCTCGGTTGGCAGGTCATCCTGGAATCTCTGAGACCAAATGACTTGTGGGTCGCAGCTTTTTGTGGCCTGGATGGCAGAAGGAAGTCATTAAGTGGGTGTGTCAATGCACTGTGTGTGCTAGATCTAAGTCTTCTCATACTCCTGCTGCAGGGTTGCTTTGCCCTCTGGAGGTCCCTAGTGCACCTTGGACACATTTGGCTATGGACTTTATTACTGACCTTCCCCCCTCTGAGGGTTTCACTGTCATCTGGGTGGTCGTGGACCGTTTTAGCAAGATGTGTCACTTGGTTCCTTTCATCAAATTGCCCTGCGCTAAGACTCTCGCTAAGGCCTTTGTCAAGGAAATAGTCAGACTACATGGCGTTCCTACTGACATTGTTTCCGATAGGGGACCTCAGTTTGTGGCTCGTTTTTGGCGCGCTTTTTGTGACAGGTTGGGAGTTCATTTGTCGTTTTCATCCGGATATCATCCTGAGTCTAATGGCCAGACAGAAAGGAAAAACCAGGATGTTGAGCAGTTCTTGCGTTGTTTTGTGACTGATAATCAAGAGGGGTGGTCTGAGTTTCTGCCACTTGCTGAGTTTGCTCTTAACAATCATACATCCGCTTCTGCTGGTTGTTCGCCTTTTTTTTGTTGTACTGGGAGACATCCGTCTTTTGGGTCATTTTCCAAGTTGGGATCGGTTGTACCTGAAGAGGAGAATTTTTCTGGTGTTTTGGAGAGAGTTTGGACTGATGTGCGTGGTAATCTTCAGGAGGCTAACAAAAGATCCAAAGTGTATTTTTAGCGAAATTTTGGTAGACATGGTTTGGTTGTCCTCTAAGAATCTGCGCTTGAGGATTCCGTCTAAGAAATTGGGTCCCAAGTTTGTAGGGCCCTTTAAGGTGCTTCAGGTTATTAACCAATCTGCTGTTAAGTTGGAGCTTCCTACCTCCTGGAAGATTAATCCGGTGTTTCATGTTTCTCTCTTGAAAAAAGCTGAGGTCTCAGATGGAGACGTCTCGGCCACTGTTCCACTGGTGGTGGAGGACGGGCAATATGAGATTTCCCGCATTCTAAATTCTAGACGGTATAGAGGGAGTTTGCAGTACCTCGTCGCTTGGAAGGGTTATGGACCCGAGGATAACTCATGGGTGAGGGGGGATGATGTTTCTGCGTCTAGACTTGTCAGAGCGTTTCACAAGAGGTTTCCGGATAAGCCTAAGTCCTAGGGGATCCGGAGGATCCTCTTAGAAGGGAGGGTACTGTTAGAACCCTCTTGTTAGATTTTGTTTCAGTTTGCTGGTCACATGACCTTTTTTCCCTATTTAGTCTGGCTCCGCCCCTCTGGCTTTGCTGGACTTCATTGTATTATCTACTCTTAAGCTAGCCGGGTGCTTAGGTGCCTTACTCTGTCAGTTTTGCTTGATCTTAGGATCTCGTAGTAATTTGTTTTCTGTTTAATTTTCCCTGCTACAATTTCTGTTAGGAGGTGTCCACCTTTTCTCCCAGTCTCTAGATCTTGTAGGGATTCCTCCCTCGCAACTATAGGTCTTCGTTCAGACTAGCTGAGGACTTTAGCGGGTCTGGTCGCAGGATCAGGTTCCCCGTTACATCGTAGGGATCCAGATCAGTTCTATTGTAGGGACAGAATTCCCATCTTTCCTTAGTGCTTGTACCAGTTCGTAACAATATGTTTGAGGGCTTCCTATTTTCTTTGAGGATCTGCTCCGGGGCAGATAGCTTTCATCTTTCTGCCTTTAGGTGTAGTTATCTCTCAGGCTGTGACGAGGCGTCTAGGATCAACGTAGGAACACTCCACGGCTACCTCTAGTTGTGTCGTTAGTTTAGGAATCTGCAACCCATCAGTTACCAACATCTCAGATGTTTGGCTGCCCTGCTGTTGTTCCTGTCCTCCTCAGCTACCGAAACATAACAGTATCACCGGCCATAACTGAAAATTATATGGTACTCACAGAAAGGAAAAATAGTGTGGAAAGAAAAAAGTTGTCAGAGTTGTCAGAGATTTTTTTTTTTCTGTTGCATTTTTTTCCCTCTTTTTCTCTGGGTGCTGAGGAGGATTTTTTTTTCTCTCAATGGAGTTTGCACAGTTGTCTAGCTGTGTGGATCAGCTTGCCACTGAGGTTCGGATATTGCTACCTATCTTGCTGGGTTGCCGGTTGTGGAACCTAGGATTCCCATGCCAGATTTGTTTTTGGGGGATCGGGCTAAATTTCTGAATTTCAAAAATAACTGTAAGTTGTTTTTTGCCTTAAAGCCTAAGTCCTCAGGTAACGCAGCACAGCAGGTTCAAATTGTCATCTCTCTCCTGCGCGGCGATCCTCAGGATTGGGCTTTTTCCCTGACACCTGGGGATCCTGTTTTGAATGATACTGATGCATTTTTTCTGGCTCTGGGGTTATTGTACGATGAACCTAATATCACTGATCAAGCTGAAAAAACCTTGTTGGCATTAAATCAGGGTCTTGAAGACGCTGACTTGTACTGTCAGAAATTCCAAAAGTGGGCAGTCCTGACCAAATGGAATGATGATGCTTTGGCAGCCCTTTTTTGGAAGGGGCTGTCAGAGAATGTAAAGGATGTTATGGTGGGATTCCCTGCTCCCTCTGGTCTCAATGATACTATGTCTTTGGCTATTCAAATTGACAGACGTTTGCATGAGCGCAGAGGTATGCGTGAGATAGTGTTGCCTTGTGTGCCAGCTTCTGAGCCCATGCAGTGTGATAGAGTGACTTCTGGGGCTCAGCGTCATGAGTTTCGAAAGCGCAATGGGTTATGTTTCTACTGTGGTGATGCCTCTCATGCTATTTCAGTCTGCCCTAAGCGGGAAGACGTTTTGCACTCTCAGTTGTCTTGGGTAGTGTTCAGACTAAATTTCTGTTGACTGTTACCCTGATTTGCTCCCTGTCCACATTTTCTGCTCAGGCTTTTGTTGATTCAGGAGCAGCTATTAACCTGATGGATTTTGACTTTGCCAAACGTTGCGGGTTTCCCATGATACCCCTGCGGAAGTCTATTCCCCTACTGGGCATTGATTCTACCCCTTTGGCGGAGAATAAACCCCAGTTTTCTACTCAGGTGATAATGAGGGTTGAACCAGATCATCAGGAGAGTTGCAAATTTCTGGTGCTGTATAATCTGCATGACATTATTGTACAAGGTTTCCCTTGGTTACAGTCTCATAATCCTGTTTTGGATTGGAAATCTGTGTCTGTGACCAGTTGGGGCTGCCAATGTGTTAATGCTGACACTCCTGTTTTTTCTGCCTCTCCCAAGTCTCAGGATGTTCCTGACTTTTTGACTGATTTTTCGGATGTATTTACTGAAAGTAAATCTGCATCTTTGCCCCCTCACAGGAGCTACGATTGCGCTATTGAATTAGTGCCTGGTGGTAAATTTCCTAAAGGTCGCCTTTTTAACTAGTCTATACCTGAACACGATGCTATGCGATCTTATATCAAGGAGTCATTGGAGAAGGGTCATATCAGACCATCCTCTTCACCCTTGGGTGCCGGTTTTTTCTTTGTGGCCAAAAAGGATGGTTCATTGAGGCCGTGTATTGATTATCGTCTCTTGAATAAGATCACTGTGAAGAATCAATATCCGTTACCCTTGATTTCTGACCTGTTTTCCAGGGTGAAAAGTGCGAGTTGGTTTACCAAGCTTGACCTCAGGGGGAGTATAACCTTATTCGCATTAAGCACGGGGATGAATGGAAGACGGCGTTTAATACCCCAGATGGGCATTTTGAGTACCTAGTGATGCCCTTTGGGCTCACTAATGCTCCTTCCGTCTTCCAATCCTTCATGAATGATATTTTCGGGAATTTTGTGGATAAATTTCTGATTGTTTATTTGGATGATATCTTGATTTTTTCCAATGACTGGGACTCTCATGTGAAACATGTTAGGACTGTGTTCCAGATTTTGAGAGAGAATGCACTGTATGTGAAGGGATCAAAGTGTCTTTTTGGCGTACAGAAGGTCTCATTTCTGGGATTCATTTTGTCTCCGTCTGTTAATGAAATGGACCCGGTCAAGGTTCAAGCCATCTGTGATTGGGTCCAACCTACTTCATTAAAGGCTATTCAGAGATTTTTGGGTTTTGCCAATTTTTATCGTAAATTTATTGGTAATTTCTCCGGTATTGTTAAACCATTGACTGATTTGACCAAAAAGGGTTCTGATGTGGTGAATTGGCCTCCTGAGGCAGTCTCTGCATTTCAGGAACTTAAGCAGAGATTCACTTCTGCTCCTGTTCTACGGCAGCCTGATGTTTCTCTACCGTTTCAGGTGGAGGTTGATGCCTCTGAAATTGGGGCAGGTGCCGTTTTGTCCCAAAGAGATCCAGAGACCTCTAAGAGTAACCCTTGTGCCTTTTTCTCTCGAAAATTTTCTCCAACTGAACGTAATTATGACGTGGGTAATCGGGAGTTATTGGCCATGAAGTGGGCCTTTGAAGAGTGGAGACATTGGCTGGAAGGAGCCAAACATCAGGTGGTGGTCCTCACGGACCATAAGAATCTGGTTTATCTGGAATCAGCCAAGCGACTTAATCCTAGACAGGCCAGGTGGGCCTTGTTTTTCACACGTTTTAATTTTGTGGTTTCTTTTCTTCCTGGCACTAAGAATGTTAAGACGGATGCCCTCTCGAGGAGTTTCTTTGCGGACTCTCCTGAGTTATCTGATCCTACTGTTATTTTGAAAGAGGGTGTAGTTCTTTCCGCCATCTCTCCCAATTTGAGACTGGCCTTGGAAGGGTGTCAGGAGGATAAACCTGTAAGGTTCTTTGTCTCTGTTGACATGTTCCTTGAAACTCAGTTTTCCGTCGGCCATTTTGCTTTCTGTCTTTCTGCAGCTCTTGCCCTCAGTTAATATGGAGTTTCCAGTTTTCATGTTCCCGCCCTGATTCTTCCCTCTTGCTTCTTAAGCAGCCTCAGCTGAACAATCAGTGCTCCTGAATCAATCCTCAGTCAGTCTGTGACCTGACTCCTGGAAACCTTGAACTTGTACTCCAGCTATTCCCTACTGAGGAACCTTTGAACACTTTTGGACTCTGAAACCTGCTGTTTGGTGAATCCATGTTTGCAGAGGAATTACGGTACAGAGAAGAGATCCTGAACCTGCTTTGGAGATTTATTGTAGTGCTTGAAATTACTCTGGCCTGCTGTGTCTCCTGACTCTGTTCCTGCAAACTGTGTGAACTTTTCAGCATGCTTGTATGAAGTAATACAAGTCATTTCATATCAACCTGTGTCTCCTGTGTTTTCCTCGCACCCAAGCACAAGACGCTATAGGAACTGTACACTATACATGACAAGATTCAGGAGCCAATGTTTAGTGTCTGCTGGGTCTGGGAAAGCCGTGTCTGCTGTGACTGTGGATATCAGATGTCCGTTTAAATACCTTATGTGATGACAGTGGTTGTGACTTCTCACAACCATTCCAGGTGAGCGCATTCCCTTAAAATTTTACTCTGCAGTGTTACCACAGGTAAACACTATTGTTTTTTTTTTTTCCTTTCCTCTTCTCCTTCCAGCACTTCTGCCTTAAAAGATCTGGAAGATGGAGGCCCGCATAAAGGAACTTTGCGGAGTGACTGATACAATCCTTTCAGATGTACAGACTTTAAAAACCCGTTTTTGCAAGCCTACAGGACCTCACTAATCATAATTTGCAAGTGTTTGGACAGACTACCCAGGAATTGCGAGCCAGGATTGAGGCTCTAGAGGAACGAGCCCAGGCTCCTGCCATAACCCCGAGTCCTGGGATCCCCAAATTACCTCCTTTTCGTTTTGGCGGTGAACGTGAGAAATTCAGGGGATTTATTAATCAATGCAATTTATTTTACTCTGCACATGCTTCACAATTTCCCACTGAACGATCCAAAGTTCTTACTATAATCATGTTGCTTACCAATAAGGCTTTAATGTGGGCAAACCCTCTGATTGAGACTGAGGATGATTGTTTGAATCACCTTGATGCTTTTATTTCAGCCATGGGGCAGGTGTTTGATGACCCCAATCGAGGTGCAACAGCTGAAGCAGCCATGTTAACTTTGCGCCAAGGTAAGCGTTCAGTAGCCGAATATGCCCTGGATTTCAGGAGATGGGCTCTTGATACCACTTGGGACACTTCCGCTAAGAAATCTATTTTTCGGAAAGGGTTGTCTCCACTGATTAAGGATGAACTTGCTCGTGCCGACCCTCCCACTGCGTTAGGTGACTTTATTAACTATTGTATTCGTATTGATGCTCGTCTGACTGAACGCAGACAAGAGAGATGGTTCGAAAATAATCGCACTAACCTTTTACTACCTCCCTCCTCAGCTAAGGAACCTTTGAGTAGGATCACAAGGGAACCAGAACCTGAACCCATGCAGGTGGACTCTTTACAAAGACGGGTTAGTGATGCACGCAAAGAACATCGTATAAAGGAAAATCTATGTTTCTACTGTGGTAAGTCAGGGCACTTCATTATAAACTGCCCCAGCCGTTCTAGTAAGACTACTGCAGCAGTCATTCACTGTGAGTGTTGCGAGAGGAGCTCTGTCATGTCCGAGCCTCAGGCTCCAGAGAGATCTGCTGCAAGAGATCTTGATTTCTCGGACTTAAACTCTGTTAGTTCTGGGGACGATGACGGTATAAACGCTGCAATTTTTCAAGTTTCCTCAGCGATGTCCCAGCTGAGTTGTAAAAGAAACAATTCTCATTGCTTCCTTTCCATCAAACTCTGGGTTGACTCAGTCTGGGTGTCTAGCTCTGCTATGATCGACTCAGGAGCAAGTGGAAATTTTATGGATATCTCCTTTGCTCTGAAACAGAGGATACGTTCAGTGAAGAAGGCTACTCCAGTACAGATGGAGACTGTGGATGGCTCTCTACTGACTTCTGGACCAGTGGATCAAGAAACAGAGCCTTTGAGGGTCCTTATGGGTAAAGATCATCAGGAGAAAATGTCTTTTATGCTTATCTCTTCTCCCCACTTTCCCATTATTCTAGGGCTACCATGGCTGCAGGCGCAGAATCCTACGATTAACTGGGAGACCAAGGAATTACACTTTCCGGAGAAACAGATGAGTCAAGGAGTTTCAGCTTGCTCTGTTCCTAAAGGAACCATGTCAGTCCCTGAACTACCAGCTGTATACCAGGACTATGTGGATTTATGTGACAAGAAGAACGCTGATCAGCTTCCTCCTCACCGTCCATATGATTGTCCAATTGAATTATTGCCTGGAGCCGAGATACCTTTTGGTAAGATCTACCCCCTAGCGGGGCCCGAGCTAAAAGCTTTGAAGGATTATATAGACGAAAATTTAGCCAAGGGCTTCATACGCCCCTCTTCATCTCCCGCAGGTGCACCCATCTTCTTTGTGAAGAAGAAAGATGGATCTCTGAGACCCTGCATAGACTATAGGGAACTCAATAAGGTTACTATTAGAAACCGTTATCCATTGCCTTTAATCCCTGAGTTGTTGGAGAGAGTGCGGCATGCCAAAATGTTCTCTAAACTGGATCTCCGTGGGGCCTATAACTTGGTCCGTATTAGACCTGGGGATGAATGGAAGACTGCTTTCAGGTCACGCTATGGACACTTTGAATATCTAGTTATGCCTTTTGGTCTGAGTACCGCCCCAGCCACTTTCCAACACTTCGTGAATGATATCTTCAGGGATCTCCTAGATACATTTGTGGTGATTTATCTGGATGATATTCTAATTTTTTCTAACTCCACAGAGGAACATCATGGACATGTGAGAATGATCTTAGAACGCCTAAGACAAAACCATCTCTACATCAAACTTGAAAAGTGTGAATTCCATAGGACCGAAATTCAATTTCTGGGGTATGTACTATCTACGCAAGGGATTAGTATGGATGGAAGCAAGACCCAAGCCATCAAGGATTGGCCAATTCCTAGAAATGTGAAGGAGGTGCAGCGCTTCATCGGGTTTGCCAACTTCTATAGACGTTTCATTAAAAATTTTTCTGAGGTAGTGTCACCTATCACCCAACTTACCCGGAAACAGTCTAGGTTCTCCTGGACCCCGCAAGCTCAGGAAGCATTTTCCTGTTTAAAGGATAAATTTACCACCGCACCTATCTTAGTACATCCCAACCCCGAGCTTGCCTTCATAATAGAGGTGGATGCTTCAGACTGTGCCGTTGGAGCTATACTCTCTCAGAGAACAGGTGAGAAGAATGTCTTGCATCCCTGTGCCTTCTTTTCCAGCAGTTGTCTTCGGCTGAGAGGAACTACGATGTGGGCAATAGAGAATTGTTGGCCATTATTGCTGCCTTCAAGGAATGGAGACACCTTCTTCAGGGAACTGCACAGCAAATAGTCATCCTGACAGACCATCGTAACCTTGAATTTATCAGGTCGGCTAAGTGCCTGACTCCTCGCCAGGCTCGCTGGAATCTTTTCCTAAACCAATTTAATTTTGTCATTTCTTATAGACCAGGATCGCGCAATGGAAAGGCTGATGCACTCTCTAGGATTCATTCAGCAGAGACACGTCCACTTACTCCTCCTAAGACTATTCTTCCTGACTCTAGATTCCTGGGAGTGATTCATAATCAAGACCTACTTAAGGACATCAAGGAAGCATACCATGCGGATTCTTTGTTGGCTCAACCCCCAAGGGACGTAAGTCTTGTCTTTAAGAATGGTGTGTGGATTCAGGGACAACGTCTGTATATACCTGAAACAGTCAGATTGAGAGTTTTGCAACTCATCCACGATTCCAAGATAGCCAGGCATAGGGGAATTCTAAAGACACAAGAATTTCTTTCTCGTTTCTTTTGGTGGCCCACTTACAGGAAAGATGTTTTAAACTATGTCACTTCATGTGAAGTCTGTGCAAGATGCAAAACACCTCGCTCCTCACCAACTGGTCTGTTGAAACCTCTTCCCACCCCGTCCCGCCCGTGGGGATCCATTTCTGTGGACTTCATTGTGGAGTTACCAACCTCTCAAGGGAAGAACACCATTCTAGTGGTGGTTGACCGTCTAACAAAGGCAGCTCATTTTATCCCTTGTGTCGGCTTACCCACTGCAAAACAGACATCAGACTTGATGATTAAGAATGTGTTTCGCTTACATGGAGTACCGGATGAGGTCATTTCGGATCGAGGGGTGCAATTCACTTCAAGGTTTTGGCAAAATTTCTGTGCAGCATTGGACATTAAAGTAAACCTTTCTTCTGCTTTTCATCCTCAGACTAATGGACAGACAGAACGAACCAATCAGACCTTGGAGCAGTATCTCCGCTGCTTTATCTGCCACCTACAAGATGATTGAGTGGATCTACTTCCACTGGCTGAGTTCTCTTATAACAACTCTCAGAGCGCCTCCACTAAGCATTCTCCTTTTTACTCCAATCTAGGTTATCATCCTAACATTCTTCCTCGATTTCCCATAGATATGCCCTTGCCGGCAGTGGCTGAAAGAATCACTTCTTTACAAAAGAATATGGATCTTCTAAAGGAAAATCTAGAATTGGCTCAGGAAAGGTACAAGAAAGCAGCAGATAAATTTCGTAAACCTGCACCAGCTTTCAAGGTAGGAGATTTGGTCTGGCTGTCAACCAGAAATCTTAAATTAAAGATTCCATCGTCTAAATTGGGACATAAGTACATTGGACCTTATAAGATCAGTAAGATTATAAGTGCTGTTGCTTGTCGTCTTCAACTGCCCAGAACTATGAGAATCCACCCTGTCTTTCATGTATCCCTACTAAAGGCTGCAACACCCAATACGTTTCCTGGACGTTCTTCTCCTTGCCCTGACCCAGTGCTGGTCGATGGTCAAGAAGAATTTATGGTGGAAAGGATTCTAGATTCCAGGTTGTACAGAAATCAGTTGCAATATTTGATTAAATGGCAGGGCTACCAGTGGAGGACAACTCATGGGAACCAGTCAATAATGTAAATGCTCCTCGCCTGCTCCGCCAGTTTCATCAGAGGTACCCTGACAAGCCTGGTCTGAGGTCATCCGGAGGTTGTCCCTAAGGGGGGAGTAATGTAAGGTTCTTTGTCTCTGTTGACATGTTCCTTGAAACTCAGTTTTCCGTCGGCCATTTTGCTTTCTGTCTTTCTGCAGCTCTTGCCCTCAGTTAATATGGAGTTTCCAGTTTTCATGTTCCCGCCCTGATTCTTCCCTCTTGCTTCTTAAGCAGCCTCAGCTGAACAATCAGTGCTCCTGAATCAAGCCTCAGTCAGTCTGTGACCTGACTCCTGGAAACCTTGAACTTGTACTCCAGCTATTCCCTACTGAGGAACCTTTGAACACTTTTGGACTCTGGAAACCTGCTGTTTGGTGAATCCATGTTTGCAGAGGAATTACGGTACAGAGAAGAGCTCCTGAACCTGCTTTGGAGATTTATTGTAGTGCTTGAAATTACTCTGGCCTGCTGTGTCTCCTGACTCTGTTCCTGCAAACTGTGTGAACTTTTCAGCATGCTTGTATGAAGTAATACAAGTCATTTCATATCAACCTGTGTCTCCTGTGTTTTCCTCGCACCAAAGCACAAGACGCTATAGGAACTGTACACTATACATGACAAAACCTGAGCGCTGCCCTATTGGGAAATTGTTTGTCCCAGACCAGTGGAAGAAGAGTGTGATGTCTGAGATTCATTGTTCCGCGTTAGCTGGTCATCCCGGGATTTTTGGTACCAGAGACTTAGTGAGTCGGTCCTTTTGGTGGCCTACTTTGTCTCGTGACGTCAGGGAATTTGTGCAGTCCTGTGGGACTTGCTCTCGCTCCAAGCCTTGCTCTCGCTCTAGTGGTTTGTTAATGCCATTACCTGTGCCCAAGAGGCCATGGACCCATATCTCTATGGATTTTATTTCAGACCTCCCTGTTTCTCAGAGAATGACCGTTATCTGGCTAATCTGTGATAGGTTTTCCAAGATGATACATCTTGTGCCATTACCTAAGTTGCCTTCCTCCTCCGAATTGGTGCCTTTGTTCCTTCAGCACGTGGTTCGGTTACATGGCATTCCGGAGAACATTGTGTCTGACAGAGGAGTCCAGTTTGTTTCCAGATTTTGGATGACATTTTGTTCTAAACTTGGTGTTCAATTATCTTTCTCCTCTGCTTTTCATCCTCAGACCAATGGACAAACCGAGAGAACAAACCAGACTTTGGAGACTTATTTGAGATGTTTTGTGTCTGCTGATCAAGATGACTGGGTCTCTTTTTTGCTTTTGGCTGAGTTTGCTCTTAATAATAGGGCTAGCTCTGCCACCTTGATGTCTCCATTTTTCTGCAATTTTAGGGTTTCACCCTCGATTTTCTTCGGGACAGGCGGAGGCTTTTGTCTGTCCGGGTGTTGACTCTTTTGTGGAGCGAATGCAGCAGATTTGGGACCAGGTAGTGGAGAGGTTGTCTCTCTCTCAGGAGAAGGCCCAACGGTTTGCCAACCGGCATAGGACTGATGGTCCTCGGTTTAAAGTGGGGGACTTGGTTTGGTTGTCCTCAAGAAATGTCCCTATGAGGGTTGCATCTTCAAAGTTTAAGCCCAGGTTCATTGGACCTTATAAGATCATGGAGATTCTTAATCCTGTTTCCTTCCGTTTGCTTCTTCCAGGGACATTTAAGATCCATAACGTGTTCCACAAGTCCTTATTGAAGAGGTTTGTCGAGCCAGTGGTTCCTATGGCTGCGCCTCCTGACCCTGTTTTGGTTGAGGGCAATCTGGAGTATGTGGTTGAGAAAATATTGGATCCTCATTTTCCTAGACAGAAACTCCAGTATTTGGTTAAGTGGAGAGGTTATGGTCAAGAGGACAATTCTTGGGTGTTTGCTTCGGACATCCATGCTAGGAGACTGATCCATGCCTATCACCGAGCTCATCCTGATCAGCCTGGTTGCACAAGTGAGGGTTCGGTGACCCCTCCTCAAGGGGGGGTACTGTTGTGAATTTGTTAGAGATGGTTTCTGAGCAGAAGCTCCCTCTGGTGGTTAGACAGTAGTGAACCTTTCAGCGAGGAGTGGCAATCTGGGTTCACTGACTGGTCTGATATAAGGGAGGTTCCCTCCCATGATGGTTGGAGGTGATCAATTGTTCTTGTCTCAATTGTGGTTCCTGGTTCATTTGGAAGTTTGCTGGAGTCTTGCCTGCATCTCCTGTTTTCAGATATTTTTTGCTTTTCTTTTTGTGCTTGCTTTTTGCATTGTTTTCTGCACTTTTGTGGAGATCATGTTCCCCTCCTGAGGCCTGAGCTCCTCACAGTTTATCTGCAGCCACTGTTATTTGCTCATTTGCTCTTTCCTGTTTTTTCAGCGGCTGCGGCTTGGTTTATGTTCACACTGAGACCTGATTTAGTGGGTGGCGAGATCGTGTGATCTCAGTATTTTTGTAATCAGAATTGTTGGATTTTTGTAGGGTTATCTGGGTTGCAGAAAGTAATCTCTCCTGTGCTATCCTATTTAGTCAGCTTGTGGCCCCAGCGTTTGCTCAGTCTATTTTCTGCCTATGTTTGTATTTTCATCTTGCCTAACCGCCATTATATGTTTGGGGGCTTCCTATTTTCTTTGGGGATCTGCTCCGGGGCAGATAGCTTTCATCTTTCTGCCTTTAGGTGTAGTTATCTCTCAGGCTGTGACGAGGCGTCTAGGATCAACGTAGGAACGCTCCACGGCTACCTCTAGTTGTGTCGTTAGTTTAGGAATCTGCAACCCATCAGTTACCAACATCTCAGGTGTTTGGCTGCCCTGCTGTTGTTCCTGTCCTCCTCAGCTAACGAAACATAACAGCTCCCAAAGAGATACTGGTCCTGGGCCCAGCTGCCTGTTCTGCCGACTCCATGCTGCTAGACTGCATCCTGCCGACTACGCCAAAATGTAAAGGTTCGCCGAATGCAGTAAACAGCAGGAGACACAGAAGGGGTTAACAGGGATTTACTTAGGCAATTAAGGGATACGTATTCAAAGAAACCTCTATGCAGGGAGGTGATTAAGCAAATGGTGAACTACACAATAAAAATAATAATAAGAAGGGGAAAGTGAAGGTAAAGACCTATCGATTGGAGTTTTGGTTGGGGGGTGGTTGGAACAGCTCGCGGCGGCGTCACAATCCGTGAACAAAGGCTCTGGCTCTGCCGTGTAGAAACAAGATGCACTGTCTCCTGACCATGCCGAAGTATCCGGATCTGTGGGTCTTGACTCCATTGATCTTGGGTCCGTTTAAGTGTTGGTACAGTTCCTGACACTGGTTCCTTAAGGAAGTTGTGGTACATCAGGGGCACAACGCCATACAGGCCGCAGGAGACAAAAGGCCTCGCACGGAATCACAAAGTTCAAGAAAAGTCGGTATGTCTGCTGCACTTCACGTTATGGGTCTGGTTCGTGATGGGACACTCGGTAAAGGGATTGAGAGTCGGGCAGTCTGCAAAGGGCTGGCGTCAGTGGCGCTAGTTGAGGAGAGGGAGTCAACCTTCTTCCTGCTCTGTAGTCGCCTTCCCGCCAAGTTCCCTCTTTCCCGCTCTCAGCCCCTTTTATGGCCTCCACGCCCCCTTCTGTCAGGTGCTCAGGCTTTCCCCACACAGACAAGTCGTCCCCCTGCAACAGTGATGACGGCCCCGATAGTTACGGCCCCAGAGTGTTGCTTGAACCGGCAACACTGCTCCTGTTCATCTCCTTACACTTCCACAGAATTAAAAAAAACATAAAACTCATAAAATAGGCCTGGACAGAAATGTTGGTACCCCTGAAAACAATGTGACAAAAGAGACATGTTAAATCAAGGTGTGTCCACTAATTAGCATCACAGATGTCTACAATCTTGGAATCAGTGAGTGGGCCTGTATAGAGGGCTACAGATACTCACTGTGCTGTTTGGTGACATGGTGTGTATCACACTCAACATGGACCAGAGAAAGCAAAGGAAATAATTGTTTCAGGAGATTAGAAAGAAAATTATAGACAAACATGTTGAAGTTAAAAGTTATAAGTCCATCTCCAAGCAGCTTGATGTTCTTGTGACTACAGTTGCACATATTATTCAGAAATTTAAGGTCCATGGGACTGTAGTCAACCTCCCTGGATGTGGCCACAGGAGGAAAATAGATGACAAATCAAAGAGATGGTTAATACGAATGGTAACAAAAGAGCCCTGAAAAACTTCTAAACAGATTAAAGGTGAACTTCAAGCTCAAGGAACATCATTGTCAGATCGCACCATCCATTGTTGTATGAGCCAAAGTGGACTTCATGGGAGACGACCAAGGAGGACACCATCGTTGAGCAAAAATCATAAAAAGCCAGACTGGAATTTGCCAAACTACATGTTGACAAGCCACAAAGCTTCTGGGAGAATGTCCTAGGCACATCAGTTCTATGTTCACAGACCGAAAAATGAAGCATATCAAGAAAAGAACATTGTCTCTACTGTGAAACATGGAGGAGGCTATGTTATGTTCTGCGGCTGCTTTGCTGCATCTGGCACAGGGTGTCTAGAATCTGTGCAGGGTACAATGAAATCTCAAGAGTATCAAGGGGTTCAAGAGAGAAATGTGCTGCCCAGTGTCAGAAAGCTTGGTCTCGGTCGCAGGTTATGGGTCTTGCAACAGGAGAATGACCAAAAACACCCAAGAATGCCTAAGAGGAATACTTTGGACTATTCCGAAGTGGCCTTTTATGAACCCTGACCTAAATCCTATTGAGCATCTTTGGAAAGAGCTCAAACATGCCGTCTGGAAAAGACAACCTTCAAACACGAGACAACTGGAGCAGTTTGCTCTTGAGGGGTGGGCCAAAATACCTGTCGAGAGGTGCAGAAGTCTCATTGACAGTTACAGAAATCGTTTGATTGCAGTGATTGCCTCAAAAATTTGTGCAACAAAATATTAAGTTAAGGGTACCATCATTTCTGTCCAGGCCTATTTCATGAGTTTTATTTTTTTAAAATTCTGTGGAAGCATGGTTGAAAAGCAATGTCTGACTTTCAATTGTTCATTATCATAGATTTTTTAGTTATTATTACTTTTGTCAGATTCAAGTTATATCTGTTACTATTGTGGGTTTTCCTGTCATTAAACGAGGGGTGCCAACAATTTTGACCATGTGTGTAGATCTACAGTCCACAGCTTTTTTTCACCAGTTATGGTGAGATTCCTCATGGGTAGTGTTGAGCATTCCGATACCGCAAGTATCGGGTATCGGCCGATATTCGCGTTATCGGAATTCCGATACTTAATTCCGATACTTTTTCCATATCGTATACCGGAATCGGAAGTTCCCATAATTCTTTGAGAGGCAATGTGATTTTAGTCAGCCAATGAGGAATCCTACGAAGTGTGGGCACATCCTGTAATGATGCGGTCATCTTAACTAATGGCATGGCTGTGATTGGCTGCTGAAATGATGTCAGAATGCACTATAAAAGGCGCCGCAGCCATTTTAGCGTCACTGTGCTGTGAACTCAGTTAGGGACAGAACGCTGCGTGGACTCGAGACAGATTGCGATTGGTATACTGCTTGAGCAGTATTACACCGTAAAGCTCTTTGCGTGTGTTACGCTGGCAAGTGTGGTGTACTGCGTGCTGCAGTTGCTCTCATCCGTGTTGTGGCTCTGCACTGATTTTTTTTTTTTTTTTATTTTTAGTGAATGGCAGCCTTAAAAAAATATTAGGTGAGTGCTTCATCGTATACATACATTGTTCAACACTATAATACAAGAGTTTACGATTGAGTGTTCAGTTCTCAGTCTGTTTTTACTTTTTTTAGTGAACATCGTACAGTTCAAGCACTGCTGCTTGTACTCTGAGCGTGTCCAGTGTCACTTTGTCATTTATCTCAATTGTTCTGCTACATTCATTAAAAATCTAACTATTAGTTTACGCGCTCATCCGTAACAATACATTGGTTGCAAACACTATAAGTACAGAAGCTTTTCACAGATTGTGACAGTTGTGTGTTCAGTGTCAGCTCGTCTGTGTTTTTACTTTTTTAGTGCAATCACGCTCAGTTTCTTTCAGCACTGCTGCTTGTATCTGTGCGTTCTAGTGGCTCATCCTTTCATTTACTCCAATTGGTTCTGCTACATTCATTTAAAAAAATCTAATCTATTAGTGTGACGGCTTCCATCCGTATACAATACATTGGTTGCAAACACTATAGAAGTACAGAAAGGAGCTTTTCACAGATTGTGGACAGTTGTGTTTCAGTGTTCACTTCAGTCTGTGTTTTTTACTTTTTTTAGTGCAGATCACGCTCCAGTTACATGTTCAAGCACTGCTGCTTGTACTCTGCTGAGCGTGTCTCAGTGGCTCATCCTTTTCATTTATCTCCAATTGGTTCTGCTACATTCCATTTAAAATAAATCTAATCTATTAGTGTGACGCGCTTCCATCCGTATACAATACATTGGTTGCAAACACTATAGAAGTACAGAAAGGAGCTTTTCACAGATTGTGGACAGTTGTGTTTCAGTGTTCACTTCAGTCTGTGTTTTTTACTTTTTTTAGTGCAGATCACGCTCCAGTTACATGTTCAAGCACTGCTGCTTGTACTCTGCTGAGCGTGTCTCAGTGGCTCATCCTTTTCATTTATCTCCAATTGGTTCTGCTACATTCCATTTAAAATAAATCTAATCTATTAGTGTGACGCGCTTCCATCCGTATACAATACATTGGTTGCAAACACTATAGAAGTACAGAAAGGAGCTTTTCACAGATTGTGGACAGTTGTGTTTCAGTGTTCACTTCAGTCTGTGTTTTTTACTTTTTTTAGTGCAGATCACGCTCCAGTTACATGTTCAAGCACTGCTGCTTGTACTCTGCTGAGCGTGTCTCAGTGGCTCATCCTTTTCATTTATCTCCAATTGGTTCTGCTACATTCCATTTAAAATAAATCTAATCTATTAGTGTGACGCGCTTCCATCCGTATACAATACATTGGTTGCAAACAATATAGAAGTACACAAACGGGCCTTTCACAGCTACTGAACATGGGTTTTTAATTTTTAACTAAAATATGTATTTTTTCAAATGACACAAATATAAGTAATGTTGAAGAGGAATAGTCCTACATCCATTGTTTGCACAATATTACAGGTGTACATCATGTCCCTTAATCAACAATGTATTATTATATTTACTTGTATGCTTTTATTTAAAAGCCAAGAACACAGAAGGATAACCTTCGCACTGCAGCTGTTGTCAAAGTTCAACCCACATTATGCACTTCCAACATTGCAGCATTTGAGGCATGATGTGAGTTGGATTGGTCAAAGTTATGGAGTGAGAAGGTTCACCATCAGTACCCTATAGCATAAGTATGCTTTTGTGTTAGCATTTGTGTTAGACATGTGGATATCTGCCATAATATGTCACAATTATTTAGTTACAGATTTGTTACCAACACTAATCATTGAATGGTTTTAAATTTGACGTTTCACTTGTTTACAGCTTAGAAATAAGGGTGTAGCCTGATATCTATGTGTAGCACTAGCCACTTTAACATGTCATGTTTTTTTAAACATGTGTAGCTAGGTAGCAGTAATTTTTGCCGGACACACAGCAGGGAACAGCAGGCGTTACTGAACCCCACTATCACTATAGCTTGTGTATTGGTCTGTGGACACGACACTTCTGAGCAGCAACTGGCAGTGTTGTAGCCCAGGGAGTATAGCTCAGGTGGTAGAAAGATGAACATAACAGGAGACATGGAAAACGTTGTCAACCAGTTAGTTAATCTGAAACCGGACAGGCAAATTCAGGCGAGATCCATGCCTAGTTCATTTTCAGAAAAGTAAGCCGTTCTACATTATCGTAGGATAGTCGCATGCAACGGTCTGTTAGTACACCACCTGCAGCAGTAAAGACGCGCTCCGATAATACACTGCCAGCAGATCAAGCCAGCACCTCCAATGCATACTGGCTAAGCTTTGGCCATGTATCCAGCTTAGAGACACAAAACTTGAATGGGGAAGAGCCATCTGGGAGTACACTGAGAGGGCAAGACATGTAGTCTGTCACCATCTTACGGAAATGTTGCCTCCTGCTGACTGGAGCCGTCTCGGATGGTGTAGACATTGGTGGCGCTGCCACAAAACTTCGACACATTTGGAACATACTGTTCTTGCCCTGTGCAGAGGCGCTGCTTGTGCTCCCTCTTGTTGCAGAGCTGTCTCCACTGCCTCGACGCACAGAGCTGCTTTGTAAATCAGTAGCAGCAGCAGTGCTCTCGGCTGGAATGGAGAACATTATGGATTGCACCAGTGTGTCTTGGTACTTCCGCATTTTACGCTCCCGGTTCAACGGTGTGATGAGGCTTTGTAAGTTGTCCCGGTAGCGAGGGTCTAGGAGGGTGTACACCCAATAATCAGACGTGGTGTGAATGTGTTCGATGCGGCGGTCGTTTCTCAGCCACTGCAGCATGAAATCAACCATGTGCTGCAGACTCCCAACTGGCCAAGAAACGTTGTCCCCTGCAAGAGGCGTCATCTCCGCCTGCTGTGCATCACCCCACCCTTGGTCTACATACTGACTAGAGCATTGTCTACCTCCCTCTGGAGCGATGTCTTCCTCCTCCATTGACTCCTCCTCATCCTCCTCACAAAGTCCTTCAAATACATATAAATTTACAAAATTTAAAACTCAAAATTTAAAAACTTTGTATCATAATTCTGTAACATCAGTTTATGGAAACACAATAGCATTACAAAAGGATAGACAAAAAATGTACATTATGTGCTTTGTAAATACATTAAAAGTTTGTAATGGTTATGAAAATATAGACAGCGACTCTGGAGGTTCAATTGTTGATACAGCATGGTACTTTGAAAGTCCTCCAGCCCTTTGTGAGGAACCACGTTGCGCTGACTGTCCAGAAGGTGATGGAATTTGTGACTCCTCATCCTCCACCTCTTCCAAAACCTCATGCCTTAGTGCTTGCAGTGTTTTTTGAAGCAGGCAGATAAGGGGGACAGTCAGGCTGACTAGTGCATCATCTGCACTCGCCATCCGCGTTGACTCATCAAACGCACGCAAAACGTGGCAGATATCCTTCATAGAGTTATTCGCCACTCATTACACTGGCAGTGGCTGCCCATTCATTATAGGATCCAATTCTAATTACTGGTTCTCACCAACATAGCTCTCCACAGCGCAGCACCCCCTACATCTCCTCCCTTATTTATATTTATAGGCCTAACCGACTGCTGCACTCTGCAAACGACCTTCGACTAACCTCTGCACTAATCCGTACCTCCCACTCCGACTCCAAGACTTCTCCTGCTCTACGCCAATCCTCTGGAATGCTGTACCCCAAGAAATTAGGACTATCCACAATTTGCATGGTTTCAGGCGCTCCCTCAAAACACATTTGTTCAGAGCGGCCTATCACATTCACTAATCAAAGTCATTCTATGTATTCTGTGTAAGTGTGTGTGTGTCTCTAGCCCATTCACTATCTCCATCCCTCAGTCCCTTAAGATGGCTGGAACATCATTGTAAATGCACCATTGTATATAAACACCTATACTTTGTATCTCCCCCATCTCATTGTACATTGTAAGCTGTCACGAGCAGGGGCGACTTATTTAGCTTAAATTATTGTATTGTTAACGTTGTTACTTATGACTTGTGTTCTGAAACTGCTAAACTGTAAAGCGCTGCGGAATATGATGGCGCTATATAAATAAATATTATTATTATTCCTCTGAGCTGCTCCCACCACCTTCCTGTTCTTCATGCCATGTTGGGTATTGGACCTCATCATCTCCACTACCCTCTTCCAACACCTGCTGTTGGGTGGTCTGGCCAGCACCATGCTCAACAGAAACTGGCACCTGGGTCTCATCATCATCATCAGATGCGTTCTGCGGTGTGCTGACCATCGGCACTGTCTCACCCGCCTCTTCAGATTCAGAGAGACACAGCTGTTGCGCATCACTGCATACTCCCTCTTCTTCACATTACAGAATGCTGCTTGGCTGGGCCCCTGTTTGCAAGCCAATAGATTCTGAGAACAGAAGCAGACACTCAGCTGGCTCCTGTACAGAACTCTCTGACTGCCTGGGCAATTTGCCAGGCGGTGAAGAGACAGATGGTTGCCCAACAGTGCTGTGGTCCTGAGAGGAGGTGGAAGCAATTGAAGTCGATGCATTGGCTGAGATCCAAACAACAACGGCTTCAATTTGTTCTTCCCGCAGCAGGGGGGTACTCCGAGCTCCTACAAAAGTGCGCATAAAGGAACGCTCACGGCCCGGGGAAAACTGGTGGATGCTGTGTCACTGGGGGCCGCAGCAGCCACAGAATCCCCACGTCCTCTCCCTGAAGAAACTCCACGACCACGTGCCTTACTCCCTGCCTTCTTCATCTTGGTAGATTGATAAAGAAAGTCTGAAAAGTTATAAGGCCTAAGTGTGGTTATTCCGCAGAGACTGCAGTGAACACTGCACACAACTGTTCAGTAGGTGTGAAAGGCCCCTTTGTGTACTTCCATAGTGTTTGCAACCAATGTATTGTATACGGATGGAAGCGCGTCACACTAATAGATTTTATTTATTTGTAATAGAATGGAGCAGCAACAATTAGAGAAAAATTTCAAGGATGTGCCAGTGACACACGCTCAGCAGACTACAACCAGCAGTGGTTGAAGAACTAACTGGAGCGTGATCTGCACTCCAAAAAGGAAAACCTCAGACTACAGTGAACACTGCACACAACTGTTCACTACCCAACGCGTCTCAGCAGGAAGGCAGTCTGTGCGTCAAAACAAAGGCGCAAGCATACATCCACGTACCCTGTTTATAAAGCTATATAAAAAAAATTATGTAGTAGTGACTAGAGTTGAGCGATACTTTCCGATATCCTAAAGTATCGGAATCGGAATGGTATCGCCGATATCACTAAAATATCGGCGATACCCGATACCGATACCGGAAGTCCCATGTAAGTCTATGGGAACAAAATATCGCAACTAAAAAAAACCCATTCTTTCCTTGTAAACACTAAATATACACACATAGAATACATATATATATATATACATGTCATTGTGACATATATATATACATATATGTATAGTTTATACACTTCTACATAGTAAAATATCCTCTCATTCAATTGCCGGGTAAAGCCGGCTTCAGTGAAAAGACAGAAGCACCCGACATGAAATGACACTTGGTGTACATAGGGTTAACCATGTCTTTTCATGTCGTTTGCTATCTGATTTGCACAAACAATTAAATCAGACTATGTGTGCAAAATTTCACACCTGTAGGGGTTAATTAAAGGTGTAAATTCGTTGTAAAAAAAACGGACTTTTTTTGCTACGAATTTACACCTTTAATTAACCCCTACAGGTGTGAAATTTTGCACACATAGTCTGATTTAATTGTTTGTGCAAATTAGGCTGGAGTCACACACAACCACAAAAAATCGGTCCGTTTTAGACGGTCGACAATCGGATCAAAATAAAAACATCACACATCCTTCTGGCATCCGATTTTCCTTCAAAGATGCGATTTAATCGCATGTGTGTGTACCTTGTAACATCCGATTTTCATCCGACTTGCGAGATTTTCTCGCAGGCTTCCAAAACTGACATATAATGGATCCAAAAGAATAGTATTTAAATGCCAGAAGAAAGAATAGATATATACACATAGAGCACATATATATATATATATATATATATATATATGTCATTGTGACATATATATATACATATATTTATAGTTCTTACACTTCTACATACTGTTATAGCCGCTAATTCAATTGCCGGCTTCAGTGAAATCACAGAAGCCGACATGAAATGATACATTGTTTCCACACATTTAACCATGTAATTTCATGTATTTTTATATATGTTTGAAACATACAATTACATGAGTATATGTGTGCTAAATTTCAGACATGTAGGGGTTAATTAAAGGTGTAAATTCGTTAAAAAAAAATGCGTGGGCTCCCGCTGTATTTTCTCCACCAGACAGACAAAGCAAGCGAGTGGGGGCAGATAATAATAGCCTAGGGAGGGTACATTTTTTTTGTGCCCCCCCTGGCTACTAACATCTGCCCCCAGACACCCCAGAAAGGGCAAATCTATAATTAGATTCGCCCTTTCTGGCACTTTGCCCGTCTATTCCCATTGCCCTGTAGCGGTGGCGAATGGGTTAATAAGGGGTTAAAATGACCTTGCAATTGAAAGGTCACTTTAAGCCAGGTTAATAATTGATAGCTGTCAATTAGGCAACTATCAATTATTAATCCTATTGTATGAAAGAAAAATCAAACACACACACTTTAATAAAAAATAAGTTTAATTAAATAATCACACAGTTTTTGACCATATTTTATTTTCCTGCTAAAACCATTTCCTGTAATAAAAATAAAATAAAAAAGCAAAATTATACTTACCAATCCGATGTACAGTCAGGTCCCACGGTGTAATCCTTCAGAAAGGGTTAACAGGTTACAGGTCGCAGAGAGCTAATAATGCTGTCTCAGACCTGTATTCCCCTGAATGAATAACTTCCTCTCCCAGCGAAAGTAGAGGAATAGATTCATGAATGGAGCTTAATTGATTTCTTGCCAATTTAACTGTAGTGACCTGACCTAAAGGGAAAGTGGACACAATCAATTAAGCTTCATTCATGAAACACATCCTCTCCTGTCACCAGGAGAGGAACTTATTCATTCATGAGCTTTGAGCTGAGCATGCAGGATTACTTGCACTGCTTGGCTCAAAGCTAGTTAACCCTTTGTGAAGGATTACAGCGTGGGACGTGACAGATCGGCGGAATAGGTAAGAATAATGTTGTTTTATTTCTTTTTCTTTATTTTAGGAGATCAATGGCTTCGCACGGATTTAGTGTAAAATAAAATATGGTCAAAAAAATGTGTTTTTATTTCATTAAAATTATTTATTCTTAAAGTGTGTGTGTTTTTTTATTTACTTCAATAGGATTAATAATTGATAGTTGTCTAATTGACAGCTATCAATCATTAACCTGCCTTAAGGTCACCTTTCAATTGCAAGGTGACAGTAAGGTGAGATTAACCCATTCGCCACCGCTACAGGGCAATGGGAATAGACGGGCAAAGTGCCAGAAAGGGCGAATCTAATTATAGGTTTGCCCTTTCTGGGGTGTCTGGGGGCAGATGTTAGTAGCCAGGGGGGGCACAAAAAAATGCACCCTCCCTGGGCTATTATTATCTGCCCCCACTCGCTTTGCTTTGTCTGTCTGGTGGAGAAAATACAGCGGGAGCCCACGCATTTTTTTTCAACGAAATTACACCTTTAATTAACCCCTACATGTCTGAAATTTTGCACAAATACACTCATGTAATTGTATGTTTCAAACATATATAAAAATACATGAAATTACATGGTTAAATGTGTGGAAACAATGTATCATTTCATGTCGGCTTCTGTGATTTCACAAAACCCGGCAATTGAATTAGCGGCTATTACAGTATGTAGAAGTCTAGGAACTATAAATATATGTATATATACATGTCACAATGACATGTATATATATATGTATGTGTTCTATGTGTATATATCTATTCTTTCTAGTCTTTATTAAAGCTGTCAGTGTGATTTTACAGTATAGGCGGGGATGAATTGCCGGCTTTTCTAAAGGACACCGATGCGATTTCATCGCAAGTCACACAGTGTGGTCCGTTTGTAATCAGATTTTTCATCGCTCCCATAGACTTGCATTGGCGATTGTCGACCGACAATCGGTGACAATCGCAGCATGCTGCGATTGTACACGGACGTTTAAAACGGACCACAAAAAATCTGATACTGGGAGCTGCTCCATAGATTAACATAGGTCCGACTGCAATGCGATATTTCATCGTCCGATTTTGTCGCCAGTGTGACTCCGGCCTTAGATAGCAAAGGACATGAAAAGACATGGTTAACCCTATGTACACCAAGTGTCATTTCATGTCACCCGACATGAAATGACACTTGGTGTACATAGGGTTAACCATGTCTTTTCATGTCCTTTGCTATCTAATTTGCACAAACAATTAAATCAGACTATGTGTGCAAAATTTCACACCTGTAGGGGTTAATTAAAGGTGTAAATTCGTTGTAAAAAAAACGGACTTTTTTGCTACGAATTTACACCTTTAATTAACCCCTACAGGTGTGAAATTTTGCACACATAGTCTGATTTAATTGATTGTGCAAATTAGATAGCAAAGGACATGAAAAGACATGGTTAACCCTATGTACACCAAGTGTCATTTCATGTCGGGTTCTGCATTTTCACAAAAGCCGGCAATTGAATTAGCGGCTATTATACTATGTAGAAGTGTATGAACTACAAATATAAATATATATATATATGTGTCACAAATTCAATGACATGTATATATATATATATGAGGTGTAAAATTGCTGAAAAAAAATGCGTGGGCTCCCGCTCTATTTTCGCAACCAGACAGACAAAGCCAGTGAGTGGGGGCAGATAATAATAGCCCAGAGAGGGACCATTATTTTTGCCCCCCCCCGGCTACTAACATCTGCCCCCAGACACCCCAGGAAAGACAAATCTATAATTAGATTCGCCCTTTCTGGCACTTTGCCCGTCTATTCCCATTGCCCTGTAGCGGTGGCGAATGGGTTAATATGGGGTTAAAGCCACCTTGCTATTGAAAGGTGACCTTAAGCCAGGTTAATAATTGAGAGCTGTCAATTAGACAACTATCAATTATTAATCCTATTGCATGAAATAAAAATAAAACACACACACTTTAATTAAAAATCATTTTAATGAAATAAAGACACATGTTTTTGACCATCTTTTATTTGACTGCAAAAACCATTTCCTGTAATAAAAATAAATAAAAAAGCAAAATTATTCTTACCTATCCCATGCACAGTCAGGTCCCACGGTGTAATCCTTCAGAAAGGGTTAATGTTTACTGCAGGGACCGCAGCTAATGCTGCAGCCTCACAGTAAACCCCAAATGAATGAGTTCCTCTCCTGCCTGACAGGAGAGTAAAGGCTGGGTGTCACATAACGATACACCAGCGATCCCGACAACGATATGCACTTGTCAGGATCGCTGGTGTATCGCTACATGATCGCTGCTGAGCTGCCAAACAGGCAGCTCAGGCAGCGATCTGGGACAGCGACACTGCGGGTAACATCGCTTAAGGGCCCGTCTCACATAGCGATATCGCTACCGAGATCGCTGCTGAGTCACTAGTTTTGTGATGCAGCAGCGAGCTCACCAGCGATATCGCTGTGTGTGACATTCAGCGACGATCAGCCCCCTGCCGGGTATCGCTGATCGTCGCAGAAATGTCAGGACCTTTTTTTGATCGCTGGTTTCCCTCTGACAGGCACGCATCGCTGCGTGTGACAGGCGGGAGACCAGCGATCCGCTGGTAACCAAGGTACACAGCGGGTTTCCAGGCACCGCGCAGCGCTTGGAAACCCGCTGTGTACCTTGGATACCAGCTCCCTGCATCAGGGCGCTGGTATCCAAGGTACACAGCGGGTTTCTAGGCACAGCCCCGCGCCTGGAAACCCGCTGTGTACCTTGGTTACCAGCGGATCGCTGGTCTCCCGCCTGTCACACGCAGCGATGTGTGCCTGTCAGCGGGAAACCAGCGATCAAAGGTCCTGACATTTCAGCGACGATCAGCGATACCCGGCAGGGGGGCTGATCGTCGCTGAATGTCACACACAGCGATATCGCTGGTGAGCTTGCTGCTGCGTCACAAAACTAGTGACTCAGCAGCGATCTCGGTAGCGATATCGCTATGTGAGACGGACCCTTAAGTGGAAAGCTTAATTGATTGCTTTCCACTTTCACTTCAGGTCAGCCAGGGACACAATCAGTGACGTCAGAGGGAACTGATTAACAAAAATAGGGGTTCCCTTCGAAAAAAAAATGGCGTGGGGTCCCCCCTATTTTTGTTAACCAGCCAGATGAAGCAGACCGCTGAGGCCTGGATTTTCAGGCTGTTAAGGAGCCAAGATCCATGGACCTTGCCAGCCTGATAATACCAGGCCACAGCAGTCTGTATATCTTGGCTGATTAACAAAAATAGGGGATCCCTCGAAAAAAATTGGCGTGGGGTCCCCCCTATTTTTGTTAACCAGCCAGATGAAGAAAACCGCTGAGGCCTGGATTTTCAGGCTGTTAAGGAGCCAAGATCCATGGACCTTGCCAGCCTGATAATACCAGGCCACAGCAGTCTGTATATCTTGGCTGATTAACAAAAATAGGGGATCCCCTCGAAAAAAATTGGCGTGGGGTCCCCCCTATTTTTGTTAACCAGCCAGATGAAGAAAAACCGCTGAGGCCTGGATTTTCAGGCTGTTAAGGAGTCAAGATCCATGGACCTTGCCAGCCTGATAATACCAGGCCACAGCAGTCTGCATATCTTGGCTGATTAACAAAAATAGGGGATCCCCTCGAAAAAAAATTGGCGTGGGGTCCCCCCTATTTTGTTAACCAGCCAGATGAAGAAAACCGCTGAGGCCTGGATTTTCAGGCTGTTAAGGAGTCAAGATCCATGGACCTTGCCAGCCTGATAATACCAGGCCACAGCAGTCTGCATATCTTGGCTGATTAACAAAAATAGGGGATCCCCTCGAAAAAAATTGGCGTGGGGTCCCCCCTATTTTTGTTAACCAGCCAGATGAAGCAGACCGCTGAGGCCTGGATTTTCAGGCTGTTAAGGAGCCAAGATCCATGGACCTTGCCAGCCTGATAATACCAGGCCACAGCAGTCTGCATATCTTGGCTGATTAACAAAAATAGGGGATCCCCTTGAAAAAAATTGGCGTGGGGTCCCCCCTATTTTTGTTAACCAGCCAGATGAAGCAGACCGCTGAGGCCTGGTTTTTCAGGCTGGTAAGGATCCAATATCCATGGACCTTGCAAGCCTGATAATACCAGGCCACAGCAGTCTGCTTAGCTTGGCTGGTTAACAAAAATAGGGGATCCCCTCGAAAAAAAAACGGCGTGGGGATCCCCCTATTTTTGTTAACCAGCCAAGTAAAATGCAGACTGCTGCGGCCTGGTATTAAAAGACTGTCAAGGCCCATGGATTTTGGCCCTCAACAGCCTGATAATACCAGGCTACAGCAGCCCCACATTTGGCGCATCAAAAGATGTGCCAATTGTGGCACTTTACCCGGCTCTTCCCACTTGCCCTGTAGCGGTGGCAAGCGGGGTAATAAGGGGTTATTGTCACCGTTGATTGCACGGTGACAATAAGCCCGGTTAATAATGGAGAGGCGTCAATAAGACACCGATCCATTATTAATCCCAAAGTTATTAAATGTATAAAAAAAAGACACAGCAAGAAAAAAGTCTTTTAATGAAATAAAAGAGACAACACAGTTTTCATTATTTTTATTATACTCTTATTCCTGCGACGCCATCGATCTCCTGTAAAAAAAGAAAAAAAACAAACCAACAGTATACCACCTGTCCGACGCAGTCCAGAACGATAGTCCCACGACGATCCAGCTCTGCTACATCGCAATGACAGGCAGAGCCTGTCATTGCAACGCAGCACAGCTGATTACCTGCTTCCCCGGCGGTGACGTCATCGGACTGACTGCTTTACGGCCGGGATTACCCAGCAGTCACTGCAGTTATCGCGAGAAACTGCATGTGACCGCCGGGGAAAGAAGATGGCGGCCATGAAGCAGTGCAGGACGTGACCGCCGGAGATCTTCTGCCGGGTAAGTGCCGCTGACTCCTGACAGACCCGACCGACGGACACTGACAGTGACAGTGACAATCCCGATTCCGGTATCCGATAAGACGAAAATATCGGAACTCGGAATCGGAATTCCGATACAGCTAATATCGGCCGATACCCGATATTTGCAGTATCGGAATGCTCAACACTAGTAGTGACGCACACTTTATTGAGGTACAGTATTACATCGCCATTCACCATCTGTGGCTATGCAGTGTCATCTATATATACCTTATCTATCCGTTGTCATGCTTGCAAGTCGACAGTCAGGCATAAATAGCAATTTTCACTATGCACTATGCACTTTTTAAAGGTTATGTTTGTTAATAAACATGATTATTGCCACATATTATGAGTATTACATGATGGAAATTGTATAATTTTGTATAAAACTGTTTAGTGACATTATTCAGCAAATGTAACATTTTAGTAATGTCACAGATAACTTGTAATGCTGATGATGTTTTGAAGTCAGACATTCATTGTCTATACAATAAAAATGGTGTACATACTGTTACTTATCCATCATTAATGGATTCAGATATGTACTTGTATGCTTTTATGTACAACCGTATAGCAGATTCCTTAACTAATTTATTTTGTGGTTTGCATTGCTGTTCAACATGTTAATGTATGTGTTTATGTTTGTCAATTCTTTATTTATCTAGATATTAGTTTAAATGAAATCATCATCTTATGGTAGTAAAGGTTATCTTTCTCTTGTTTGAAGTATAGACATTTAAAATTGACAGGTAACAAGGAAATTACTTGATCTAGTATTTAAACATCCTCCTTGACCCTGGGCTCCAACACCGCCAGTTGTTGCTCGGAAGTGCTGTTAGCACAGTCAACACTTGCTCCTGTGTTACTGGGGTTCAGTAACGTCAGCTGGTCCTCGGTTGTGCCATTGGCTCTTTTCCTTCTGCTGCCCCTCCGGGTTCCAGCACAGTCAGCTGGTCCTCGTTACTTGCATTGGCTCTTGTACCTTCTGCTACCCGTCCGGGTTCCAGTACCGTCAATGGTTCTCCGCAGTGCCTTTGGCCTAGGTGCCTCCATCTCGGTATCCGAGTTCCAGCAACGTCTGCTGGTCCTTGGTAGTGCTTTGGAGCACAGGTACCTCCTGCTTAGTAACCGTGTCCCAGTAACGTCAGCTGGTCCTCGGTTGTGCCATTGGCTCTTTTCCTTCTGCTGCCCCTCCGGGTTCCAGTACCGTCAACTGGTTCTCCGCAGTGCCTTTGGTCTAGGTGCCTCCATCTCGGTATCCGAGTTCCAGCAACGTCTGCTGGTCCTTGGTAGTGCTTTGGAGCACAGGTACCTCCTGCTTAGTAACCGTGTCCCAGTAACATCAGCTGGTACAAGATTGTGCTACAAATACAAGATACGGAACAAGAGACACAAGAACAATAAGCAGAAGATCTAAAAGCAGAAGAACATGAAGTATAAGACCAAAATGAAGAGCAAAATATATGCTCTAAATTCTAAGCAGAAGAAGACTAAGCAGTGTATGGGGGTGAGTCCGTTCCTCCTCGTGGTGCCCCTGGAAAATGCCTGCTGCTGCAGGCTAAACTGAACACGGACAAATACTGTTGTAATTTAAATCTTTTGTGACAGCAAGAACGGAAGGATGAAAAATTCATACTTTGACAGATTACAAGTACAGGATTCTCTGTCACAAATAAGAATATGATGAAGAAGATGAAGCAGAATATGAATAAGAATAATAGTTTAATAAGAAGAATATGAGTAATGTTAACAAAGATGAATAGCAAGAAGTTTAAGAAGAAGATAAAGAAGGTGAAGATGAAGAATAATTTGATGAAAAAGATGATGCTGCAGAAGATTATGAAGGAGAAAGTGTGTGAAAAGTTAAAAAGGTGAAGATGAAGAGCATGGAAGTTGTGTAATATACATATTTGCCAAAATATAAAAAACGTTAACATTGTCAATTTCTTCGTCAATCCGAACATCTTTAAAAAAAAAATATTTATGCTATTCCATTTGATTGGGTTAAACATCTATGCCTTTAATGTCTCCTCAACCTTCCCCAATACATTCTACATTACTCTTTCTTGTTTTCCTTCATGTACAATTAACCAACAAGGCAAGAATGGGTTTTTTTTAATTTCGATATTTTGTTCCCATAGACTTACATGGGACTTCCGGTATCGGTATCGGGTATCGCCGATATTTTAGTGATATCGGCGATACCATTCCGATTCCGATAATTTAGGATATCGGAAAGTATCGCTCAACTCTACTCATGGGCTGTAGAAGGAGAAAGTAGCACAGAAATGAGGCTATGCTAATACATAAGAGCTAGTGAAGGCAACAGGGTCCAGGACAATAATGATCTCACATTCTGCATTGAAGCACTAAGAGGGACAGATTAAGTGTAAATCCCCTGTATTATCTGTACAAACTGTAGAGCATTATGTAGGAGCTTTATATCAGCTGAAATGAATGGGGTTCAGTTGATTGAAAAATGATAGAGAATAGCTTCCACTCCTGCTCTCCTGCATTAAAGTCCTCTGCTGACCCTGTCCCAGTCTACACAGCAAAGTAAAGTTGATAAGTGAGCTGTAGTAAAAAGGAAAAGTCAGCATATCAAGTTTGTTTATGTGGCCAGGGCAAAAAAATAATATTGCCATATTGCAAAAAAAATAAAATAAATTTGTCCACAGAACTGAATGTTGATGTGATAGCTGGAATTGTAATTGGTATACTTACCGCACTTATCATCATCGGTGTCATTTTATACTTCATCTTGAAGAGAAAAAAAGGTTTGTGATTTTTTTAAGTGTTTTTTGATGATTATATTCTTTAATTTGCTAATTGAATATTAGTTGGTGCTTGCAATGGAGTTCTTTAATAGCTAAACACCATTTCCTTACACATTCATTTACATATGACCTTTACTAGTAGTGTTCAGGTAAATTCAAGTGGCTAAGATGTAATAAAAGATAAAGCCACAAGGATAAGAGTGGAGCTGAGCTGTGTATTGAAAGGTCTGCTCAGTAGTGAAAGTTCCGCTACATACTGAAAGTTCCGCTACATATTGAAAGTTTTGCTATCTACTGAAAGTTCCGCTACGTATTGAAAGTTCTACATCACTTCAGAATCATAGTCACTACTTTTTGTTGATAATTGGGTCAGCAATAGTATTGTCGTCGCTGTTATCTTGTTAACCCTTTCCACCTCGGAATGTGGTACCAGAGAGAATAAGACACAGACCAAAGTGTGCGTCAATAGACTCTACTCTTTATTGCTAACAAGGGGCTTATATACACCCCTGAAGCAGTTAATACAACTTATTACTAAATAGAATACTAGTTTTACCTTGAAAACTTCATCCTTCCCATAGCTCCCAGCACAGAGTGTCTTTTAATAACTGGGGGGGAAGGTTGTGTATTGTACAAAAAAGGAACATTTTATCTCAACTTCTAGTATGCATCAGCCTTTCTGACAAACCAAGGTCTTCTGAAGAAATGCTGATTTAGCTCTGACATTCCCTCCTTTTGTTCCTTCATTTGATCAATACACATCTTCATACCTCCTCTGTGTCCTAGTACATCGTTTAATACACATCAAACAGATTTTAAAAACTAAATAGATAGCAAGACATATTAATAAAACCTGTAGGCCAGCGTGTATTATCCCAGTCAGCCATCCCCCTATACCTTTGAACCAATTTGCGGGGTTAAGAAAGAAGAAAGTATTTGCCCACCATGAATCTTGATTCTTCAGATTTGCCTCATCATATAGTTTCCTTAACTTTATGACATCCTCTAGCTTATGTTTAAGGGTTAAAACACTAGAATTATCAATATAATGACAACATGCAGGTCCAATAATCTGGCACATCCCTCCTTGAGCTGCAGTCAAGTAATCTAACACGAGGGTATGTTGGTTAGTAACAATAATTAGCTGGTTCTGTACTGCAAGGGACCCATTGAGGATATCTAAAATATCCCATATTTGATCATCTAGGTAGTCTGTGGATTCTACCAACTTATCCCACGTCTGAGTTATCATAGGGTAGATGAATAATGCACTGAAAAATTTATTTTCTATCCCCATCTCCACTATGTGTGGTCTCCCATTTGGGCGAGGTCTATTGTCTGCAGATCGTTTATGTAATGTGTATTTTGGAATAGACAATGGATTTAATCTATCTGGAGTGATGAGATAGGTGGCTGGTGTCAATCTAGCTAGGGTGCATTTCCCGATGACTCCTACTGGAAGCCACTTAAATGCCTTGTCCCCACATACCCAATACATTGATGGTGGAAGGTTCCATATAGCTGAATGCTGTAATACTAATCGGTGTGCCAAATCTATAAACTTTTAAATATTACTCATCATGCACCATCCGGGCTTTTGTCCTAGTGGGGAGTAGTATCCTGCAGTAGGTTCTCCGCAGGTGGGAGTGTTCTTCTGATACCCTTCATCTCTATTACACCTCAGGTTACCTGGTTTGTTAGCACAAGTTTCATCATTTCCATTCTCAAAGAAAACATTCTTTTTCCATCTATCAGTGTGTAGATATCGTTCTAATAGGGAGGGTTTGAAAGCATCTAAGCTTCCTGTAGTGACCCAAAACTTATCTTTAACCCCTGTGTCGGTATTTCTCCCAAAGAGGTTATGCTAGTTCTATTTCTGGGTACCCATGCCCACCTTTAAAAGATAGATACCGTCTTGGAATTATCTGCCCTGTTAGATTTCCCTGCCACCATGGAAAATCAGTCCAACCCACTACCGGTATTCCTACAGTAGTGTTCCTAAGTTTTTGAGTGGCATTGCTGCTTAATGTGTCTGCACAGTATCCCAAGAGTTAATTTCTTCCCACGAGACTGGGACTGCAAGAAATGGTAGACTGGTGGATGTCACCGGCGCGTGTGTACAAATCCAACAGTTTGCAATATTTTGGTTTTGTTCTTTCAGTCCATCCACTAAAGCTAAGTGGTGTCTAATGAACCTGTTATCATCACCATCTACACGGCTAAGTCTGTTCCAAGCATCCGTTACTGCAAGGATGCAAGCAAATGTCATTAGTAGCATCATTCCTCTATTCTGGAGGCTCTCCAAGGATCTTCTTACAATGCGATGCGTGAATCCAAGTTTCCTTGCCTTGTAGCTTGACTGCAGTACTTGTCGTCAGTAGAACTTGAAAAGGTCCATCAAATCTCTGATCCAGACTCTTTCTCACGTGTCTTTTAATGACTACCCAGTCTCCAGGCTGCAGGCTGTGACTCCCTGGATCCTGGTTCGGATCTGGAAGAGAACTGAAGACATTATCATGTACTTTCTTAAGTCTTTTATGCAAATCCCTTACATATGAGCTTAATACATGGTTACTCATTTCCAGTGCTTGGGGAAAGAAACATCCTAAGCTAGGCACTTTGCCAAATAGTACTTCATACGGAGAAAGTCCAGTTTTTCTATTTGGAGTATACTGAGTATAGGGCTAATGGTAAACATTCAGGCCAAGATTTCCCTGTTTCAGCCATGGCCTTTTGGATTTTTAACTTCAATGTCCCATTTAGTCTTTCTACTTTTCCACTGCTTTGTGGATGATATGGGGTATGAAAAGCTTGTTGAATTCCCAGAGCTGTCAAGACTTCATTCATTATTTCACCTGTGAAATGTGTACCTCTGTCACTTTCGATCACCTCTGGTACTCCATACCTGCACACCACCTCCGCAAGCAGCTTCTTTGCGGTTGCCGCAGCCGTAGCCTTGGCAATCGGGAAAGCCTCCGGCCAACCTGAGAATAAATCAATAAGACCAACACGTACTCCCATGATCCTGATTTTGGCAGCTGAATATAATCAATCTGCAGTCTCTGGAAAGGATAGAGGGGCCGAGGGGTGTGTTTGGGTGGTGTCTTGACTACCCTTCCCTGATTATGTGTAGCACATACCATGCATCCCTGGATCAAACCTTCTATACAGGTGGAAAAGCCTGGTGCCACCCAATGCTTCTGCATCACGCTCATTACAGCAGTTTTGGACTGGTGGGTTGGCCCATGTAACATCTGGGCGACCGCAGGGTACAACGCCCTTGGAAGGCATCGACGCATCCCTCTTCCCCATACCCCATTTGCTTCATTCAGACATGCACCTTCTTTTTCCCACTTTCCTACTTCCTCCTGGCGCACCTGAGCCTGCATCTGGGATAAGGCATCCTCCGACACAAAGGGATTTTTGGGAGCGCTTACCTGGTGCATCGTTACCCCTTGGAGTGGTCTACTGGCTGCTGTTTTTGCTGCTGCATCGGCTATTGCGTTTCCTTTACTCACCTGATCAGTGCGTCTGGTATGTGCTTTAACTTTTATGACAGCTACCTCTTTTGGTAATTATAATGCATCAATTAACTGCTGGACTGCGTCAGCATTTTTAATGGGATGTCCTGCTGCCGTCAGGAATCCTCTAGATTTCCAAATTGGACCAAAATCATGAGCTATATCGAATGCGTATCTAGAATCTGTGTAGATGTTAACAATTCTACCTTCAGCTATTTTACAGGCCTCGGTCAGAGCCTTAAGTTCAGCCTCCTGGGCCGACTGATGTGGGAGCATTGGTTCTGCTTTGATTACTGCATTCAGGGAGACGATGGCATACCCAGTGTGGAAGGTACCTGAGTCATCTTGGTGGCGAGATCCATCTACAAAAAATTCAAAATCAGCATTAAGTCTTTCAGTTTCAAACACTGTGGGTAGGCCTGCTGTTTCCTGTGCCATAAGCTGAACACAATCATGAGGAATCTCCTCTCTTGGATCTTCTTTGTACAATACCGTACCTGACCCCTCCTTTAGATCTGAGAGAGGTAACAACGTGGCAGGATTAAGTGTGGTACATCTCTGCAAAGAAACATTTGGAGGCATTAAAAGTGCACATTGCAATCGAAGGTGACGTGCAGCTGAAAGGTGTGCCGGTTGCACCTGGTTCAGTATGGTATATACATCATGAGGTGTAAGTACTGTCAATGGATGATCAAGAATGATGTCTGACGATTTGTGGAGCAATAGTCCTACAGCATGTACTGCCCGTACACAGGACGGGGCACCTCTAGCCACTGCATCTAGTCTTCCACTGAAATAGGCTACAGGCCTTTGATTGTCACCATGTAACTGAGTCAATACCCCTGCCGCGTGTCCCTGCTGTTCGTGGAGATACAGGGTGAATGGTAGTTCATAGTTGGGGGTTCCTAGCGCTGGAGCTGCCACAATCCTGTTTTTGAGAGAATAAAAACAGTCTATACCTTCAGGAGTTAGTTTAAAAGGCACAATGGTGATACAGTCATAGAGAGGCTGCATGAGGATTGATACAGCATGAATCCACTGCCTGCAGTAGGAAACCAGTCCAAGAAATGTCCTAAGAGCGGCAACATTAACAGGCATAGGAAAGTTCTGTACAGCTTCTTTGCGAGCGCTGGTCAGATGTCGCGCCCCTGGTGTAATGCAATGTCCCAAAAAGATAACTGAAGATTTACAAAATTGCAGTTTATCCTTTGACGCTTTACATCCAGCTTGGTACAGAAACAACATGAGTGATATTGTTGCACTGTCGACACTGTTTCCTGGAGGGGGCACAAATCAGTAAGTCATCAACATATTGCAGAACAACTACTTTTGGCATTTTCCATCTTTCCAGTATCTCTTGCAGACTGGCAATATACATAGTGGGTGAATTCTGGGCACCCTGGGGCAAAACAGTCCACGTATACTGGTTCCCTTGAAATGTAAAGGCAAACAAATACTGACAGTCAGGATGCAATGGGACACTAAAAAATGCGTTTGTCAAGTCAATCACTGAAAAACAAAGAGCACCAGCCGGGATCTGAGACAGAAGTGTGTGAGGATTTGGAACAACTGGTGTGAAGAGCTCTGTAGCTTTGTTCACTAGCCGGAGATCATGGACCATTCTGTACGCTGCTGGCTGCCCCGGTGCTGTTTTCTTTTTAACTGGGAACAGAGGGGTGTTACAAGGGGACTGGGTCTTAACTAAAACACCACTTGCTACCAGTTTCTGTACCTGCTGAGCTATAGCCGTCTCTTGAGCTGAACTAAGAGGATACTGTCTCTGTTGGGGCAGGATTGCACCTGGCTTTAATTTGACCATGACTGACTGCACCCTTAATCTGCCCACATCTGTTTTATCTGAAGCCCAGAAATCATGCGGTATCACACCTTCTAACATTGAAGGAAATTCATTTGTGTCCTCTATACTAGCAACATCTAGTGACATGATTTTACAAAGAGTGCTCGGTTTCAGTCCTGGTGTCATAGTGACAGTCCCATCAGGATGATACTCAATATGTGCTTGCAATTGTGACAACACATCACTTCCTAAAAGATTACATTGACCCCGTGGTGATACCATTAACTGTGTGTACAGTGGTTCCTTGAATTTGCAGGGGAATCTTTTTAGTGACGGGGTGCAGGATAGATGGAGAGTTATAAGGAGTCGCTATAACATGGTGGGAGAAATCACTTTTCCCAAATGGCCAGTCCTCTTCTGTAATTACTGAATTATCTGCCCCCGTGTCCACTTGGAACTCAACCTCATGTCCCCCTGGTAAGTTCACCTGCACTGTGCAATTAGGAGTGGGGGGTAAGGAGACTAGGGGGTTCATGTGCAAGCTACCATTATCCTATGGGAGCTGCCCTAATTGATCTTGGGGGCCTCTTGCAGGCGGGTCATTTGGGGCATTTGCATATGGATTAGTTGGACAGGCTGGATATGGATTAGTTCTACAATCTCTCCTGAAATGTCCTGGTTTTTTGCATCCGTAGCACAATTTCTGTCCACCTCCTGGCACACGTCTCCCCTCCCTGCTGTTTGCAGGACGAGTACCTACAGCATGTATCCTTGCTCCTCTTTTTGCCTGCGCTAAATCATGTTGTGCCCCTTGTGCTATTCTGGCTAGATCCTCTGCTTTTACTGATCTCCAATCAGGTCTACTTACTTTCACCTTTTCTGCCACTTCCTTTTTTAACCCATTCATATAAGCACTTGCCAGTACTCTCTCACTAGTCTTGTTTTCTGGGACAAAACCCATTTCCACCCAAGTTTTTCTTAGAGCCCAGAAATAATCTTTTGGCTCTTCCTCTTTTCCCTGTACTCTGTCTTCTAGTGTAACTTCCTTTTCTGCTTGTCTATCTTTACATGCTTTTTTCAACGCTTCTGTAAACATAACCCCTGCTGCTGCGTCATTGACCTCTGCATCATCAGGTCCGTTCCTACCAACATAACACTTGTATGTCTCATCTATCAGTCTATCGTATCTGGCTTCATCTGCTAATTTCCCTTTTATAAGTGCTTCCAGATCCTGTCTAGTTGCTTTATACGTATCCTGCATTGTAGCTAACATTCTAGCGAATCCCATTGGTGACTGTGAAGGGTCCGGGAGTTGCGTTATTAGAGCCAACTGCTCTGAAGGGCTCCATGGTCTGTATAACACTGCTGTCCGGGGGGCGCCTTGAGCTACTCCGCCCTCCACTCCTCCTGCAGCACCCGGGGTGCAAGGTACCACTACTGTCCTCATTGGAAATAGATTGGCCGGGGGAGGTCTGGGTCCACCGCAACTTACACAGACATCTACCGTCAGGGGATTTTGCTGTCCACACCTGGGGCAGACCCAACAGTTCGGTTCGTGGGAAGTCTGTGGGAAGGTCTGATACTGGGGTGGAGGTAACGTAGGGGGCAAACAGGAGGGCAAATCAGTCATCCCTGTTTTTGTCAGTCTGTAACGTCCGTCTCCCAATTCTTCAGTCTTTCCCTCTAAGTAATCACACACACTCATCCACAGGTTCAGTTTTCAACAGTCCTTTGTCTCTCAACCATCCATGATGTGAGTTAAAGAACCTTTTCCATTTATCACTGTTCAATTCTCCGTTTTCACTCATGCCTGCTTTACACAATACTTTGTCAATGCCTATCAAAGCTTGCTTCCCTTCTCTGCGCACAACTAAATCTTTAGCAGAAATGCCTTCCTTGGCATTTTGGTTCCCCATTTTTGTATCTCCTCACCTAGAAGAGATTCTCTTGTCACCAAGACAAGTTTGTCACCAAGACTCTGTCACCAAGACAATTGCGTCACTTAGACAATGGGCCACAAAGGTTTCTGAACCATTCCACTGCTCGCTTTCCAAGATTTGTACGCCAACCAAATAAACAATCCAATCACACAGACACCAAGACAAAACCACAACACAATCATTGGATCCATACTGTCATTATTCAAAGGAGGAAAGGCAGGACTGACAATTAATCTGAAGGTCTACTGGTTCAAAGGGACCTGAGCCAGGAATACCTGTGATTTACCTGGAAAGCCGACCGCTCGGGGAAGAGGGAGTCCACTATACAGTGATATAGATTTTAGGTAGAATATAATAAGTATTCTTACCCCAGCGCTGTGTATATCACCAACAGAAGGCTCCGCTCATCCCACGTCTTCGGACCGGTCGGGCTTCCTCAGAATAGAATAACTCAGTCCCCTGGTCGGGCGCCAGTTGTCGTCGCTGTTATCTTGTTAACCCTTTCCTCTTCGGAATGTGGTACCAGAGAGAATAAGACACAGACCAAAGTGTGCGTCGATAGACTCTACTCTTTATTGCTAACGAAGGGGCTTATATACACCCCTGAAGCAGGAAGCGGAATTACCATATATGGCAGTTAATACAACTTATTACTAAATAGATAGAATACTAGTTTTACCTTGAAAACTTCATCCTTCCCTTAGCTCCCAGCACAGAGTGTCTTTTAATAACTGGGGGGGGAAGGTTGTGTATTGTACAAAAAAGGAACATTTTATCTCAACTTCTAGTATGCATCAGCCTTTCTGACAAACCAAGGTCTTCTGAAGAAATGCTGATTTAGCTCTGACAGTATAATCAAGAATACCCCTAAAAAAGCTCCCATTGCAAGAACCATTTCTTTTCATACACATTTGGAGAGATTTACTAAGCTAAATACACTAGAATTCTGAATAAATTTGCATTAAAACACTGCCGTGCATGCCTTGTGCCATATTTATGGGTTTAGCCAATTTTTGGGCAACAGTGGACAGTGTTCAGAAGATTAGCATTGTTTAAATTCTCCAGAATGAGCAAAATTGCTACATAATTTTGGTGCAAAACATAGGTGGCGTACAGAATGGAAAAGTGTCCAACTTATCTAGAAAGTTTATCATACACCATGAACAACAGTTATACATTTGCTGCATCTTCTGCCAATCTGGTCTACTTTCAAGCTAAATTTAACACAACATTAATAAATCTGCCCTCTGGTTTCGAAAAGTGTAAACTCATTGTACGCAGATGACCCAACCGGATGTAAAACAATGTGGACACTGTCCCTTTATTAATTAGCTTGAAAATAATGAATTGTTAAAATTAAATTTTAAGGTAATCTAGATTGAAGGCACACATATGCGTCCATAAACAAAAAAAAATAAATTACATGCAAAAAAAAACAAACATTACAATTCAATCACAGTATTCCAAAAAAAATCTCATCCACTTCTAATCCCAAAAATGTAAAATTTAACATACAGGCAGTAACAAGAGGCTAACTGCAGGTTTAATAACATAGAAAATACCAACTTAAATGACATTAACATATGGCCTTTTGACTCTGTGCCCCAACATGCGTTTCTCCCTGCTTCATCAGGGAGTATGTTCTTTCAAAGTGGATATTGCTATGTAAAGAGGATGAATGATCCTATAGAAAAATGTCCATTATATACACATATTATTAGATGGAAAGAAATACTGACTCTAAAGGTTCATTAAAAAACTGCCTGCAAATGTTTTCCTCGGGCAAGAGGCAGTCTATTTAGACTGCATGATTATCATGAGACAATCATTTCTGGTATTATTTCATTATAAATAGACTTTAAATAAATAAATTAAAGGAACGCTAAAAATAAAAATAGATTGTTTAAATAAGGTTTTTGTGTTCCATGTATTTTTTTTTTAATTTTGACAATGTTTTTTTTTCAGATCTTTATTAAAAAAAAAAAAATATTAATAATCTTTCAATTTTCACATCAGACCCTAGGTGCTTTTTTAGACTCTAACTTCCTGTCTTTTCAGGAAGGGTTTACAGAAGTTTTTTTTATCATCAGAGACAGGATACATCTATAACACAAGGTCAACCAATCACAATAAGCGATGTCACAGCCGACCCTGCTCATACCAATTCACAATGACTTTGTACATGCTCACAAGATGTTTAAAACAAAAGTTGGGGTTGGGGGTCTGACCATAGTGGCTAATTTATGTGGTTGATGTAAGAGTCTAAGAATCTAACAAAGCCCCATTACAAGTGTGAAAATTTCAAGTGCTAGATTTTTTAAAAATATTTTTAATAAAAATTGTAATATAAGAAAAAAACAAAATAAAAAAATACATTTAAAGTAAAAAATCTATTTAAAAAAGCTCAAGCTTTTGATGATGTCTACACCTTAAATACAAACATATTCCAGAAATAAATGAATAAATAAATAAAAAATAATATTATTATTATAGATAAGTCAGTAGATACATGATACAATATACATAAAGGCTAAATGATAAATGTAACTTTATAAATTGATTTAAAACATTGGTTTAAATGAAGAACATATCGTTAGAATAATAAGCTTACTGGGTCAGTAATAGGGAAAAACTCTGATAAATAAAGAGTGTTCTCGTTCTATATGTGTATTCATTCTTGTTCCATTTTTGTGATCTTTTTTCAGTGAAGCCTAAAGCATTAGTTCATGAAAAATGTGATTCTCCGCCATCGCACATTTATGAAAACACTTCACCAGGTTCAAAGGTAAGATAAGTAAGATTTGGCAGATGAATAGTACAAGTATGATAGACCTCTATAATGCTACAACAATGACAAATCTGTATATAATGGGGGACAAAAGGGGTAAATTCCTTGGGGTCTCTGCAGTCCTCCAGCTTCTTATATACAGTAGGGTCTAACCACTAGTATCTTAAAGTGAATCTCCTTCAAGGAAGATTTCACCTACAAAACTCTATATTTGGTCATCTATCTCTTTCACAGACAAGTCCAACAATACCTTTACATGGCCAGTCCATTCCATCATTACTGAGAAATCAGTGTTTGAAATTTTATGCAATGAGGCTGAAAAGCTATGGTAGATCCAAAGCATCTGTCACTCCAGCTCTATTCCCCAGTGTCACCTCCTTCTGCTTGACTGAAAGCATCTATGCATGAAGTCACACAGCATAAAGGCTGTCAGTCTAGCAGGTTGAGGCGGCAATGGGCGGAGAATAGAGCTGGAGAGACAGAGGCTTCAGATCTATCGCAGTCCTTAAGCTACATTTTCATATTAATTCAAACACTGATATCTCAGTAACAGAGGAACAGATTGGCCAGGTAAAGGTATTGCCTGACTTGCCTTTGAAAGAGCTACATGGACATACAGATAGTTGGAGGAAGAAATCCTGCTGACAGATTCCTTTCAGCTTGACTTGAAATCTCAGAAACTGAGCCCTCTGGCCATTATGTAGCACTGCTCTTAGAGCTTAAGGTGGCGCTAATATTATGTCACTCAGTGGTGTTAATATTAAGACATTATCAATGTATTTGGTGCTACTTACCATGAATACCAGAGAGGTTTGCCTATTTCTGAGACCTTCACGTTTTGGGGAACTGTTGTTTTCTATAAATCCTATAGATTTCAATTGATCTTTAAAGAATTCTTTTAATAAGGTTTTTTGAAAAGGTCCGGGTCCTAGAGGTGGGAGTAATACTTGACATTTCCTGTGGATATGCTTTTAAAGAGAACCTGTCAGAGGGTTTATATTGCCCAATTATCGACCACCATGAATTATCATCTGGTTGCACAATTGATTACTCTGTGAAACACTCTAGCAATTCAGAGAATATCCAGACGAGTACCATAGCTAAAGAACAGACTAGTCCGGTGCCGCCCTCGGCTAGCTCTTCCTAGTGCCGCAGCTGATTGTCAGCTCTTTCCCTTACATGTACATAGACCTGTTAATTATCAGCTGCAACGCTGGTCTCTGGCTCTGGTCCCCAGTTGGATATTTTCTCTGAAACCTTCCGGCTGTAACTGTGTAGACAGGCTGTGGTTAGAGATGAGCAAACCCGAACTGTAAAGTTTGGGGTTTGTACCTAGGGTCCGGTGATGAACTCCGACCACTGAGTGCTCCCATAAATCCATTTTAGTGTTCAGCGAGAGAGAGACTCTTCTTCCTTAGGCAGCTCCCTTCCCTTACTACCACCAATTTACAGCACCAAAGTTCGGTGTTATGTTTCGGTAGCTGAGGAGTACAGGTAAAAAAGGCAATACACCAGAGCAGTTGGAAACTATGAGATTGCAGTACCCTGACTAACCACCACAACTAGAGGCAGCCGTGGAGCGTTCCTACGTTGGTCCTAGACGCCTCGTCACAGCCTGAGAAACTAATTACACCTAAAGATAGAAAGAGGAAAGCTATCTGCCCCGGAGCAGATCCCCAAAGAACATAGAAAGCCCCCAAACATGTAATGGCGGTTAGAGAAGAAGAAATACTGACACAGACAGAAAATAGTATGAGCAAACGTTGGGGCCCAAACTTACTAAATAGAAAAGGATAGGAAGGGCACTTACTGCAATCCCAAAAAACCCTGAAAAGCACCAACTCTACTAATTTCAAAAACACCTGAGATCACACGACCTCTACCACCTAAATTAGTTCTCTGGTGTAACCAAAATCAAAACAGCAGCCACTGAAAAAACTGGAAAAAGCAAATGTACAAACATCAGTGGCTGAACTGAAATGAGAGGGCAAAAGCCCCAGAGGGGACCCTGAAGGCCCCCACAGAAGTGCAGGACAAAATGCAAAAATCAAGCACAAAAAAAAAAAGAGAAAATGTCTTATCTGTAAGCAGGAGATTCAGACACGACACAACAGGCTACCAAGGAAACAGGAATCAAGGATTGAGACCAGAACAATTGATCACCGGCAACCCTGATGGGAAGGTGACTCCCTTATATAAGACCAGTCAGTAACACCTGATTCCCAATCCTCACAATCTTCACTGGACAGTCCAGTACCGCTTGTAACCACCAGAGGGAGCTTCTGCTCAGAACTCATTTCCAGCCTATTCACAACAGTACCCCCCCCTTGAGGAGGGGTCACCGAACCCTCATTTGAGCAACCAGGTCGGTCAGGATGAGTTCTATGATACGCACAGATGAGTCTCCTAGCATGGATGTCCGAAGCAAACACCCAAGAATTGTCTTCCTGACCATAACCTCTCCATTTAACCAAATACTGGAGTTTCCGTCTAGAAAAATGAGAATTCAATATTTTCTCAACCACATACTCCAGATTGCCCTCAACCAAAACAGGGTCAGGAGGCACAGTAGTAGGAACCACTGGCTCAACAAACCTCTTCAACAAGGACTTGTGGAACACGTTATGGATCTTAAATGTCCCTGGAAGAAGCAAACGAAAAGAAACAGGATTAAGAATCTCCATGATCTTATAAGGTCCAATGAACCTAGGCTTAAATTTAGGAGATGCCACTCTCATAGGAATATTTCTTGAGGACAACCAGACCAAGTCCCCCACTTTAAACCGAGGACCATCAGTCCTATGCCGGTTAGCAAACCGCTGGGCCCTCTCCTGAGAAAGGGACAACCTCTCCACTACCTGGTCCCAAATCTGTTGCATACGCTCCACAACAGAGTCAACACCTGGACAGACAGAAGCCTCCGTCTGTCCTGAAGAAAATCGAGGGTGAAACCCAGAATTACAGAAAAATGGAGACATCAAAGTGGCAGAGCTAGCCCTATTATTAAGAGCAAACTCAGCCAAAGGCAAAAAAGAGACCCAGTCATCCTGATCAGCAGACACAAAGCATCTTAGATAAGTCTCCAATGTCTGGTTTGTTCTCTCAGTTTGACCATTGGTCTGAGGATGAAACGCCGAGGAGAAAGACAATTGAACACCAATTTTAGAACAAAAGGTCCTCCAAAATCTGGAAACAAACTGGACTCCTGTGTCAGACACAATGTTCTCAGGAATGCCGTGTAAACGAACCACGTGCTGAAGGAACAAAGGCACCAATTCAGAGGAGGAAGGCAACTTAGGTAATGGCACAAGATGTATCATCTTGGAAAACCTATCGCAAATCACCCAGATGACGGTCATTCTCTGAGAAACAGGGAGGTCGGAAATGAAATCCATAGAGATATGGGTCCATGGTCTCTTGGCACAGGTAATGGCATCAACAAACCACTAGAACGAGAGCAAGGCTTGGAGCGAGAGCAAGTCCCGCAGGACTGCACAAACTCCCTGACATCACGAGACAAGGTAGGCCACCAAAAGGACCGACTAACCAAGTCTCTGGTACCAAAAATTCCGGGATGACCGGCCAACGAGGAACAATGAATCTCAGACATTACACTCTTTTTCCACTGGTCCGGGACAAACAATTTCCCAACAGGGCAGCGCTCGGGCTTATCCTCCTGACACCCCTCCAGAGCCAGTCTCAAATTGGGTGAGATGGCAGAAAGAACTACACCCTCTTTCAAAATAACAGAAGGATCAGATAACTCAGGAGAGTCCGCCAGGAAACTCCTCGAGAGGGCATCCGCCTTAACATTTTTAGTGCCAGGAAGAAATGAAACCACAAAATTAAAACGTGTGAAAAACAAGGCCCACCTGGCCTGTCTAGGATTAAGTCGCTTGGCAGATTCCAGATAAGCTAGATTCTTATGGTCCGTAAGGACCACCACCTGATGTTTGGCTCCCTGAAATGGTAAAGAAACATCAGGCTGCTGTAGAACAGGAGCAGAAGTGAATCTCTGCTTAAGTTCCTGAAATGCAGAGACTGCCTCAGGAGGCCAATTCACCACATCAGAACCCTTCTTGGTCAAATCAGTTAATGGTTTAACAATAACAGAGAAATTACCAATAAATTTACGATAAAAATTGGCAAAACCCAAGAATCTTTGAAGAGCCTTTAATGAAGTAGGTTGGACCCAATCACAGATGGCCTGAACTTTGACCGGGTCCATTTCAATAACAGATGGGGACAAAATGAATCCCAGAAATGAAATCCTCTGAACGCCAAAAAGACACTTTGATCCCTTCACATACAGAGCATTCTCTCTCAAAATCTGGAACACAGTCCGAACATGTTTTACATGAGAGTCCCAGTCATTGGAAAAAATCAAGATATCATCCAAATAAACAATCAGAAATTTATCCACAAAATCCCTGAAAATGTCATTCATGAAGGACTGGAAGACAGAAGGAGCATTAGTGAGCCAAAGGGCATCACAAGGTACTCAAAATGCCCTTCAGGGGTATTAAATGCCGTCTTCCATTCATCCCCGTGCTTAATGCGAATAAGGTTATATGCCCCCCTGAGGTCATGCTTGATAAACCAAGTAGCGTTTTTCACCCTGGAAAACAGATCAGAGATCAAGGGTAACGGATATTGATATTTCACAGTAATATTGTTCAAGAGACGATAATCAATACACGGCCTTAATGAACCATCCTTTTTGGCCACAAAGAAAAAACCGGCACCTAAGGGTGAAGAGGATGGTCTGATATGACCCTTCTCCAATGACTCCTTGATATAAGACCGCATAGCGTCATGTTCAGGTACAGACAAGTTAAAAAGGCGACCTTTAGGGAATTTACTACCAGGCACTAATTCAATAGCGCAGTCATAGCTCCTATGGGGAGGTAAGGATGCAGATTTACTTTCGCTAAACACATCAGAAAAATCAATCAAAAAGTCAGGAACATCCTGAGCCTGGGGGGAGGCAGAAAAAACAGGAGTGTTGGTATTAACACATTGGCAGCCCCAACTGGTAACAGACACAGATTTCCAATCCAAAACAGGATTATGAGACTGTAACCAAGGGAAACCCAGTACGATAATGTCATGCAGATTATACAGAACCAAAAATTTGCAACTCTCCTGATGATCAGGTTCTACCCTCATTATCACCTGAGTAGAGAACTGAGGTTTATTCTCAGCCAAAGGGGTAGAATCGATCCCCAGTAGGGGAATAGACTTCTGTAGGGGTATCAAGGGAAACCCACAACGTTTAGCAAAATCAAAATCCATCAGGTTAATAGCTGCTCCAGAATCAACAAAAGCCTGAGCAGAAAATGAGGACAGAGAGCATATCAGGGTAACAGTTAATAAAAACTTAGTCTGAACACTACCCAAGACAACTGAGCGAGCAAAACGTCTTCCCCGCTTAGGGCAGACAGAAATAGCATGAGAGGCATCACCACAGTAGAAACATAACCCATTGCGCTTTCGAAATTCATGACACTGTGCCCCAGAAACCACTCTATCACACTGCATAGATTCAGAAGCAGGTTCACAAGGCAACATTATTCCACGCATACCTTTCCGCTCACGCAAACGTCTGTCAATTTGAATCGCTAATGACATAGAATCATTGAGACCAGAGGGAACAGGGAATCCCACCATAACATCCTTTACATTATCTGACAGACCCTTCCGAAAAAGAGCTGCCAAAGCGTCGTCATTCCATTTGGTCAGGACTGCCCACCTACGGAATCTCTGACAGTATAACTCAGCGTCCTCAAGCCCCTGATTTAATGTCAACAAAGTTTTTTCAGCTTGATCAGTGATATTAAGGGTATGCCACACTAAACAATATCGCTAACGAGATCGCTAAAAAACGTCACTATTTAGCGATCCCGTTAGCGATATTGTTCAGTGCGGCAGCTTCCAGCGACGAGCTTCCTGCTGTGATCTCGCTCGTCGCTGGAATCGCTCCGGACCCTATTTCATCGCTGGCGCTCCCGCTGGGTGAGTATCTAATCGCTGTGTGGCACCTTTTCTTAGCGATTTAGCGGTACTTTTGTACCGCTAAAGTCGTTAAGAAGATCGCTAACGGCGATAGCGTCGTTAACTATATCGCTAAATGTGGCCGCATTTAGCGATATAGAAACAATCCCGCTAGCGATCGCATTAGTATGCGTCGTTATCGTGATCGCTAGCGGGATTGTTTAGTGTGGCAGTACCTTTAGGCTCATCATACAATAACCCCAAAGCCTGAAAAAATGCATCAACATCACTCAAAACAGGATCCCCAGGTGTCAGGGAAAAAGCCCAATCCTGAGGATCGCCGCGCAGGAGAGAGATGACAATTTGAACCTGCTGCGCTGCGTTCCCTGAGGACTTAGATTTTAAGGCAAAAAACAATTTACAGTTATTTTTGAAATTCAGAAACTTAGCTCGATCCCCTAAAAACAAATCTGGCATGGGAATCCTAGGTTCCACAACAGGCAACCCAGCAAGATAGGTAGTAATACTCCGAACCTCAGTGGCAAGCTGATCCACACGGCCAGACAACCGTGCAAACTCCATTGAGAGAAAAGAAAAAATCCTCCCCAGCACCCAGAGATACAGAGGGAAAGAAAAAAAAAATAAAAATCTCTGACAACTTTTTTCTTTAACAATATTATTTTTTTTTTCCCTTCTGAGAGTACAATATAATTTTCGATTTGTTAGTCCGGTGATACTGTTATGTTTCGGTAGCTGAGGAGTACAGGTAAAAAAGGCAATACACCAGAGCAGTTGGAAACTATGAGATTGCAGTACCCTGACTAACCACAACTAGAGGCAGCCGTGGAGCGTTCCTACGTTGGTCCTAGACGCCTCGTCACAGCCTGAGAAACTAACTAACACCTAAAGATAGAAAGAGGAAAGCTATCTGCCCCGGAGCAGATCCCCAAAGAACATAGAAAGCCCCCAAACATGTAATGGCGGTTAGAGAAGAAGAAATACTGACACAGACAGAAAATAGTATGAGCAAACGTTGGGGCCCAAACTTACTAAATAGAAAAGGATAGGAAGGGCACTTACTGCAATCCCAAAAAACCCTGAAAAGCACCAACTCTACTAATTTCAAAAACACCTGAGATCACACGACCTCTACCACCTAAATTAGTTCTCTGGTGTAACCAAAATCAAAACAGCAGCCACTGAAAAAACTGGAAAAAGCAAATGTACAAACATCAGTGGCTGAACTGAAATGAGAGGGCAAAAGCCCCCAGGGGACCCTGAAGGCCCCACAGAAGTGCAGGACAAAATGCAAAAATCAAGCACAAAAACAAAAAGAAGAAAATGTCTTATCTGTAAGCAGGAGATTCAGACACGACACAGCAGGCTACCAAGGAAACAGGAATCAAGGATTGAGACCAGAACAATTGATCACCGGCAAGCCTGATGGGAAGGCGACTCCCTTATATAAGACCAGTCAGTAACACCTGATTCCCAATCCTCACAATCTTCACTGGACAGTCCAGTACCGCTTGAAACCACCAGAGGGAGCTTCTGCTCAGAACTCATTTCCAGCCTATTCACAACAGTTCGGTTCCACATTGACTTCTGTGGAATTTGGGTTCCGATTTAATTTTGTGAAGCAATCATGCTCTGAATGCCCTTAGAACATAATACTGCCTCAAATGCAACAAAAAAGCAATAGTGGCCCCAGTGGCTGTTAACCCCTTTTCTGGCACCCGAACCGAACTTTGGACTAAAATTCGGTCAAACCCGACGTACTCAAACATCCACGGGTCTACTCATCCCTAGCTGTGATTCGTGGACCCAATGATTTGGGCAGCATGAATCACCTCTGATAGGTTCCCTTTAATGTGAAGGGAAGAATACCCCCCTATCAAGTTTATTGACTGAGCTTAATGCATAAGCTGGAACGTAAACAGATACCTCCTACTGAGAGACACGGAACAAAAAATAAATGTCATATATTGGAGAACAATTTATACAATGGGCAAAACCACTTCATATTTATGTGAAGTGACGCATCCTCTTTAACTTCTGCCCTGAAAAAAGTCGTAAAGTCCTGTGATTGACAGTGTTCTTTGTAGCAGGTCCCGGGGCCCCTAGATTAGAACTTTCTTTTTAATGATTGTGCTTTTCTTTTTATCCAGCAAATGCAATATCCAGAAGAATCTTTATACTGCAATGTTCTGGCAGGCCGCAAGAATTGATCATGGTTGGTAATAATCACACATTTATACAGTATTTTTTTCAATTATTTTGCATGCATCATTTTAATTTGATATCTATTTTTGTGTAAGACTAGTGCTGTGTGCCATCATTTGCGTTGCGACACTGAAATCACATTTTTTTCCTCTGTTGCAATAGAAATTTTTTTTTCATGCTTAAAAGCAAAAATATTAACACCATGTTAGCCAGTAAAATATACATTGTTGCTCTCCACTAAGTTAACCCTTATGCATAAATATATTTTTCTTTTGTCAAAACATATCTACAACACATTGGAACAACCATGGGCAATAAAATGGCAGCGCACTTTGGCAACCTTTGACTGTCAAACTGGAAAGAGACTTCTTGACATGCAACTGCTCCATCAAACCTTTGAACATCGACCGCTACGTAGATGATCTAATCGTCTGGACTGATTCTAAACAGCTACTGACAATTCTATGAAAGTGACTTACTCCCTTCCTTCTTCAAGGCCCCCAAGACCAACACTCACATAATCCTATAACAATAAATCCCTATAGGCCAGAAACAAACAAGCAGAGGGACCAGAGCTTTTTCAGTATAGCAAATACATATTTTATTATTAAATAAATAACAATGAGAATACAAAAACATTAGTAGAGAAACCACCAACTAAGCAGGAACAATAGGGGATAAGGAAAGTATCTGTACTTTATTGTAAGTTATATGTATATTAGAAAAAAATGGTTTTAGATATATATTTTTTTAATAATACATGTTTGCATAAAGCAATAGCAATAAAACTTTTAGAGCAACTGTAAAAATCTCAGTATAGTGCCAAGTGAAAATCGCTATGGCACTAAATCAAGGATAGTAAACTGAGACACTAACGAAAGCAGCTGAATCCCAGAGTCCAATCTAATTAGGGGAAATTTAGTCAAATGGGCAAATGCCGTAACATCTATTAACTGCCCTGAAGGGAATATCTGTGAGCCATCCGTTATATATAGGCACACCAGGAGACCTTAACACCGCGTGTAGCAGAGTACAAAGCCTAAAGTATCAGTGCTCTAAAAGAAGGTAACTTACATCAGGACAGGATTCCAGCCCCAGCCTGCCGCCTCAACGCGCGTTTCGCCGATCTTCGTCAGATCTTCGAAGATCGGCGAAACGCGCGTTGAGGCGGCAGGCTGGGGCTGGAATCCTGTCCCGATGTAAGTTACCTTCTTTTAGAGCACTGATACTTTAGGCTTTGTACTTTGCTACACGCGGTGTTAAGGTCTCCTGGTGTGCCTATATATAACGGATGGCTCACAGATATTCCCTTCAGGGCAGTTAATAGATGTTACGGCATTTGCCCACTTGACTAAATTTCCCCTGATTAGATTGGACTCTGGGATTCAGCTGCTTTCGTTAGTGTCTCAGTTTACTATCCTTGATTTAGTGCCATAGCGATTTTCACTTGGCACTATACTGAGATTTTTACAGTTGCTCTAAAAGTTTTATTGCTATTGCTTTATGCAAGCATGTATTATTAAAAAAATATATATATATATATATTATATATATATATATATCTAAAACCATTTTTTTCTAATATACATGTAACTTACAATAAGGTACAGATACTTTCCTTATCCCCTATTGTTCCTGCTTAGATGGTGGTTTCTCTACTGTTTTTGTATTCTCATTGTTATTTATTTAATAATAAAATATGTATTTGCTATACTGAAAAAGCTCTGGTCCCTCTGATTGTTTGTTTCTGGCCTATAGGGATTTATTGTTATAGTATTGTATTTTGAGTTTTCTAAATTACCATTTATTTGGGATTTTTTGTACTCTCTAACTCACATAATCCTGCTTCAATAAGAGGCAGATCTAAGGGTGACACTCATCTCTGAACAAAAGCATCATATAATCATACTAAGCCATAAATCCTTCCAAGAAGCTAGACATAAAGGACTCTCCTGTTGGTAAAGAGGTCTCATCCATCAATAGGCTATTATGCCAAATATTGGCAGACATATTGGGAATGCAATGCCTGATACCCTTTAGAGAAAATGTAGAACGAGAAATATGTGATGTCGATGGATCTGGTTCCGGTTCTCTTCCTTCTCCATCACCATGAGAATATTATCTCAGCATACAGGTGGTGCCTTCCCTATTTCCTGGAAATGGTTGCCCAGTCATGTATTCCCCCGCTTTGGAAAAAATACATATGTGCAATGGGGCTCCACAACTGAAAAACTTAAGTACATGGAGAACTTGACGTTTTCACTTTATGACTCTTGACAATTTCAGTAATTATTTGTAATATTTTTCAAAACTTGTCATTAGTGGTCCTTTCTCTTTGGTGGAAGTCTTCGTTTTCCAAATTCCCCTGTGTGTGATCTACCCTTGCTCTAATCTATACCCTATAACCCTTTTGATGTCCCTTTCCTTTCTCTCTGCTTCTTCTGCTCTCTTCTCTTTTATGTATGTACAAGCTTATCTTTTTTCCCTCTCCATACGTCAAACACTGGAGTTGAATGAACAACCCCTTCGTGTCCTGTAATGCTTTTCCAAAAGTTTTCTAGGGGTGCTATTTACTGTTATGTTTTTTTATGTTATATGGTTACCAATTTGTGTAAGTCTTTGGAACCTTTTCTTGTTTGTGATTCTGCCTACATTTCATAAATAAAGAATTATAAAGAACAATAAATTCCTTGTAGACCATAGATGTAAAGTACCCTGTGGCCTCTAGAAGAGCAGGGACACGTACAGAATGTAAGCGTCCTAGGGCAGGGGGTGCCAAGACGTCACCTTATCGCTCCGCCTACGCTTTCGCTGTGTAGGAAAGAACTCAGCTGGTTGGATTTTTGGGATCCACGTTAGGTAACTTTTTTCCTGGGTCATTAACCATTTTTAACCCCGTCATGACCCAGCCTATTTTGACCTTAAAGACCTGGCCATTTTTGCAATTCTCACCAGAGTCACTTTATGAGGTAATAACTCAGGAACGCTTCAACAGATCCTAGCGATTCTGAGAATGTTTTTTCGTGACATATTGGGCTTCATGTTAGAGGTAAACTTAGGTCAATAATTTTTGCGTTTATTTGTGGAAAAAAATGGAAATTTGGCAAAAAAATTTAAAATTTCGCAATTTTCAAATTTTGAATTTTTATTCTGTTAAACCAGAGTGTTATGTGACACAAAATAGTTAATAAATAACATTTCCCACATGTCTACTTTACATCAGCACAATTTTGGAAACAAAATGTTTATTTGTTAGGAAGTTATAAGGGTTAAAAATTGACCAGCAATTTCTAATTTTTCTAACAAAATATACAAAACCATTTTTTTTAGGGACCACCTAAGATTTGAAGTCACTTTGAGGGGTCTATATGGCAGAAAATACCCAAAAGTGACACCATTCTAAAAACTGCACCACTCAAGCTACTCAAAACTACATTCAAGAAGATTATTAACCCTTCAGGTGCGTCACAGGAACTAAAGCAACATGGAAGGAAAAAATGAACATTTTAATTTTTCCAACAAAAATTTTCTTTCAGTATAAATTTTTTCACTTTTACATGGGCAACAGGATAAAATGGATCCTAAAATTTGTTGGGCAATTTCTCCTGAGTACACCAATACCTCATATGTGGTTATAAACCACTGTTGGGCGCACAGCAGGGCTCAGAAGGGAAAGAGCGCCATTTGACTTTTTGAATGGAAAATATGCTGGAATATTTAGCGGTTGCCATGTCGCTTTTGGAGAGTCCCTGTGTAACTAAACATTGGAGCTCCCCCACAAGTGACCCCATTTTGGAAACTAGACCCCCCAAGCAACTTATCTAGATGCATAGTGAGTACTTTAAACCACCAGGTGCTTCACAAATTGATCCGTAAAAAAAGAAAGTACTTATTTTTCACAAAAATTTTCATTTATCCTCAGTTTTTTCATTTTCACATGGGCAACAGTATTAAATGGATCATAAAATTTGTTGGGCAATTTCTCCTGAGTACACAGATACCTCATATGTGGTCATAAACCACTGTTTGGGCGCACGGCAGGGCTCAGAAGGGAAGGAGCGCCATTTGACTTTTTGAATGGAAAATTAGCTCCAATCAGTAGCGGACACCATGACGCGTTTGGAGAGCCCCTGTGTGCCTAAACAGTGAAAAACCCAGACAAGTGACACCATTTTGGAAACTAGACCCCTTAAGGAACTTATCTAGATGTGTTATGAGCACTCTGAACCCCTAGGTGCTTCATAGAAGTTTATAACACAGAGCAGTGAAAATAAAAACATCATTTTTTTCTTCAAAAATGATTTTTTAGCCCGCTATTTTTTATTTTCACAAGGGTAACAGGAGAAATTGGACCACAAAAGTTGTTGTGCAATTTGTCCTGAGTACACCAATACCCCATATGTGGGGGAACCACTGTTTTGGCGTATGGGAGAGCTCAGAAGGGAAGGAGCGCCATTTTGGAATGCAAACTTGATGGAATGTTCTGCGGATGTCACATTGCGTTTGCAGAGCCGCTGATGTGCCTAAACAGTAGGAACCCCCACAAGTGACCCCATTTTGGAAACTAGACCCCCCAAGGAGCTTATCTAGATGTGTAGTGAGCACTTTGAACCCCCAAGTGCTTCACAGAAGTTTATAAACGCAGAGCCGTGAAAAAACAATTTCATTTTTTTCCTCAAAAAATGATTTTTTTAGCCCTCTATTTTTTATTTTCACAATGGTTACAGGAGAAATTGGACCCCAAAAGTTGTTATACAGTTTGTCCTGAGTATGCTGGTACCCCATATGTGGAGGGAACCACTGTTTGGGCACACGTCAGGGCTCGGAAGGGATGTAGTGATGCTTTGAAATGCCGACTTGATGGAATGGTCTGCAGGCATCTTGTTACATATGCAGAGCCCCTGATGTGCCTAAACTGTGGAAATCACCCCAACTGACTCCCATTTTGGAAACTAGACCACCCAAGGAACTCATCTAGATGTGTGGCGAGCACTTTGAATCTCCAAGGTCTTCACAGAAGTTTATAATGCACAGCTGTGAAAATAAAAAATAATTTTTTTCCACAAAAATAATTTTTTAGTCCCCAATTTTTTATTTTTCCAAGGGTTTCAGAAGAAATTAGGCCCCCAAAGTTGTTGTGCAATTTTTCCTGAGTACCCTGATACCCCATATGTGGGGGGTAAACCACTGTTCGGGCACATGTCGGGGCTCGGAATGGAATGGAGGGAGCACTGTTTGACTTTTTGAATCTAAAATTGACTGGAATAAATGGTGGCGCCATGTCGCGTTTGGAGACCCCCTGATGTGCCTAAGTAGTGGAAACCCCCTCAATTCTAACTCCAACCCTAACCCCAACACACCCCTAACCACAACCCTAACCCCAACACACCCCTAACCCTAATCCCAACTCTAATCATAACCCTAACCCCAACACACCCCTAACCCTAATCCCAACCCTAACCCCAACAGACCTCTAACTCTAATCCCAACTCTAACCCTAACCACAAGCCTAAACCTAATCCCAACCCTAACCCTAATTCCAACCATAATTCCAACCCTAACCCTAATCCTAACCCTAATTCCAACCTTAACCCTAGTCCTAACCCTAATGCTAACCCTAATGAAAAAATAAAAAATATTTTCTTTATTTCATTATTTGTCCCTACCTATGGGGGTGATAAAGGGGGGTTTATTTACTTTTTTTTATTTTGATCACTGTGAGAGTTTATCACAGTGATCAAAATAAATTAATGGAATCTTCCGGCCGGCGTACGCACTGCGCATGCGCTGCCATTTTCCAAGATGACGGCGCCCATGAAGTATCCGGGAGGGACACGAGGACGCACACAGGGAAATTGAGGTCCAGGGAGGTGATGGGGAATTGGAAGGCAGGGGGCAGAGGGAAGGAGAGGGGAGCAGATAGTAACGGCGGCGACCGATCGCCACCATCAATCGGTGGCGGGGCCGATCACCCCGTCACTCGGTGTGGGGGGGTCGGATCTCGGTCTCCAGCCATGCTATTGCAGCATCCGCCATGGCTGGATTGTAATATTTCACCAAATTTCATTGGTGAAATATTACAAATCGCTCTGATTGGCTTTTTCACTTTTAACAGCCAATCAGAGCGATCGTAGCCACGGGGGGGGTTAAGCCACCACCCTGTGGTGAAGTAAAAAGGGTCTTGTGCCTGTGGGTCTGGTGACCTTTCAGTGACCCGCAGGAACGGGATTTATACCATGACGCCTACATAGGCGTCACAGGTCGGGAAGGCACAGGTTTTCATGACGCCTCCGTAGGCATCATAGGTTGGGAAGGGGTTAACAGCCACTGGGGCCACTATTACTTTTTTGTTGCATTTGAGGCAGTATTATGTTCTAAGGGCATTCGGGGTATGATTTCTTTTTGGAAGGGGTGGACTCAGGATAACATCACTGTTAGTGGATCACTCAGGAGGCATTATTACTTTTTGGGGTAATTTTACCTGTTAGTTGGGCACTTGGGACACTATTCATTAAGTGAGGATTTATGGGACATTGGTTTTTAAGAGGCACTTAGGGCACGAGTATTATTACTTTTGGGCGGTGTTTGTTAAGGAGCACTCACAACATTATTACTTGATATATAAGAACTTAAGGATTGTATTACTTTTAAGGAGCAGTTAGGGGACATTATAACTTTTAGGTGGGTATTAAGACATTTTTTGTTAGCGGACACTTACAGCATTATTACTTGTATTGTAGGAACCAGTAGCATAGCTACGGGAGGGGGCAGAGGGGGCGGTTGCCGTAGGCCGCGCAATCTGAGGGTCTCACCCGGAGCTATGCTACCCTCAACTGTATTAGTGTGCTAACCCATGCTAGTAGTGCAGGAAGACACAATCTAATGTGGGGGCCATTATACAGTTTGAGGTCTAATGTGAAGCTAATTATACAATTGGTGGCTAATAGGGGGCTGTTATACAGTTTGGGGGCTAATGTGGGGGCCATTAAAAAGTTAGGGGGCTAATGCAAGAGGGCTGTGGGGCCACTATACTGTGGATAGTGGAGGTGTGGGAACATCATACTCTGTATAAGAGAACAGTGGGTCCATCATACTGTGTATCGGTGAGTGGTGGGATCATCATACTGTGTATAGTGGAGATGTACATTGGGGATTCAGGTGACAATATTAAATGTTAAGTGGGCACTTAAGCAGCATTATTGCTATAGGGGCACTCAGGGTATTGTGGCCATCAAAGGGGCAAAATGTGGACATTGTTTTGAAAGGCATTTGCACAGGGCGTTCATATTTTCTAGGGCGCAATTTTAACATCTAGAGGACACAAAAGAGGCATCATTACTATGTAAGGGGCACAGTGGTGGGCATTATTATGTGGGGCAGTAAGAGGAGCGCTGTTTTTGTGCCAAGCAGCAGGTGCATTGGTCATCAGCAGGATGAGTTTGGTGTTGGAAACGTGAGAAGTGAAATGTGTCTTTGTTGAAATCTCAGCAGATGAGTCCTGGCTGGACAAGTTGTCATGTCGGTCGGCCAGATGGAAAAAAAGAAACATGAACAGTCCTCTGTAAGTCACCATCTATAACTGTGCTGTAATCTCTTATATGTTCTGCAGGACAGGTCTGCATATGGCAGCAATATCAGTGTTGTTCTGTGTGTTTATTTTCAGTAATAGCATGGTCCTATGCTGAGGTTCCCCTATACCCACGATCAGGGTGCGCCACTACAGAGTTGTAATCAGGGTTACCGGTTAGGGGTCCACTCAGATGTTTGGCCCCTCCTGAGCTGAACCCCTAGCTACACCTCTGGTAGGAACTAAAGGGGCAGCAGTACTTTTTGAAAGACACTGAGGGAGTATTTTTACTTGTTAAGGAGACGCTCAGGGTAATAACAATTTTAGGGGCACTCATGCAATATTACTTGCTATGAGACATTATTACTTGTTAAAGGGGCACTCAAAAGGAAGTACTAAGATAAGATGCTCTTGTGGCCAAAAAGCAGCAACATTCGTGTCCGTGCGGCAATGAGACAGTGATCCAAGAAAGTTCAACTTAAACGTCTTTTATTATCCAAACACTGCAGACAAGAAATTGCTCACCTCCAGATCTCAGCCAGGAACACATAAACAAAGTCCAGTGCCACTGGCACTTGCACCCCCGTAAAGTTCTTGGGTGCAGTCATGTTTGCCCACATCGCTAGCTCTGGTCTGTGTTATGATTACTCAGCCAGGCATACAACCACAGCACCTTCAGCTCTACTGGATGTGAAATCCCAACAAAACTGACACACCCAAACATTAACTGCAGGTTTCAATCAAAACCGTGGCCATGGGCCACTTGTAAGACCCTGACTGGAGGGAGAGGTCCGTCCCACTACTATCCAACAGATCTCTCCAAAAAAGAAGCCCAAGACAGGTTTTCCTAAACTGACTTAGTCAAATAACTTGACCCAGTCCACACTTACTTTTATTTTGCATGACTGTGATTACTATGCACTCTAGTGGTTCAGAATGTGTCACGCACAGTGTGGGAAGACTAAGTGCAACACAAGCGGAAGAGGGGAAGGAAGCCCAAATGCTAGGGAAAGGGGGAGTGGAGACCCCTAGGCAGATCTAATAACACCCTGCCTCCACTACAGTCCCTATATTGGTTATACACCAATCGCTGAGCATGAACCTAAGCCCTGCATATCCCTAGAGCTAGGCCCTGAATAGGGAAGTGAGGGATGAGCACTGGTCAGTCCCCAATGGACACTAAAGAGAAGAATGAAGACAAACAAGGGGGAAGAAACTTATCCTGAGCACACTCAGAGAGATAACACAAAACGTCTTCCAACTGCACCAGAGAGGAAGTAAGCCGACTGCTATCGTTACAAGACTTCACAAGGGAAAATGTGAATATCACCGGTGACTCCTTGAAGCAGACTGAGAGTCTATAAACACCCAGGACCAGGTGTGTCAATTAGAGATGGAGGGAGGTTGCCACTGGGTCCAAAAATCAGAAGGATTAAGACGGCATCTGCAATGCCAAACGCAGAGACCTTCTGCAGCATGCTGCAGAGTGACTGTAGCATCTGATACACCCATGACAGAATGCTTCTATGCACATTCTGGAGGACATATAATGGCCCTTGCATATGATTCCCCTCACTGTCTCAAAGGGCATAATTACTTTATAAGGGTGCTTGTGACTTTATTGCTTTCTTTGTAATGAGCACTCACTCTTGGGACATTATTACTTTATAAGGTGGTCATTTGAAAATTTGAACTTTTAAAGGGGCATCATTACTTTCTAGATGGATATTTTATAGTTGAAAGGTAACAAAGGGGTGTTATAACTTTTTAAATGGCTATTATTACTATGTGAGGTCATAAGAGGAGCAGTGCGAGCTCTCAAAACCCTCCGTGGCCCCAAACGTTAAAGAGAAAGATCTTGTGCTTTATCACAAGATTTCATCCTTTGGATTAGACCAGCGCTGCCTCATTGCCGATCAGTAGCTGCTTTAACCCCTTCAAGACCCAGCCTATTTTGACCTTAAAGACCTTGCCATTTTTTGCAATTCTGACCAGTGTCCCTTTATGAGGTAATAACTCAGGAACGCTTCAACGGATCCTAGCGATTCTGAGATTGTTTTTTCGTGACATATTGGGCTTCATGTTAGTGGTAAATTTAAGTCGATAATTTTTGCGTTTATTTGTGAAAAAAATGGAAATTTGGCGAAAATTTTGAAAATTTTGTAATTTTCAAATTTTTAATTTTTATTCTGTTAAACTAGAGAGTTATGTGACACAAAATAGTTAATAAATAACATTTCCCACATGTCTACTTTACATCAGCACAATTTTGGGAACAACATTTTTTTTTGTTAGGAAGTTATAAGGGTTAAAAGTTGACCAGCGATTTCTCATTTTTACAGCAAAATTTACAAAACCATTTTTTTTAGGGACCACCTCACATTTGAAGTCACTTTGAGGGGTCTATATGGCAGAAAATACCCAAAAGTGACACCTTTATAAAAACTGCACCCCTCAAGCTACTCAAAACTACATTCAAGAAGATTATTAACCCTTCAGGTGCTTCACAGGAACTAAAGCAACGTGTAAGGAAAAAATGGACATTTTAATTTTTCCAACAAAAATTTTCTTTTAGCATCAATTTTTTCATTTTTACATGGGCATCAGGATAAAATGGATCCTAAAATTTGTTGGGCAATTTCTCCTGAGTACACAGATACCTCATATGTGGTCATAAACCACTGTATGGGCGCACGGCAGGGCTCAGAAGGGAAGGAGCGCCATTTGACTTTTTGAATGGAAAATATGCTGGAATATTTAGCGGTTGCCATGTCACATTTGGAGAGTCCCTGTGTGCCTAAACATTGGAGCTCCCCCACAAGTGACCCCATTTTGGAAACTAGACCCCCTAAGGAACTTATCTAGATGCATAGTGATCATTTTGAACCCCCAGGTGCTTCACAAATTGATCTGTAAAAAAAAGAAAGTACTTTTTTTTCACAAAAATTTTCTTTTAGCCTCAGTTTTTTCATTTTCACATGGGCAACAGTATAAATTGGATCCTAAAATTTGTTGGGCAATTTCTCCTGAGTACACAGATACCTCATATGTGGTCATAAACCACTGTTTGGGCGCATGGCAGGGCTCAGAAGGGAAGCAGCGCCATTTGACTTTTTGAATGGAAAATATGCTGGAATATTTAGCGGTTGCCATGTCGCATTTGGAGAGTCCCTGTGTGCCTAAACATTGGAGCTCCCCCACAAGTGACCCCATTTTGGAAACTAGACCCCCTAAGGAACTTATCTAGATGCATAGTGATCATTTTGAACCCCCAGGTGCTTCACAAATTGATCTGTAAAAAAAAGAAAGTACTTTTTTTTTCACAAAAATTTTCTTTTAGCCTCAGTTTTTTCATTTTCACATGGGCAACAGTATAAATTGGATCCTAAAATTTGTTGGGCAATTTCTCCTGAGTACACAGATACCTCATATGTGGTCATAAACCACTGTTTGGGCGCATGGCAGGGCTCAGAAGGGAAGCAGCGCCATTTGACTTTTTGAATGGAAAATATGCTGGAATATTTAGCGGTTGCCATGTCGCATTTGGAGAGTCCCTGTGTGCCTAAACATTGGAGCTCCCCCACAAGTGACCCCATTTTGGAAACTAGACCCCCTAAGGAACTTATCTAGATGCATAGTGAGCACTTTGAACCCCCAGGTGCTTCACAAATTGATCCGTAAAAAAAAGAAAGTACTTTTTTTTCACAAAAATTTTCTTTTAGCCTCAGTTTTTTTCATTTTCACATGGGCAACAGTATAAATTGGATCCTAAAATTTGTTGGGCAATTTCTCCTGAGTACACAGATACCTCATATGTGGTCATAAACCACTGTTTGGGCGCACGGCAGGGCTCAGAAGGGAAGGAGCGCCATTTGACTTTTTGAATGGAAAATATGCTGGAATATTTAGCGGTTGCCATGTCGCATTTGGAGAGTCCCTGTGTGCCTAAACATTGGAGCTCCCCCACAAGTGACCCCATTTTGGAAACTAGACCCCCTAAGGAACTTATCTAGATGCATAGTGAGCACTTTGAACCCCCAGGTGCTTCACAAATTGATCCGTAAAAAAAAGAAAGTACTTTTTTTTCACAAAAATTTTCTTTTAGCCTCAGTTTTTTTCATTTTCACATGGGCAACAGTATAAATTGGATTCTAAAATTTGTTGGGCAATTTCTCCTGAGTACACAGATACCTCATTTGTGATCATAAACCACTGTTTAGGCGCACGGCAGGGCTCAGAAGGGAAGGAGCGCCATTTGACTTTTTGAATAGAAAATATGCTGGAATATTTAGCGGTTGCCATGTCGCATTTGGAGAGTTCCTGTGTGCCTAAACATTGGAGCTCCCCACAAGTGACCCCATTTTGGAAACTAGACGCCCTAAGGAACTTATCTAGATGCATAGTGAGCACTTTGAACCCCCAGGTGCTTTACAGAAGTTTATAACGCAGAGCCGTGAAAATAAAATATCATTTTTTTTTCTCAAAAAATGATTTTTTAGCCCACTATTTTTTATTTTCACAATGGTTACAGGAGAAATTGGACCCCGAAAGTTGTTGTCCAGTTTGTCCTGAGTACGCTAGTACCCCATATGTGGGGGGGAACCACTGTTTGGGCACACGTCAGGGCTCGGAAGGGATGTAGTGACGCTTTGAAATGCCAACTTGATGGAATGGTCTGCGGGCATCTTGTTACGTTTGCAGAGCCCCTGATGCGCCTAAACAGTAGAAACTCCCCACAAGTGACCCCATTTTGGAAACTAGACACCGCAAAGAACTTATCTAGATGTGTGGTGAGCACTTTGAACCCCCAAGGGCTACACAGAAGTTTATAACGCCCGGGCATGAAAATAAAAAAATCATATTTTTTCCACAATCAGGATCTTTTAGTCCCCAATTTTTTTATTTTCGCAAGGGTAACATGAGAAATTAGACCCCAAAAGTTGTTGTCCAATTTGTCCTGAGTATGCTGATATCCCATATGTGGGAGAAAACTACTGTATGGGCACACGTCGGGGCTCGGATGGGAAGTAGTGACCTTTTGAAATGCCCACTTGATGGAATGGTCTTCGGGCGTCATGTTACGTTTGCAGAGTCACTGATGTGCCTAAACAGTAGAAACTCCCACAAGTGACCCCATTTTGGAAACTAGATCCCCCAAGGAACTCCTCTAGATGTGTGGTGAGCACTTTGAATCTCCAAGTCCTTCACAGAAGTTTATAACGCAGAGCCGTGAAAATATAAAATTATTTTTTTTCCACAAAAATAATTTTTAGTCCCCAATTTTTTTTCCCAATGTTAACAGGAGAAATTAGAACCCCCAAAGTTGTTGTGCAATTTTTCCCGAGTACGCTGATACCTCATATGTGGGGATAAACCACTGTTTGGGCATACGTCGGGGCTTGGAATAAAGGGAGCACTGTTTGACTTTTTGAACGCAAAATTTGCAGGAATCAATGGTGGCGCCATGTCGCGTATGGAGACCCCCTGATGTGCCTAAATAGTGGAAACCCCTCAATTCTAACTCCAACCCTAACCCCAACACACCCCTAACGCCTACACACACCTAACCCTAATACAAACCCTAATCATAACCCTAACCCCAACACACCCCTAACCCTAATCCCAACTCTAACCATAAACCTAACTACAAGCCTAACCCTAATTCCAACCCTAACCCAAATTCCAACCCTAACCGTAATTCTAACCTTAGCCCTAATGCTAACCCTAACCCTAGTTCTAACCCTAAGGCTGGGTTCATATTGCGTTTTACCAGCCCGTTCAACACGTAGCGTTGACCGGCTGGTAACGGTATAGCATAACGCGATCGCGTTATGCTATACCCGCTAGCGCAGATGAATCAGCAGATAATCACCCGCGGATCAGCAGCGAAATCCGCCGCGGATCAGCAGCGAAATCCGCCGCGGATCAGCAGCGAAATCCGCCGCGGATCAGCAGCGAAATCAGCCGCGGATCCGCAGCGAAATCCGCCGCGGATCAGCAGCGAAATCCGCCGCGGATCAGCAGCGAAATCCGCCGCGAATCCGCAGCGAAATCAGTCGCGGATCCGCAGTGAAATCAGTCGCGGATCCGCAGCTAAATCAGTCGCGGATCCGCAGCGAAATCAGTCGCGGATGCGCAGCGAAATCCGCCGCGGATCAGCAGCGAAATCCGCCGCCGATCAGCAGCGAAATCCGCTGCGGATCAGCAATGAAATCAGTCGCGGATCCGCAGCGAAATCAGTCGCGGATCCGCAGCGAAATCAGTCGCGGATCCGCAGCGAAATCAGTCGCGGATCCGCAGCGAAATCAGTCGCGGATCCGCAGCGAAATCAGTCGCGGATCCGCAGCGAAATCAGTCGCGGATACGCAGCGAAATCCGCCGCCGATCAGCAGCGAAATCCGCCGCCGATCAGCAGCGAAATCCGCTGCCTATCAGCAGCGAAATCCGCTGCGGATCAGCAGCGAAATCCGCCGCCGATCAGCAGCGAAATCCGCCGCGGATCAGCAGCGAAATCCGCCGCCGATCAGCAGCGAAATCCGCAGCGGATCAGCAGCGAAATCCGCTGCTGATCCGCAGCGAAATCCGCTGCCGATCCGCAGCGAAATCCGCCGCGGATCAGCAGCGAAATCCGCCGCCGATCAGCAGCGAAATCCGCTGCGGATCAGCAGCGAAATCCGCCGCCGATCAGCAGCGAAATCCGCCGCCGATCAGCAGCGAAATCCGCCGCCGATCAGCAGCGAAATCCGCAGCGGATCCGAAACGAAATCCGCCGCGGATCAGCAGCGATGTCCGCCGCGGATCAGCAGCGAAGTCCGCCGCGGATCAGCAGCGAAATCCGCCGCGGATCAGCAGCGAAATCCGCCGCGGATCAGCAGCGAAATCCGCCGCGGATCAGCAGCGATATCCGCCACGGATCCGCAGCAAAATCAGCTGCGGATCAGCAGCAAAATCCGCTAGGAAAAAAAAAAAAAATTCTTTATTTTTTTTATTTGTCCCTACCTATGATAAAGGGGGGGTTCATTTACTTTTTTTTATTTTGATCACTGTGACAGTTTATCACAGTGATCAAAATAAATTTTTGAACACTGGGGGGCGCACTGCGCATGCGCCGGCCGGCGGGCGCACTGCGCATGCGCCCGCCATTTTCCAATATGGCGGCGCCATGAAGAGGCCCGGGCGGATGCCGGGCCCGATCGTGGGACATCGGTGGATCGGGAGAGGTGAGTAGGGGGGTCGGAAGGCTGGGGGGGGGGATAGGAAGTGGGGGCAGTGGACCAAAAGAGGAGGGGAGCTGTAAGTGACGGCGGTGACCGATCGCTGCCATCTTTCGGTGGCGGCGGCCGATCACCGCCGTGACTCGGTGTGGGGGGGTCAGGGCTCGATCTCCAGCCATGGCAGATGCTATTGCAGCATCGGCCATGGCTGGATTGTAATATTTCACCAATTAAATTGGTGAAATATTACACATTGCTCTGATTGGCTGTTTACACTTTTAACAGCCAATCAGAGCGATCGTGGCCACGGGGGGTTAAGCCAACCCCCCTGTGGTGAAGCACAAAGGGTCCTGTAACTGCGGGTCGGGTGACCTTTCAGTGACCCCGGTCTCCCGGCCCGCAGGGACGAGATCCTTTCATGACGCCACATAGGCGTCATGGGTCGGATTGGCACAGGTTTTCATGACGCCTACGTGGCGTCATGGGTCGGGAAGGGGTTAATGATATCACCAACTGGTAACTGCTTAGTTAAATTCCGAGTGATACAATTACTTATTCTGTTGCTCATTTCTCTGCAAATCTAACAGTAGACAAGTCTAAAAGAGCTGTCGAAAGGTTTGTGAATTTACAAAACATTGACATCCAAGTGGAGGGTTTGGTGTCACATTTAAAAAAAAAAAACAAGAAAGCAGAGTTTAAAGAACACACATGGGAGAGAACTGTCAATCAACTGGACTAGCCAACTTTTCTAACCATGCTTTTTTCGGAAACGTTGGAGTGTTTCAGAAAAAAACATAACTGGCTGCAATCGTTCACACAGCTTCTTGTGGTTAGGGCAGCATGAATCAATTGACAGGTTACCTTTAAATTCACAAGTTTTATCTCTGATGGTGCTCTACTCAAATCGTGCCACTAGGTGACACTATTGTTAATGCTTGTCAATGACACCACATGTTGCTGAGTTTGTAGTGAAACAAGTGCAGCATCTTTTTCATTGGGCACTGTTATTCATCAGTACCACTATGTGCTTTATTTTCACTCTTTTCAAGTATTAGTAATATTTGCAATTTTTAAGGAGCTTCAGGTCACGTGACTCAACAGTAGACACCAGCTCAGTAGCAGAGGAGCCTAGACTAAGCACACAGGCAAGTGGCATGCTTGTGTGTTGGCCACCACTGTGGGGACTTCATACTGTGGGTATATCCATATTGTGTAGGGGGACTTTGGGGGCATCACACTGTGCATTGTGGGGACTATGGATGACTTTATACCGTGTTGTGCATCGTACTGTGGGGTATTCCTTGTGAAAGTGATTGTGGGGGAAATAAATAGGAAATATACAGGTTTGGGCAATGTGGGAGGCATCATCTACTGTGTGGGGGATTATACAGTAGGGGCATCGTAATGTATTGGGATCATATTGTGGGCATCATACTATGTGAGGGGAATCATATTCTGCAGCAGGCATTAAACTCTGAGGGAAATAGTGTACATCATAGGGGCATCATACTTTGTATGGAGAGTATGAGGGCATCATACTGTGTATGGGGATTGTGGGGGCATCATACTGTGTATGGGGAGTGTGGGGGCATCATACTGGTATGGGAAGAGTGGGGGCATCATATACTGTTATGAGAGAGTGCGGGCATCATACTGTGTATGGGGAGTGTGAGGCATCATCAGTATGGGGAGTTGTGATGTCATCATACTGTGTATGGGAGTGTGGGAGCATCATACTATGATGAGGAGAGTGGGGAATATACTGTGTATGGGAGTGTGGGGTCATCACACTGTGTATGGAGGAGTGTGTCTATCTGGAGTGTGGGGGCATCATACTGTGATAAGGGAGTGTGGGGCATCATACTGTGTATGGGGAGTGTGGAGGCATCATACTGTGTATAGTGAAGTGGGAGGCATCATACTGTATGGGGAGTGTGGAGGCATCAAAACTGTGTATAGTGAAGTGTGGGGCATCATACTGTGTATGGGGAGTGTTGGGGCATCATACTGGTATTGTAAGCTGTGGCATTTGAACACTAATGGGCTTCATTGATATTTCTGAGTGGGCTTATCATAAAATAAAAATAGTGATGGCTCGCTTATGCAGTAGGTGTCCCTTTTTAGTAACTTGGCAGAATAGGGAACTTTGTCCCTGTTATAATATGGTGCTCGATCACAGCTCCATTCCTTTTCTATGGAGCTGCTGAAAAAAAGCTTGCCAGCTCTATAAAAAATAAATGAAGCCTCGTTCAGCATTTTCACTGCTGCATCATTCTAATTGGATAAAAGTGCCCATTCTGCCGATTGAGCGCATTTCATTAATTGGACCTTCACCGATCACAAGCTTCATCTATTTTATGATACAATAAGGAAAATCATTTCAAATAATCATTGTCGTTTCAACAAACTTTGCAAAAATCAACAGTACAAACACATGAGCTTTAATGGGGATAAATGTAAGGTCATGCACTTGGTAGAACAAATAAGATGTATAATTATGTGCTAATTGTAAAACACTGAGCAAAACTGTCACTGAAAAAGACCTGGTGTATGGGTGGATGACAAACTCACATTTAGTGGCCAATGTCAGGCAGCTGCTGCCAAGGCAAATAAAATAATGGATGCATTAAAAGAGGCATAGATGCTCATGGAGAACATAATTTACTCTATACAAGTCACTAGTGCGACCACACAGAATACTGTGTACAGTTCTGGTCTCGGTGTATAAGAAAGACATGGCTGAACTGGAGCGGGTGCAGAGAAGAGCGACCAAGGTTATTAGAGAACTGGGGGTCTGCAATACCAAGACAGGTTATTACACTTGGGGTTATTTAGTTTGGAAAAACGAAGGCTTAGGGGTGATCTTATTACAATGTACAAATATATGAGGGGACAGTACAAAGACCTTTCTAATGATCTTTTACTCTTAGACCTGTGACGGGACGAGGGGGCATCCTCTACGTCTGGAGGAAGAAGGTTTAGCCATAATCACAGACAGATTCTTTACTGTAAGAGCAGTGAGACTATGGAACTCTCTGCCGTCTAATGTTGTAATGAGTGATTCCTTACTAAATTTAAGAAGGGACTGGATGCCTTTCTTGAAAAGTATAATATTACAGGGTATATTCACTAGTTTCCTAGATACTGCGTTGATCCAGGAGCTAGTCTCATTGCCGTATGTGGAGTCGGGAAGGAATTTTTTTCCCCAATGTGAAGCTTACTGTTTGCCACTTGGGTTTTTTTGCCTTCCTCTGGATCAACATGTTAGGGCAGGTTAGGATAGGATATGGGTTGAACTAGATGGACTTAAAGTCTTCCTTCAACTTAATAACTATGTTAAATATGTTACTATGTTACATGCAAAACATTTTGTAATATATCTTATCAAAGAAATCTTGTTCCACTTATGAGCCACTTCTTCACTTCTCTCCACTTTTGAACTCACCATCTACTCAGAAACTCAGCTAAAATCCATCTTTCAAGCCTTCTATCTCTAATTCTCATTTGTTTCTGAGCAAGTGGGGAGACTTGCTGCAATTATGTCTGCCATACACAGCACACACACACACACGAGGGATTCCTACTTTCATGCTGGGTGAAGGATAAGTAAGTGCACAACAATGGGGAAAGGGAGGGGGAGCCCAAACACTAGTGAAGTGGGGAGTGTAGACCCCTAGGCAGATCTAAAATCACCCTGACTGCCCTAACCGTCCCTATATAGGTTCTGCACCTATCGCTGAGCAGGAACGTAATCCCTGTCTGACCCTAGTGATAGGCCCTGGTTAGGGAGGAGATGGGGTGTGCACTAGTCAGTCCACACTACAACTAAACACAGAGAGATTGTTCATTAATATCCACATATAAATTGAATGGCACTTCTATTAACAATTTCAACACGCAGCTTAGACTAATGGAAGCTGTTATGCTTAGGTAGCTGAGGAGGGCAAGAGCAAAAAACCGCAAAGGCAGCCAAACATCAGAGAGGTTGGGATCTAATAGGTTGCAGACCCCTAAACTAACCGCACAACTAGAAGCAGCCATGGGACGTTCCTACGGTGCCCTAGATGCCTCGTCACAGCCAGAGAGATTAGCTACCCCTGAAGATGGAAAGAGGAAAGCTAACTGCCCCGGAGTAGAGCCCCAAAGGAAAAGGAAGCCCCCAAACATATAATGGCGGTAAGACAAAATAAAAACAAGAACGCAGACAGAAAATAGAATGAGCAAACGCTGGGGCCCAAATCTGTCTAGATAGGACAGCACAGGAGAGAATACTGTCTGCAACCCAGAAAAACCCTAGGAAAAAACTCCAACACTTCTGATTCCAAAAATGCTGAGACCACACTGTCTCGACCACCTTTATCAGATCTCTGGTGTGAACACGCAGCTACCCAGCAGTAAAAAAATCACAGGAACTGAGCAAATGAACAAATACACAAAAAGAACAGAGACCAGCACAAGCCCCAAAAGGGACCCGGCTGAACTCAAAAAGCAAGGCAGCAAAAAACAAGGAAAATCAAACCACAGAAAAAAACACAGAAAGTAACTTATCTGAATGATAGCAGGAGACAGCACAAAAGCAAGCTGAATTCCAACCAAGACCAGGAAGTAACAATTGGTCACCGGCGAGGATCATGGGAGGTCAGCTCACTTTTATCAGGCCAGTCCGTCCCCCCTGATAACCATTCATCGATTGCAGGTGGTGGACTTTTGCTGTTCAACATAAGTTCAATACCCTCAGCAACCACCAGAGGGAGCTTCAGCTCCAAAGTCGTCTCTAACACGTTCACAACAGGAAGCCAAGCATTGAAGAGATCCATTGAAATAAATTTTATTGAATAACAAGTTTAAAAAAAATCTTAAAAAAGCAAAATGTCCAAAAAGGGATGCTGGTGTGGTCACATAAAACAAATTGCAAAAATACATATAGGTACAAAGAAGGGATTTGAAATATTTGCAATGTCAAAAAATATCCTTCCTATTGAGTACTCAATAGACAGATTTTATCACTTTACTAAGAGGAACTGAGGAGTGGGTAGCATAATGCTGGTGTTGGTACTGATATGAAAGTTTCCGATTCAACAGAAAAGTTTATATTTAAGCTAGTGCTGTATGTATCAGAAGGAGTAACTTAGTTATACCTGAAAGTAAGTCCTGGTATCAGTGGTGCCACATGAGCATCCCCTCACCTGGTATGACAAAGTTAGGCCTCATACTCACTGGTGCCGAAAACGGATGAAAATCAGACGATAAAAAATCGGATGCAAATCTGACCAATGTTAGTCAATGGGTGAGTTTTCATTAGCGATTTTTTTCTCATCAGATATTGCTGCGATTTGATGCGATTTTGGGATGAAAATCGCCAATGCAAGTCAATGGGTGTGATTAAAAATCGCACAGAAAACGCACAGAAAACGGATGGTGCGTTTTTTGGGCTATTTTGTATGCAAAATAGAGCTTTAAACTTGGATCTTAAAAAAAAAAAAGGAGACACAGGAAGTGACTAAGAGGGAAGTGTGATGAGGGATGGTATAAAAACCACTCCCAGAAAGCCTGGAATGAGTCACACCTCCACGGATTTGATTTCTCTACTATTGCCGCCATGTCCAGATCAATTAATGTGGAAATGCTGTTGGTGTTAGTCCAAGAAAGACCTGAGCTGTGGGATCCTAGAGACCACAATTATCAAAATAGAAGTGTGCGGGATGCAACTTGGACATATATATGTCGGCAAATGTTTGAAAACTATGATGAAAGTCCTCCGGCTGTGCAGTTGGGAATGTGTAAGTAGAATTGTTCTTACTACAATTAGTTAATAATTTATTCTTAAATACCTTGCTTTGGTGGGCAATTATATGTTATTGTTGAAATTTATTTAAAATTATATGTTAAATTGTTAATGTTTTATTTGTAACATTACACTAAGAAAATACCTTTTAACAATAGAGCCTTTAAATATGTGCCTATTCATGTATGTTTTATATATTTTTTTTTTATTTTATTTTTTTTTTATATTGTATTTTATGTTATTTCCTTTTTTTTTATTTTTATCTTATTTCCTTTTTTTAATTTTTATGTTGTTTTTTATTTGATCTTATTTCCTTTTTGTTAATTTTTATGTTGTTTTTTATTTTATCTTATTTCTTTTTTTTAATTTTTATGTTGTTTTTTATTTGATCTTATTTCCTTTTTGTTCATTTTTAATTTAGATTTAAATTTGTTTTATATATTTTTTTTTGTTTAAATTTGTTAACAATTTTTTTTGGTCTATTTTATTGTTTAAAATATAGTCTTGTTAGTTGTGTTTTTTGTAGTCTTTCTAAACAAGGCCCTTTTGTGATGTTTATAATTTTCCAATTTTAAATTTTTGGACATACTGGCAGGGTTTTTTTTTTTTATATGTTAAAATTCTGGCCTACTTGTATTCATAATTTGTTTACATACATATTTAGCTGTTAATATTTTTACATTTCTTTTCATTAAAGTGAATGATGTGCAACGCAGATGGCGAAGCTGTCGGGATACCTATAGGAGGGAACGACAGAATCGTGACAAAAGTGGCTCAGCAGCATCAAAAAAAGGCCATATATATATATTATATATATATATATATTATATATATATATAATATATATATGAGTCGCCTTAATTTTTTGGCTCCAGTCATGGATTTAAGACCGTAAGTCAAAGTTTATGGATACAAATTGAAAATGTGAAATTTTAATTTAGAGCATACACAAATGATCTGTGTCTGCTTTGTAGAACAGAATCGAACTTAGAGGAACGTGAGGCACACTCTGTGGCGGATCCACCAGAGTCACAACATGAAGAAGCAGGAACAGCAGGGGAGGATGCTCCAGGACCATCTCAACAACAAGTTGAAAGTGCAGATTCACAACCTCAACATGCCACGGAACAAGAGGAGCACGCAAGAAGCAGCAGCCCAACCCTGCCTCTTGATACCTCCCGTCAAGCCACTACTATTCCGCGTAGATTAAGAAGGAGAGACCAACAAAATCAAATTCTAAGACGGCAGGTTGATAGTCACGTTTTAGACTATATACAACGCACAATATGTGATGATGGTGAGGAAGCATTTTGTCGAAGTTTGGCCCAGCACCTGCGACAAATACCCACACACTTACGGCTTCCCACTAAAACAGCAATATTACAACTCATCACCTCAGCAATACCACCAAATAATCCCCAACCCATCTTTGCTTGTATTCAAAGGTACCAATCAGAAATCTTAAGTCAAATATCAAATCCCACAGACTCAACAGTACCATTACCACCAGACTCAGTATATCCTTCTACATCCACTGCTCAACATACTCATACACTCCACAGTACAAACATTAGTCATCATATTAACAGAGGTCACAACACACACATAGAGCCAGCACATTACCAGGAACATCATCAGCTACATGTACAACACTCATCAAGGCCTACACATACATACACAGAAATGCCTCCTTCATCTGGCCCATCACAGATTGGAAGTGAGCGGTACCACCATGGGCCACAAACAAGCATATATAATGTGTCTGGCCAAAGTGTTTCATATCAGCAAGGAACACAACACCAAGGCCCTTTTGACCATGGCAGAACAAGAGGCTTCAGCCATTCTGATAATGTTCATGCTTATCCCCATGTGCCAACTGAGGCCTATAGGCCCAGTTATGAAGGCATGAACCTACATCATACCAGCACACAGCCACACAATGTTTCTTTGCATAGAAACACACAACATCCCTCTGAAATGCAACCGTCACAAACAAGTAGCTCACCCTCAGCATCACAACCTTCTTTTGTTGATTTGTAATTATTTTTTGCTGCTTACATAACACAACCATTCGCAAGTGTGGTAACTTGTTACGCCAAAGTTAAGGCTCTTTTTTATTTTGCACATTATGTTACTTTACATTTGTGTTTGTTTTGTAAACAAAAGAAATGTTTGACATTAATATATGAAATTAAACATTGTTTATGTTAAACACTAAAGTACATGTTTTGAATGTTGTAATACACAATACACAGGGAAATGTATACATCATGTGTGCACATTTTCCTGCCAGGGTACTGCTCCCTCAGGTGTTAGAAAATAATTTGCTAACATATTTCTGTTTCGGATGCCTGAAAGCTGTCTGCCTGTGGGTAAAGGCTGAGCAATGGGTACCTGATTGTTTCGTAATTCTCCAAAAACATCCTCATACCCAGAAACATCATGTTGACGTGTAAAATTATGCAAGATTACACAGGCCTTGATCACTGTGTTTAAATTTTGTGGGCTTAACTGGAGTGCACTGAGCAATACCCTCCATTTAGCAGACAAAATTCCAAAGGCACATTCTACAAGACGCCGTGCACGAGTTAGTCGGTAATTAAATATGCGTCCACGCCTGTCAAGAGACCGTCCAGGAAAAGGCCTCATCACATTATGTGTCAGTTGAAATGCCTCATCAGCAACTATTACATAAGGCATTGGTTCACCACCAGAAGGCAGAGTCCTTGGGGGTGGAACACCCAATTCATTGTTCTTCAGTTGCCTACCCATTAGGGAAGTATTGAATATTCGAGAATCTCCTGTTCTTCCATAGGCACCTATATCTACTATTATAAAATTGTACTTGCTGTCTACTAAGGCCAACAACACAACAGAAAAATAGCCTTTGTAATTGTAGTATAACGAGCCTGAGTTTGGTGGCTTCTTCACACGGATGTGCTTACCATCTAAAGCACCCAGACAATTGGGAAACTGGCAAGTCTCATAGATCCCATTTGCAATGCGTTCCCAATGTTCGGGGGTGGGCTCCGGCATCACTTGCTCCTTGAGACAAATCCAGATTTTTGAACATGTGTTTGACTATATTGGAGATGGTAGTTATGCCAAGAAGATACTTTAAATGTAGGGAAGCATATGATTGTCCCGTAGCCAAAAACCTACAAGAAAGGAAATACACATAAAAATTTATAAAATTAACCTTCTCAATCATATATATACCTACGTGATGCATTAAGTTAAAAAGGGCCACCACACACAAATCACACACAGTCGCTAGATACATGAACAATGAGTGCGTTGTCTGAGAAGGGTGCCTCTGTTCATGTCATACAACAATGTGCATGTGAAACAGCTGCTGCGAGTACAGTAATGGGGTGTATTTAGTAGCCTTGCTAATTAAAAATAGCCACACATTAAGTATAGATATGTCAAAAATTAAGATATAATTTATAAGCAAAATTTACAAAAAATATAATGATATCCCTTAAGAACAATGTCATATTATTTCATCTAGTTTAGTGTAATGTTATTTATTTATTTACAACTATACCTCAACGTTAATAGAAGTCGTTGTTCAGCAGAAATGCACCTGCGCAAACGCGTAATTTTGAAAGTGATGGCTGGACGAAGTTGTGCCAGGAGAAAATCAAATGCTTCAAGTGACATCCTCGTGTATGCAAAAAATTTGTCTCGATGCTTTCGTAGATGTCCATACAGCCGTGAAAAATGGCCTTTTTGTTTTCGCTTGGTGAGGAGCGGATGTACCCAAAATCTACGCCGCCTCCTCGGAGCTACTACAGGGGAATATCCCACACCATACTCACGGGATAACACCCAATTGAAGAGGAGCTCCTCAGTAGGGTCAAGACTTAGATAACTTGCTGACATGCTTGTTTGGACTAGCAAAACACACAGGCCAAAAAACAAATGAATCAATGCCATATGTATTTAAATAGCTTTATATAGTTGTCAAACAAGTGGTTTAACCTTTATTTGTGATTATCTGTTGAAAAAAAAAATCGCATAAAAATCGCATGTAAATCCGCATGGTGCGATTTAAAATCGCATGCAAATCGCATGTCTTTTTAGAACACTTGTACCGTTTTTTTCCTGCCGAAAACGGACCGATTTTTTTCCAGCCCAGTGAGTATGAGGCCTAACTCTGTCATTCAGATTGGGATCACTTATGGGAGTGTAGCTGGATGGGAACTTCACTGGATACTTTCCTTGTATCTTCATTCAAAGCATTTGCACTTACTGATTCCACAGCTGGTCTGATACATACAGCACTAGCTTAAATATAAACTTTTCTGTTGAATCAGTAACTTTCATATCGGTAACACCAGCATTATGTTACCCACTCCTCAGTTCCTCTTAGTAAAGTGATCAAACCTGTCTGTTAAAGGGAATCTGTCACCTCATTTTTGCCCTATGAGATAGGACCACAGCCATCAGGGGCTTATCTACAGCATTCTGAAATGCTGTAGATAAGCCCCCAATGTTACCTGAAAGTGAAGAAAAACGAGCTATATTATACTCACCCAGTGCGCAGGCGCCGGAACTCTCTGACCTTTCCCGGCGCCTGCGCACTGCAGTACTCTGCTCTGCCCTCACCAGGGCAGAGCAGTGCGCCTGCGCAGGAGCCGCGACGGGACAGAAAGAAGACGCCGGCTTCGTCACAAGATGGGAGGCCCCAGACCTGACCGCGACACCCATCTGACCCGAACGGACGGCGGAACGCCCCTGGGTGAGTATAATATAACTCGTTTTTCTTCACTTTCAGGTAACATCGGGGGCTTATCTACAGCATTACAGAATGCTGTAGATAAGCCCCTGATGCCGGTGGCCCTATCTCATAGGGCGAAAATGAGGTGACAGATTCCCTTTAAATACTTAAGTACTCAGTAGGAAGCATATTTTTTGACATTGCAAATATTTCAAATCCTTTCCTTGTACCTCTATGTAATTTTGCAATTTATTTCATGTGGCCACAGTAGCATTCCCTGTTGGACATTTTACTTTTATAAGATTTTTCAAACTTCTTATTCAATAAAATTTATTTTAACTCCTTTACCCCAAAGGGTGGTTTGCATGTTAATGACCAGGCAAATTTTTTACAATTCTGACCACTGTCCCTTTATGAGGTAATAACTCTGGAACTTTTCCATGGATCCCAATGATTCTGACATTGTTTTTTTGTTACATATTGTACTTCATGTTAGTGGTAAAATATCTTTGATATAACTTGCGTTTATTTGTGAAAAAAATGAAAATTTGGCCAAAATTTTGAAAATTTTGCAATTTTACAACTTTGAATTTCCATGCCCTTAAATCATAGAGATATGTCACATCAAATACTTAATAATCAACATTTCCCACATGTTTACTTTACATCAGCACAATTTTGGAACCAAATTTTTTTTTTGTTAGAAAGTTATAAGGGTTAAATTTAAACAGCGATTTCTCATTTTTACAACACCATTTTTTTTAGGGACCACATCACATTTGATGTCACTTTGAGGGGTCTATTTGATAGAAAATACCCAAAAGTGACAACATTCTGAAAACTTCACCCCTGAAGGTACTTAAAAACACATTCAAGAAGTTTATTAACCCTTCAGGTGCTTCACAGGAAGTTTTGGAATGTTTAAAAAAATTAACATTTAACTTTTTTTCACAAAAAATTTATTTCAGATCCATTTTTTTTTATTTTACCAAGGGTAACAGGAAAATTGGACCCCAAAAGTTGTTGTGCAAATTCTCCTGAGTAAGCTGATACCCCATATATGCAGGTAAACTGTTTTGGTGCATGGCAGAGCTCGGAAGGGAAGGAGCGCCATTTGACATTTTAATGCAAAATTGACTGGAATTGAGATCGGACGCCATGTCGCATTTGGAGAGCCCCTGATGTGCCTAAACAGTGGAAACCTCCCCTCAAGTCACACCATTTTGGAAACTAGACCCCCTATCGAACCTATCTAAAGGTGTGGTGAGCAGTTTGAACCCCAAACCCCTGCTTCACAAAAGTGTATAACGTAGAGCCGTAAAAATAAAAAATCATATTTTTTCCACAAAAATGATCTTTTTGCCCCCAATTTTTTATTTTCCCAAGGGTCACAGAAGAAATTTGACTCAAAGAGTTATTGTGAAATTTGTCCTGAGCACGCTGATACCCCATATGTGGGGTAAACCACTTTTTGGGCACATGGCAGAGTTCAGAAGGGAAGGAGCACAAGATTTTACTGTTATGGTTTGCAGGTGCCATGACCCACTGGGAGAGCCCATGAGATGCCAAAACAGCAGAACCCCCCCCATAAGTGACCCTACTTTACGAAGTGCAACTCTCAATGAATTCATCTAGGGCTGCAGTGATTATATTGACACCGTGGTTTGTCACAGAATTTTATACCATTGGGCAGTGAGGACAAAATAACTACATTTTTACCACTAACATTTTGTTTTAGTCAAAGATTTTAAATTTTCACACAAGAAGTGCATAAAAATGGCAACAAAATTTGTCCCACAATTTCTACTGAACGTGGCAAGACCCCATATGTGGCTGTACAGTGCTACTTATCCATGCAGAGAGACTCGGGAGGAACGGAGCACTATTTGCCTATTCAAATGAATGAGTCACATGTCAGTGTGTTTTCACGGACCGTGTGTCCGTGGGCAAAACACGCACACATGTCCGTTTTTAGCCCGGACCACAAAACATCCAGCACACGTGCATACACACAGGGCTGCCACTAGGAATTTCGGGGCCCCATACTGACAAAATTTTGGGGGCTCCCTTGAGACTCCGCCCAGGCTCCACCCCAGCCCCACCTCCACCCCTCAAACTGTCCACAGTCCCACTGATCTCTTGGAAAAACTCCATTTCTCACCAATCACACATTAACAGTTCCCATCACCAGATCACACACATAGCCAGCAGCTTTTGTTTTGGCCAAACGATTTTTTAAGCCGCCACCACAACAAGGTAGACTCTTTTGGCCGTGCTCTACTCTATCCTATTAATCATTTGTTAAAATATCCAATACAATTTAGGTATATTTTTATTTAGTTTTCAATTTTTAAAATGACCAATATCACATACATGGAACAAATACCACTGCACCATGACCAGACACTATATTACCACCACATAGTGACGACCTATAATACCACATACAAGGGACAAATACCGCCACACCATGACCAGACCACATATTACCACCACAGTAACCGAATAATATCACATACAAGGGACAAATACCGCCACACCATGACCAGACCACATATTACTACCACAGTAACCGAATAATATCACATACAAGGGACAAATACCACCGCACCATGACCAGACACCATATTACCACCACATAGTGACCTATAATACCACATACAAGGGAGACATACCGCCACACCATTACCAGACCACATATTACCACCACATGGTGACCGAATAATAGCACATACAATGGACAAATACCACCATACCATGACCAGACCACATATTACCACCACATAGAGTCTGAATACTACAATACTGATCATTAATAAAAAAACACAATACTATCACCATAAGTGCCATTATACACAGGAGATCTGTACTTAGTATGCAGTGTCTGTGTACAGGTGATGATCACCAGTGACATACACAGGAGCTCTGTATATAGTGTCAGTGTACATTTTAATACAGTGATAACTGGTGACAATGTAAACAGGACCGATGTATATAGTATACAGTATATAGTGTCAGTGTACAGGTAACACACTGACTCACCATTGACGTCTCTAGGTGAAGTCCTTCATCTTCGCTTTTCATCTTTCATTCAGCACAGACCACCATCACTTCTTCCAGCCAGGGCTCATCTCTGCAGGAAATAACGCAGTTATCTAGAGCACCGCTTGCAGAACACATTACTGATTTTTTTCCCAAATTCTATACTACACCAGATGAAGAAAAAAAGGCAACAGTGTTGCTCTGCACAGTAACAGAACCGCCTCCCCCATTTAAAACAGTATAGTCAAAAAATAAAATAAATACATCACTGCAGTAATAATATCCCTTAATTAGCCCCTATGATAATAATATCCCCCATCCTGGCCCCCCGTGTGTCTCATTCCTGACTCCAGCCATATTTTCTCCCATCCTGCCCTCATGATTATCCATTCTGCCCCATGTGATGTCCTATCCTGCCTCGTATGATCTCCCCATCCTGTCCCATGATTTTGCCCCATCTGTCTCCATTGTATCCATCTTGCCCCATGATCCTACACCATGATCCTGCCCCTGTGTCTCCGAGCCTGCCCCTGTGTCTCCATCCTGCCCCTTGTCTCCATCCTGCCCCTTGTCTCCCATTCTGCCTCTGTGTGTCTCCAATCTCCCCGTGTGTCTCCAATCTGCCCGTGTGTCTCCAATCTGCCCCTTGTCTCCCATTCTGCCCCTGTATGTCTCCAATCTGCCCCTTGTCTCCATCCTGCCCCTGTGTCTCCAATCTGCCCCGTGTCTCCATTCTGCCCCTTGTCTCCATCCTGCCCCATGTCACCAATCTGCCCCTTTATCTCCATCCTGCCCCATGTCTCCAATCTGCCCCGTGTCTCCATTCTTCCCCGAGTCTCCATTCTGCCCCTTGTCTCCATCCTGCCCCATGTCTCCAATCTGCCCCTTTATCTCCATCCTGCCCCATGTCTCCATCCTGCCCCATGTCTCCATCCTGCCCGTGTCTCCAATCTGCCCCGTGTCTCCAATCTTCCCCGAGTCTCCATTCTGCCCCGTGTCTCCATCTCTCTCCCCGAGTCTCCATTCTGCCCCTTGTCTCCATCCTGCCCCATGTCTCCAATCTGCCCCTTTATCTCCATCCTGCCCCATGTCTCCAATCTGCCCCATGTCTCCATTCTGCCCAGTGTCTCCATCCTGCCCCGTGTCTCCAATCTGCCCCGTATCTCCATTCTGCCCCGTGTCTCCATCCTGCCTCGTGTCTCCAATCTGCCCCTTGTCTCCATCCTGCCCCGTGTCTCCAATCTGCCCCGTGTCTCCATCTGCCCCCGTGTCTCCCTTCTGCCCCTGAGTCTCCAATCTGCCCCCGTGTCTCCAATCTGCCCCTTGTCTCCATATTGCTGGGGAAACATATTGCCGCTTTCAATAATAAAATAAAAAAACTTTCTTCTTACATGGCCGCGCTCCTGTGGCGAAGATGCAGCTGCTGCTGTGTGAGCTGAAGGACCTATGGTGACGTCATCATCATGTGATCAGGGGGCGGAACTGATAAATGATGAAGGCCTGTGATAATGATGTCACCACAGGTCCTTCAGCTCTGTGTAGCTCTCTGATGTCAGCCGCTGTGGCGGCTCTGCTGATGTGCTCGCCTGAAGCGCACAGCACTTGGGGCCCGATGACTAGAAGCACAGGAGCGGGGCCCCTTCTGTACTGCTGTTCACCGGGCCCCATACAGCAGTAAGGGCAGTAATGCCCTGATGGCGGCCCTGCATACACATGACACACATGGATGTCATCCATGTGACACTCATCGGCGCCGGGGAAGAAGCTTTACAGTAAGCGCTGTTGGGTGCTGAACATGGTTCTCATCATTCTCCTCTGCTTGTGCCGATTGCCGGCAGAGTAGGGAGAATGATGAGAGCCGTGTTCAGCACCCGTCCCTGGGGAACAGCGCTTACTGTAACGATGCTTCCCTGGCGGCCGTCCTTGTAGCACTGATGCGGCACACACATGCCACACGCGTGCCACAAGTATTGCACACATGGACATTGACATCTCTGGTACCAGAAATATCAGGACATGTGAAAGAGGCCTTATAGCGGGTTTTTATGATTGGCAGCTGTCACACGCTAAAAGACGCTTTTTATTGCAAAAAATAGATTTTGTATCACCACATTTTGAGAGCTATAATTTTTCCATATTTTGGCCCACAGAGTCGTGAGGTCTTGTTTTTTGTGGCACGAGTTGACGTTTTTATTAGTATCATTTTCGGGCACATGACATTTTACGATTGCTTTTTATTCCGATTTTTGGGAGGCAGAATGAACAAAAACCAGCAATTCATGAATTTCTTTTTGGGGGGGGGCGTTTATACCATTCTGCGTGTGGTAAAATTGATAAGGCAGTTTTATTCTTCTGGTTAGTATGATTACGGCGATACCTCATTTATGTTTTTTTATGTTTTGGCGCTTTAATACAATAAAAACTATTTTATATAAAAAATAATATTTTTGCATCGCTTTATTCTGAGAGCTATAACTTTTTTATATTTCCAGTGATGGAGCTGTATGGGGCCTTGTTTTTTGCAGGACAAGATGACGTTTTCAGCCATACCATGTTTATTTAGATCCGTTTTTTTGATCCCGTGTTATTCCACTTTTTGTTCAGCGTATGATGATGAAGCATTGTTTTTTGCCTTGTTTTTTTATGGTTTTCACTAAAGGGGTTAACTAGTGGAACAGTTTTATAGGTCGGGTCATTATGGACGCGGCGAAACTAAGTATGTGTATTTTTATTGTTTAGATTTTTTTTCACTCAAATATTTATTTAGTGCTAGAATAAATATTGATTTTTTTTATTAGTATTTTTATTTTATTTTTTTTAATATTTTTACAATTACTTAAATATTTTTTTTTACTTTATTATAACTTTTACACTTTGTCCCACTATGGGACAATCATTTTTTGCAGGCTGACTGCTTCTATAGCATGCTGATGAAGCAGCATCTGCATGTTATAGAAGCTGTCAGCGCTGCACTTACTGCACACTGACCTGAGAGACTTCCTGATCATGCAGTGCGCATGACAGGAAGTTTCTTAGCTCTGGTAACCCAGATGTCGTCATGACGACATCGGGTTACCATGGCAGCGATTGGGACCCCGCGTCACGCCGCGGGGTCTCCGATCCAAAGGCAGAGGGGCTGTCAGCCCTCTGTCTGCTCCCGTAATGCTGCGATCGTGTTCGATCGCAGCATTTAGGGGCTAAAGTGCTGGGAGCGGTCTGTGACCGCCCCTGGCACGTAGTGCCAGGTGTCAGCTGTGAGAATCAGCTGACACCCGGCTGCGATCGGCCGCACAACATGCATGTGCGTGGCCAATCGCTGTGACGTACTATACCGTCCATGGTCAAATTGTGTCGGGTCACATTGATGGTACAGTGCGTCAGATGGCAGAAAGGGGTTAATGGATGTCTTCAGTGCTTGACTTCCATTAGTCTAAGCTGCGTGTTGATAAAGACAGAGAGGGTAGACGAACGAGGAAAACACTTAGCTTGAGAAGACAACCAAGATGTCACGTCCTAAAGGGAGACAGATATCGCTTCACAACAGAGATACAAAAATCAAGAAGGTGCTTGAGCTAATCGCAAAGACCTTCTACAGCTGGATCCATGATGAGTGCCAGTTCACCCCTGAAACACCAGTGACACCTCCTCACCTGTCTATCTGTGGCATATGTTTGAGAGCAGCAGCGTGGAAGCCATTTAAGATCTGTACTAAGCAGTGTAGACGTGAATCCAGCTCTGGGATGCAATAAAACACTTACTAGAAAGGAGAAGCACTATCTGTGTGTCTTATGCTTCTATCTCCCTAATCCATTTCCAAAGAGTTCAATTGTCAACTATAAACTTATTTAGCAGCATTATTGAGGAAGTAATGAGTTCAGGAGGCAGAAGGAAGAGTAAGAAGGCTCATAAGTGGAAAAACTTCTGTACTACTGATTTATGCAAAGATTGTGGAAATGATGGTGTTAACGCAACATCTGTGCCACAGACAATAACAAGTACCAGGAGGAGACTTAATGCTTGTCCTGGGGAGGGGGAGTTTGCTTTTATAAACAAAGTGCAACAGGAAAGAAGGGTTTTCAGAAGCAGAATAGTCCCTTTAATAAAACGTATGTTTATGATATCACTTATTACAGATAATGATTAACAGAGACCGTTCCTTTTCTCTGCAGTAGCAATGGAGATCACCTGATACTCGCCCTGTAATAATCAAGGAACAATAACGTCACATGCATCTCCTGCCAAAATGGTGCAGTACTAGTCTAACAGAGTGTAAGAGAAGAGACAATTCAGAGAGCCCGTTCTCTACCCATTTAGCACGTGTACATCAGTTACTAAATGTGTCATTCATGGGATACCTAGGTAATACCATCAGTAAGGTCAGAGGAGAAAAAATATTTCTCTTCAAATATCTCTCTTTGTGAATAATAAATGTATTATAAATT
>JARQOD010000003.1:435931394-435959337 GCA_033576555.1 Oophaga sylvatica | reverse complement strand
AGGTGAGGGATTAGTTAGGACCCCAGTTTAGGGTCAGGTTAGACCCCCGGTCCTCCTCTTTCCTGTTAAAGTGTATCAAGTCCTCAAGATTAACCCTGAGTTCAACGGATATCGTGTCAGGTAAATCTATTCTATATTTACATGCTGATGTTGCTAATCTATATGTTGTATAGAGTGTTGTTCTTTTAAGAATAGTTTACTGACATCGTACACATATCATAAGACCGCGTGACACTTGACAATACCAACGTCATGCACTTTCTTTTTTACCACCATGCATTTTTCAAAACTACTTCAGGAAAAAAGCTCCAAAAACTCCTCCAAAAATTGAATTTCTCATAGAAATAAATTGGAAAAACTTTCCAAGCAATTTTGAAGTGTTTTTTTAAGAAGATTTCAGAGAGAAGCTACTGAAAAGCTGCTTAAAAAACTCTGTGTGACCAAGGTGTAATGCCCACTCCAAGTTTCCTGAAGTTTATAATTCAGTTCTGTGTGAAGGGTAGCACTCTACTAATGGGGGATACTTTACTTTTATGAAGGTTTGTGCATCCCTTGGGCTATTTCATATTTAATTTTCATATGATTGATATCAAAGGATAGTGCTTAGTCTATAGCAACATTAAATGAGCTTCAGTGGTGGCAACATTAAAGGCACTGCAGTGGCCGCAACATTAAAAGCACTGCAATGACTGCAACATTAAGGCTATGTGCACACATTCAGGATTTTTTGTGTTTTTTTTAGTATTTTTGCGACGGTTTTTCCGCTGCAAAAACGCTGAAAAAATGCATGCATTAAGCATTCTATTATTAGGGTATGTTTCCACGTAGCGGAGTGCTGGCCTTTTGAACGGAGCGGAAACCCCGCTCCACCCAAAGCCCCGCCCCCTTCTGAATGCGCGGTGATTCCGGATGTGGTCATTGAACACATCTGGAATCGCCGCACCGCTACATAGGACTATGCTATTTACCTTGCGGCGATGCTCCGTCGCCGCAAGGTAAATAGACATGCTACGTTCTGAAAAGATGCGCCGCATGTCCGGTTTCGTCGGTGTGTCACCCGTGTAATCGGACTCATAGTGGATCCCCTTCACTATGCAGGAACATCTGGCCGCTGCAGATTACACGCTGCGGTAGGACGCAGCGTTCAATCCGCAGCTAATACTGAGTGTTTCTGCTACGTGGAAACATACCCTATGAATGCATTCCGCAAATTTTTTGCACAAGGTGCGTTTTTTTCCGCCCAAAAAACACATCGTGGAAAAAAACGCAACATGTTCATTCTTTTTCCAGAATCGCGGCGATTCCGCCACCATAGGAATGCATTGAACCGCTTACTTTCCGCATGTAGCTATGCCCACAATGAGCAAAGTGAGCGGTTCATGTGCGGATGGTACCCAGGGTCAGGAGGAGAGGAGACTCGCCTCCAGGCCTTGGGTACCATATCCCTGTTAAAACAATAATTAAAATAAAAAATAGCGATATTCTCACCTTCCGGCGGCCCCCGCAGCTTTCCCGCTCCTCAGCAATGCTCCCGGCAACTGCCGTTCCTAGGGATGCCTTGCGAAAATGACCCCAGATGACGTAGCGGTCTCACGTGATGCTACATCATGTGGGGTCATTGTTGCTAGGCATCCCTGGGAACGGGAGTTGCCGGGAGCATCGCGAGGACCAGGAAGGCTGCGGGGGCCGCCGGAGGGTGAGAATATCACGATTTTTTATTATTTTTTAAATTATATCTTTTTACTACTGATACTGCATAGGCAGCATCTATAGTAAAAAGTTGGTCACATTTGTCAAACACTATGTTTGACTCGTGTGACCAACCTGTCAATCAGTTTTCCAAGCGATGCTACAGATCGCTTGGAAAACGCTAGCATTCTGCAAGCTAAGTACGCTTGCAAAACGCTAGTTTTTAGCGGGAATACGCAGACCTATAAAATGCGTATTTCCCGCGGCAGGGAAGTGCGGATTGCCATGGAAATTTCCGCAGCAATCCCGAACGTGTGCACATAGCCTAAAGGAGCTGCAGTGGCTGCAACATAAAAGGTGCTGCAGTTTCTTTTTTGTGAAACAGCTGCCTTGGATTTATGGTAATAGAAGAGTACTATAGTCACTTACTACACTTACTTTTTGTTTTCAGATCGACCACAGTCTATGGATAACAAAAACAATACTATAACCTCAGTGAAACAAGGAGATTCCACAGTCCTGACTCTTAATCTGCAATCTGAATTATATGCTGAGTTTGCATGGTTCCATCACAATCCAAACCCTGTCCCTCTCATAACGGGAGTAAAATACAAAATCGAGTCTCACGAGTCTAATTCCAGTCTTCACATCTCTGAAGTGACTTCTAATGAGAAAGGAACGTATGAGTGCGAAGCTACGACTCCTATCGGAAGTACAAGATTCATGTTTAAACTTGATTTGGAACAAGGTGAGGTATCAACTTTTCCACCTGTACAGATTTATACTACTCTCATCATGGCAGTACTGCATTTGATTGCTCAGATGACGCATATAACGGGTGGGAAAACCCCTTTTGTGCATGGGGAAACTTTGCCACTGGTAGCCTTCCTGTTATTCTTTTGTTGGCTCCACCGGCGGCAGCTTTCACTCAAATACTTAAACTTTGTTGGGACAGTAAAACGCTGCACTTTTCACAGCAAAAACGAGGCATAAAAACAATGTGTGTACATACCCTTAGGCGAAGTGCACACTGACTTTTTGCTAAGTTTTTGGAGCAGAAATTGGGTGGAAGTTTTTAGTTAAAGAGGAAGTTTGGAAAATTTTTGCTTAGTTTTTGCTCAGTTTCTGCTTCAAAAACTTCTTAAAAAAACTCAGTGGGAACATACCCATACTCTTTGATCACTCCATAGGGAATCATGATGATCACAGCTTATCCCTTTTAATAGTCCAGAGAACATAAAGGACTCCATGGCCGTCTGACCAAATTTCCTTGTGATAGGACATATGTAGATATACTATAAAAAATTAGACTTTGCTATAAATACACTGGCTAAGATACGGTTATATAGATAGAGGCTAGTACATTATAGTGAAAGGGTGCTAATCAAGAAAAAAAATTGATAAAATGTAAGAAAGAAAAATATATATATAAAAAATGTTAAATAAATAATACATAGATACACCCTACCAGTAAATTATAGTGAAAGCCTGCAAATCAAATTAAAAAAAAAATTCAGAAATGAAATTCGTACAATAAATAAGAAAAATAAATAGATATCACTATATTTCAGTAACAAAAATGCAAATCAAAATTAAAACAAATAGAGAAAAATTAAAAAAAAATATAAGTACCATAAAGTCTCCCATACACATTGGAAAATTGGAAACCTAAGGCCGCAGTCACACGAGCGAGAAATACGGATGAGTGCAATGCGAGAAAAAAATCGCATTGCACTCAGACCAATGTTAATCTATGGGTCAGCTCCCATCAGCCGATTTTTTTCTCGGCCGTTTTATACGTGCGAGTGAAATCGCAGCACGTGCCTTTTCTGGGGTGGGTGGGGGCAGATGTTAGTAGCCAGAGGGGGCACAAAAAAAATCCTCCCTCCCTAGGCTATTATTATCTGCCCTCACTCACTGGCTTTCCCTGTCTGGTGGAGAAAATACCGCGGGTGTCCAAACATTTTTTATCAACTAATTTACACATTGAGGGCTCATACACACTTGAGCCGAAAACGGATGATTTTCAGCCAATAAAAAATCGGATTCAAATCGGACCAATGTTATTCAATAGGTGACATCTCATTTGCGATTTTTTTCTCAGCCGTAATCGGTGTGAGAAAAAAATCGCAACATGCTGCGATTTGATGCGATTTTGGCATGATAATCGCTAATGCAATAGATGGTGCTATAAAAAAATCGCATGCAAATCGTATGACAATTGCACATAATCGGACCATCCTGAAAACTGACCAATTTTTTTCCAGCAAGTGAGTATGAGTAGTGTTGAGCGATACTGCTCGATATCTAAAAATATCGTATCGAAATGGTATCGCCGATATCACTAAATATCGTCGATATCCGATTCCGATACCGGAAGTCCAATGTAAGTCTATGGGAACCAAAATTCGACATTAAAAAAAAACATTCTTGCCTTGTTGGTTAATTGTACATGAAGGAAAACAACAAAGACTAATGTAGAATGTATTGGGGGAGGTTGAGGAGACAATAAAGGCATACATGTTTAACCCAATGCATTGGAATAGCATTAATATATATTTTTTTTAAATACGTTTGGATTGACTAACAAATTGACAATGTTGTTAACCTTTTTTCTATTTTGGCAAATATGTATGTTTCACAACTTCCATGCTCTTCACCTTTTTAACTTTTGCCAGTGCCACACTTTCTCCTTCATAATCTTCCGCAGCATCATCTTTCTCATCAAATTATTCTTCATCTTCACCTTCTTAATCTTCTTCTTAAACTTCTTGCTATTCATGTTTTTGTTTAGATTACTCATATTGTTATTATTAAACTAATTAATCTTCTTCATATTCAAATTCTTCATCTTCTTCCTCTTCATCTTCTTCATCATATTCTTATTTGTGACAGAGATTCCTGTACTTGTAATCTGTAAAAGTATGAATTGTTCATCCTTCCGTTCTTGCTGTCACAAAAAGATTTAAATTACAACAGTATTTGTCCGTGTTCAGTTTAGCCTGCAGCAGCAGCAGGCATTTTCCAGGGGCACCACGAGGAGGAACGGACTCACCCCCATACACTGCTTAGTCTTCTTCTGCTTAGAATTTAGAGCATATATTTTGCTCTTCATTTTGGTGTTATACTTCATGTTCTTCTGCTTTTTGATCTTTTGCTTATTGTTCTTCTGTCTCTTGTTCTGTATCTTGTAGTTTGTCTTAACCTTCTTTGTCCTGTTGGTGATCTTCTTCTGGGTAATCTTTTATTTATTCTTTGTGATGGTGTTCAGGCTGGTTGGCTTCATGCTCGTCGTCCTTGTTGTCGTCATCTTCTTCTGTGTGGTTTTTAAGGTCGTCTAATTTCCGAGAAACAGCTGACGTTACTGGAACCCTGACGGGTATCAGATGGAGCAAGAGACAATGGAAGTAACGAGTACCAGCTGACGTTACTGTGACACGGTTACTAAGCAGGAGGTACCTGTGCTCCAAAGCACTACCAAGGACCAGCAGACGTTGCTGGAACTCGGATATGGAGATGGAGGCACCTAGGCCAAAAGCCCTGGGGAGAACCACTTGACGGTACTGGACCCCGGACGGGTAGCAGAAGGAAAAGAGGCAATGTCACAACCGAGTACCAGCTGACGTTACTGTGACACGGTTACTAAGCAGGAGGTACCTGTGCTCCAAAGCACTACCAAGGACCAGCAGACGTTGCTGGAACTCGGATACGGAGATGGAGGCACCTAGGCCAAAAGCACTGGGGAGAACCACTTGACGGTACTGGACCCCGGACGGGTAGCAGAAGGAAAAGAGGCAATGTCACAACCGAGTACCAGCTGACGTTACTGTGACACGGTTACTAAGCAGGAGGTACCTGTGCTCCAAAGCACTACCAAGGACCAGCAGACGTTGCTGGAACTCGGATACGGAGATGGAGGCACCTAGGCCAAAAGCACTGGGGAGAACCACTTGACGGTACTGGACCCCGGACGGGTAGCAGAAGGAAAAGAGGCAATGTCACAACCGAGTACCAGCTGACGTTACTGTGACACGGTTACTAAGCAGGAGGTACCTGTGCTCCAAAGCACTACCAAGGACCAGCAGACGTTGCTGGAACTCGGATACGGAGATGGATGCACCTAGGCCAAAAGCACTGGGGAGAACCACTTGACGGTACTGGACCCCGGACGGGTAGAAGAACGCACCCATGAAAATGTAAGTTGACAGGACGCAAGCCGTCCGCAGTTACCGAATCACACAGTCCTACAGTGGGTGCTTATCCTATTGTCACAATGGAAACCGCCTTTATTTACATATCTCACAGCACACATAGGAATCACCTAAACTGCAGGCACCATAGAGTCGGCTAACCCGAATGCAACACGACAGCACAACTTATTGGAGGATAATTGACGTTCACACTGCCAGGAAACAGCTGTCGTGCTGTAACCAGGCTGGCCAGGAGTCAGTACCCCTGCCAATTACTTACGAGCAACAAATGGCGGTGTTGTAGCCCAGGGAGTAGAGTTCAGGTGGTAGAAAGATGAACATAACAGGAGACATGGAAAACGTTGCCAAACAGTTATTTAATCTGAAAACGGACAGGCAAATTCAGGTGAGATCCATGCCTTGTTCATTTTCAGAAAAGTAAGCCGGTCTACATTCTCTGAGGATAGTCGCATGCGACGGTCTGTTACTACACCACCTGCAGCACTAAAGACACGCTCAGATAATACACTGGCAGCAGGGCAAGCCAGCACCTCCAATGCATACTGGCTAAGCTCTGGCCATGTATCCAACTTAGAGACCCAAAATTTGAAAGGGGAAGAGGCATCTGGGAGTACACTTAGAGGGAAAGCCAAGTAGTCTGTCACCATCTTACGGAAACGTTTCTTCCTGGTGACTGGAGCCGTCTCGGATGGTGTAGACCTTGCTGGCGCTGTCACAAAACTTTGCCACATTTGTAACATACAGTTCTTGCCCTGTGCAAAGGCGCTGCTTCTGCTCCCTCTTGTTGTAGAGGTGTCTACACTGCCTCGACGCACAGAGCTGCTTTGTAAAGCAGTAGCAGCAGCAGCAGCTCTCTCGGCTGGAATGTACAACAGTATGGATTGCACCAGTGTGTCTTGGTACTCCTGCATTTTACGGTCCCGGTTCACCGGTGTGATGAGGGTTTGTAAGTTGTCCCGGTAGCGAGGGTCTAGGAGGGTGTACACCCAATAATCTGACGTGCTGAGAATGTGGGCGATGCGGCGGTCGTTTCTCAGGCACTGAAGCATGAAATCAACCATGTGCTGCAGACTCCCAACTGGCCAACAAAGGCTGTCCTCTGGAAGAGGCGTCATTTCTGTCTCCTCTGCATCACCCCACCCTCGCTCTACATACTGACTAGAGCGTTGTGTACCTCCCTCTGTAGGGATTTCTTCCTCCTCCATTGACTCCTCTCCTCCTCATCCTCCTCACAAAGTGAGCCCTGCCCAGCCCTTTGTGAGGAACCACGTTGCGATGACTGTCCTGAAGGTAATTGAATTTGTGACTCCTCATCCTCCACCTCTTCCAAAACCTCTTCCTTTAGTGCTTTCAGTGATTTCTGAAGCAGGCAGATAAGGGGGACAGTCATGCTGACTAGTGCATCAACTGCACTCGCCATCCGCGTTGAGACATCAAACGCACGCAAAACGTCGCAGATGTCCTTCATAGAGGCCCACTCAGTAGTGGTGAAGTGTGAACGGCGCAAATTGCGAGTTGATTGCACCTGTTGCAGCTGATACTCCATTACTGCTGGCTGCTGCTCACACAACCGCTCCAACATATGTAACGTGGAATTCCACCTGGTGGGTACGTCACATATGATGCGATGTTCAGGAAGGCGAAATCTGACTTTCAGAGCTGCAATGCGCGATCTGGCCATGCTGGAACGTCGCAAGTGAGCGCACTCTAGGCGGACCTTGTGCAGCAGTGCATCAAGATCCGGATAGTCCCTCAAAAAACTCTGCACGACCAAGTTGAGCACATGTGCCAGACATGGTATGTGAGTGAGGTTGCCAAGGCCCAGAGCTGCCACCAGATTTCGGCCATTGTCACACACTACCAAGCCTGGCTGGAGATTAGCTGACAAAAACCACACGTCGCTCTCCTGCTTGATGGCATCCCAGAGCTCCTGCGCTGTGTGGCTTCGATTCCCCATGGGAATTAATTTCAGGACGGCCTGTTGACGTTTGGCCACGGCTGTGCTCATATCGGTCGCAACAGGTAAGCGTTCACGGGTCCATGTGGAGGTAGACCGTGACGGCTCATGCAGCGATGATTCTGAGGAACTGGAGTAGGAGGAGGAATCAATGTGCACAGACTGGATTCCTGCAATCCTTGGAGTTGGCAGAACACGTACAGCGCCACTGGCAAGATCTGTACCCGGCTCCACAACATTGACCCAATGGGCAGTGAGGGAAAGGTATCGTCCCTGGCCATGGGTACTGGTCCACGCATCGGTGGTCAGGTGGACCCTGCTACTGACGGCGTTTAGTAGCGCATGTTTAATGTTTCCCTCAACATGTTTTTGCAGAGCAGGGACAGCTTGCCTGCTGAAATAAAATCGGCTTGGCACATTATATTGTGGGACTGCCAATGCCATAAAGTTCCTGAAACTGTCAGTCTCCACCAGCCTGAATGACAGCATTTCAAGGGACAGGAGTTTTGCAAGGCCAGCATTCAGAGCCTGTGCTCGTGGATGGTTTGCCGAGTATGGCCATCTTTTATCCCATGCCTGTGTTACCGATGGCTGTTTTTTGTTCTGGGAGTGTGACGATGACTGTGAACTTGCTGCAGTGGGTGGAATAACAGTTTGTCTATGGACAACAGTGACCGAGGTTCTTCCATGGAGATCCTGTGAGGAAGCCGAACCAGGTGTGTGAGAGCTGGAGGTAGAGGCTCGAACATGACCTAAAGATGTAGGTGCTGCTGTAGGTTGGCCTACATCTCCAGTGTGTCTTTGTAACTCAGCTACATGCTTTGTCCGTACATGTTTCCACATATTTGTGGTATTCAGGTTCCTGATATTTTTACCTCTTTTAACTTTTTGCTTACACAGCTTGCATTGAACATAGCAAATATCAGATACAAGTCTGTCAAAAAAGGACCACGCAGTGCAAGTCATGGGAGCGCCAATTTTGACATTTTTAAGAGAACTGCTCCCAACAGGTGCCAAACTGGAGGCTACAGGCAAGCGAGTCTGCAGCCTACCTCTCCCTCCTCTTTGTACCGTTGGGACAATCTCTCCCTCAGAGCTGCTCCCACCACCTTCCTGTTGCTCACGCCATGTTGGGTCTCGGACTTCATCATCTCCACTACCCTCTTCCAACACCTGCTGCTGTTGGATGGTCTGGGCAGCACCATGCTCCACAAAACCTGGCACCTGAGTCTCATCATCATCATAAGATGCGTTCTGCGGTGTGCTGTCCATCGGCACTGGCTCACCCGCCTCTTCAGATTGAGAGAGACACAGCTGTTGCGCTGCTTGCCTGTGCCCGTGTTTGCGAGCCAACAGATTCTGAGAACAGAAGCAGAGACTCAGCTGTCTCCTGTACAGAACTCTCTGACTGCCTGGGCAATTTGACAGGCGGTGAACAGACAGATGGTTGCTCAACAGTGTTGTGTTCCTGAGAGGAGGTGGAAGGAATTGAAGTCGATGCATTGGCTGCCATCCAACCAACAACGGCTTCAATTTGTTCTTCCCTTAGCAGGGGGGCACGCCGAGCTCCTACCAAAGTGCGCATAAAGGAACGCTCACGGGGATAAATGGTGGATGCTGTGTCACTGAGGGCGGCAGCAGCCACAGAATCCCCACGTCCTCTCCCTGCTGAAACTCCACGGCCACGACCACGTGCCTTACTCACTGACTTCTTCATCTTGGTAGATTGATAAAGAAAGTCAGAAAAGTTATAAGGCCTAAGTGTGGTTATTACGCAGAGACTGAAGTGAACACTGAAACACAACTGTTCACAATCTGTGAAAGGCTACTCCTTTGTGTACTTCTATAGTGTTTGCAACCAATGTATTGGATACGGATGGAAGCGCGTCACACTAATAGATTATATTTTAAATGGAATGGAGCAGAACCAATTGGAGATAAATGAAAAGGATGAGGCACTGAGACACGCTCAGCAGAGTACAAGCAGCAGTGCTTGAACAAGTAACTGGAGCGTGATGTGCACTCAAAAAATAAAAAACACAGACTGAAGTGAACACTGAAACACAACTGTTCACAATCTGTGAAAGCTACTCCTTTGTCTACTTCTATAGTGTTTGCAACCAATGTATTGGATACGGATGGAAGCGCGTCACACTAATAGATTATATTTTAAATGGAATGGAGCAGAACCAATTGGAGATAAATGAAAAGGATGAGGCACTGAGACACGCTCAGCAGAGTACAAGCAGCAGTGCTTGAACAAATAACTAGAGCGTGATGTGCACTCAAAAAATAAAAAACACAGACTGAAGTGAACACTGAAACACAACTGTTCACAATCTGTGAAAGGCTACTCCTTTGTCTACTTCTATAGTGTTTGCAACCAATGTATTGTATACGGATGGAAGCGCGTCACACTAATAGATTATATTTTAAATGGAATGGAGCAGAACCAATTGGAGATAAATGAAAAGGATGAGGCACTGAGACACGCTCAGCAGAGTACAAGCAGCAGTGCTTGAACAAGTAACTGGAGCGTGATGTGCACTCAAAAAATAAAAAACACAGACTGAAGTGAACACTGAAACACAACTGTTCACAATCTGTGAAAGGCTACTCCTTTGTCTACTTCTATAGTGTTTGCAACCAATGTATTGGATACGGATGGAAGCGCGTCACACTAATAGTTAAATTGCATGGAGCTGCAAGAATTACACTGAAGGAAAAAAAAAAGAGTCTGTGAGTGACATGTGCAGATGCCTACAGACAGCGTTGCATGCAGAGCAAACTGCAGCGTCACCTGCACTCACACACACCTTGCAGAGCTGTTAAAACAACACTGCAGGCAAAAGGAAGCTTTACACAGCGGTTGGTGCTAGCCTGCCTACAGCACAGTACACTAAATCGCAATCTCTAACTGTCCCTCAGAGTCAGCACAGCAGCGTTCTGTCCCTTACTGAATTCACAGCACAGTGACGCTAAAATGGCGGCAGCGCCTTTTATAGTGCATTCTGACATCATTTCAGCATCCAATCACAGCCATGCCATTAGTTAACATGACCGCAGCAGTACAGGATGTGCCCACACTTCTTAGGATTCCTCATTGGCTGACTAAAATCACATTGCCTCGCAAAGAATTATGGGAACTTCCGATTCCGGTATTCGATAAGACGAAAATATCGAAACGAAGTATCGAAAGGCCGATAGAGCTAATATCGGCCGATACCCGATATTTGCAGTATCGTATCGCTCAACACTAAGTATGAGTCCTTAGGGCTCCTTTCCACTTGCGAGAAATACGTCTGATTCTCGCATGTGAAATCCCAGCTCTGGTGCCGGCATTCGGGAGTGGACTGAGCAGCTGCATACAAATACATGCAGCCGCACACTCCACTCCCGAGTGTCGGGGCCAGAGCTGCGATTTCACATGCGAGAATCAGACGTATTTCTCGCAAGTGGAAAGGAGCCCTAAGGGCTCATACTCACTTGCCGGAAAAAAATCGGTCAGTTTTCAGGATGGTCCGATTATGTGCAATTGTCATACGATTTGCATGCGATTTTTTTATAGCACCATCTATTGCATTAGCGATTATCATGCCAAAATCGCAGCATGCTGCAATTTTTTTGTCTCACACCGAAATGCCATATGAATGCCATACAGATGACACATGGATATTTTGATGCGAAGAAATCGCATCCTCGTATTGCACACGGATGACATACGGATCACTGTTCAGGGGACTTTTCTGCGTATTACGGCCGTATAATTCGGTCCGATTTTTATACGGTGTGTGTGACTCCGGCCTAACGCTGGTATCTTCTATTGCGGGAGACTTGGGAGGTCCCGATACACAATAGACTGTTGGTTCATATTATTGGTGTTACCGGCTTTATTCTGGTGTGTACAGGGGCCTTAAAAATTTCCAACACAAATGTGCATTTCTAAACAATTAGTATTTTGTACTGTCAGGACCATAGCGAGATACAATAAATTTTTATGATCATTTGTGATAATCAATTGAGGTTGAAAAATTAGATTAGCTTTTTCTTCAACACTTTTGTCAAAATAAAAAAAAAAATATAAATCACAAGGTAATGTATTTATACCAAAAATGGTATTGACGCAGAGAACGACGTGTTTCGCAAAACAATATAAAAGTTGTAAATGTAAGTTATATAATAAATATATTGTTCTGGTCCTCAGAGCCAAAATTCAGGTTTCAATGAGACGAGACCAAGTTTTGACACTTCGGTATCCCATAATATTGCTTATGTGTTTTATTTGTGTGTATTAGTTACAGATTCTGGACTCAGTGGTGGCGAGATAGCTGGAATCGTGATCGGAGTGTTGGCCGGAGTTGCCCTCATTGGAGTCGCTGTTTTTTTTATCTTAAAGAAAAAGTAGAGTAAGTTGAACATCAAATTGAGAGTCCATCACCGTGTCCATTGCATTGTCACCTTCAACCATCCTCCAACAGATGTGAAGACTTACCGTATATCAATACCTGTCTCTTACTGTTCTGCCCGACATAGTGAATGCATGGCTGTCTAGGTGACGTGGATCACCTAAGCCAGGTATGGGTGGGAATACGGGTCACGGGTGTCAATGCAGAAGACAGTTGAGGCACACGGGAAACGCAGATAGGTAGCAGAAGTCCTGGAGACTGCAGAGAAATAGCAGAGTCCTGGAAACCACAGACAGATATCAGAGGTACTGATGACTGCAGACAGGTAGCATAGGCCCAGGAGATTGCAGATGGGTAGCAGAGGTCATGGAGACTGCAGAGGGGTAGCAGAGGTCCTGGAGACTGCAGACGGGTAGCAAAGGTCCTGGAGACCGCAGGCAGGTAGCATAGGTCCAGGAAATTGCAGATGGGTAGCAGAGGTCCTGGAGAATGCAGAGGGGTAGCAGAGGTCCTGGAGACTGAATGCATGTAGGAGAGGTCCTGGAGACTGCAGACAGGTAGCAGACATCCTGGAGACCACAGACAGGTAGCAAAGGTCTTGGAGACCGCAGAAAGGTAGCAGAGGTGCTGGAGACCATAGACATGTAGCCAGCGTCGGACTGGAGCACCTTGGGCCCACCAGAGAAAATCATTCTTGGGGCCCACTATGTAGCTACATAGAAATAAATACAAGACTGCCAATTGTGTGGTAAAACGCGCTATATCAGGGTATAATATAAGGTAGTACATGTCTTTATTATGTAGCAGGGGTTGGGGTAGAATCATAGAGGGGTAGCCCCCTCATAGAATATAATGTAGCCCCCTCATAGAATATAATGTAGCCACCCTCACAGAATATAAAGTAGCCCCCCTCATAAAATATAATGCAGCCCTCTCTCATAGAATACAATGCAGCACCCCACAAAATATAATGCAACCCCCTCTTAAGGTATACCGCAGTCCCCACCATAGAATAATGTAGCACCCTCATAGGGTATATTGCAGCCTCCCCATAGAGTATACTGTAGCCCCCTCATAGGGCATAATGCTGCCCCCCTCATATAGTAGGATATAGCCCCCCCAGAATATAATGTAGTCCCCTGACGGAATAATGCAGGCCCCCCCCCATAGAGTATACTGTAGCCCCATCATATAGTAATATGTAGCCCCCCAGAAAATAATGTAGTCCCCTGAGAGAATAATGCAGCCCCTCCACAGAATATAATGCAGCCACCCCATAGAGTATACTGTAGCCCCCCTCATATAGTATGATATAGCCCCCCAGAATATAATGTAGTCCCCTGAGAATAATGCAGTCCCCCACAGAATATAATGTAGCCCCCTCAAAGTATAACACAGACCCTCTCCACCCCATCATTGTCCTTATCACCACCTCCATCATTGCCTTCTCCCCACCACCCTTATCATTCTCCCCACCACCCCATCACTGCCCATTCCAACACCTCAATTATTGCCTCCTCCACCACCATCATTGTCCATTTTATCACCTCCATCATTGCCTCCCCCCACCACCATCATTGCCCATTTCATCACCTCCATCATTGCCTCCCCCCACCACCATCATTGCCTCCCCCGCCATCATTGCCTATCATCTCCATCATTGTCTCCCCCCATCATTGCCTATCACCTCCATCATTGTCTCCCCCCACCATCATTGCCCATCACCTCTATCATTGCCTCCCCCCACTGTCATTGCCCATCACCTTCATCATTGCCCCCCACACCTCCATCATTGTCCATCACCTCCATCATTGCCTCCTCCCTCTGCTGCCATCATTGCCTCCCCGCAATCATTGCCCATCACCTTCATCGTTACCTCCCCCCACCATCATTGCCCATCACCTTTATCATTGCCTCCCCAACTGCCATCATTGCCCATCACCTCCATCATTGCCCATCACCTTCATCATTGCCTCCCCATCATTGCCCATCACCATCATCATTGCCTCCCCACCATCATTGCCCATCACCTTCATCATTGCCCATCACCTCCATCCTTGCCCATCACCTTCACCATTTCCTCCCCCCACCTCCATCATTGTCCGTCACCTCCATCATTGCCTTCACCACCATCATTGCCATCACCTTCATCATTGCCCATCACCTCCATCGTTGCCCATCACCTTCAACATTGCCTCCCCCACCTCCATCATTGTCCATCACCTCCATCATTGCCTCCCCCACCATCATTGCCCATCACCTTCATCATTGCCCATCACCTTCAACATTGCCTCCCCCACCTCCATCATTGTCCATCACCTCCATCATTGCCTCCCCCACCATCATTGCCCATCACCTCCATCGTTGCTCATCACCTTCACCATTGCCCATCACCTCCATTGTAGCCCATCACCTTCACCATTGCCTCCCCCACCTCCATCATTGTCCATCACCTCCATCATTGCCTCCACCACCATCATTGCCCATCATCTTCATCATTGCCCATCACCTCCATTGTAGCCCATCACCTTCACCATTGCCTCCCCACCTCCATCATTGTCCATCACCTCCATCATTGCCCATCACCTTCATCATTGCCCATCACCTCCATCGTTGCTTATCACCTCCACCATTGCCTCCCCCCACCACCCCTCTCTCACACACACACAAAGCACCGCATCACTCTCACACTCAAACAAAAAGCACAGCACCACATACATACACCAGGCACACAGACACACAGCACAGCTCACCTCCCCACAGCAGCAGCACATTCTGGCAGCCTCTTCCTCGCTGGCAGCTTTCTGTCTGAGACCCCGTGCTGGATGATGACGTCATCCAGGGCTCTCTCAGACAGGAAGTGCCGTGCAGGAAGCCAGGTATGTGTGTGTGTGTGGTGCGTGGGGCTTTACATGCGGGCAGTGTTAGCTGCAGTCTGCGGCTAACACTGCCCGCTATTAAAGAGAAATGGTATTCATGCCTCTCCACGCCCATAGGGGCGTGGGGAAGCGTGAATATTCATTTAGCTTTAGCAGCGGGGACAGGATCCTGTCTCCAGCTGCTGCTACAGCGGGCCCCCTTGACTCAGGGCCCCCCTAGCCACTGGCTGGGGGCCCCTGGAGCAGTGTGGGCCCTTGGAGCAGTGGGGGCCCAGGCAGCTGCTGGCCAGTATGCCAGCAGGTGTCAGTGCCTGGGCCCACCGGAGAATCCTCCGGTTCTCCGTTGGCCAGTCCGAGCCTGCATGTAGCAGAGGTCCTGGAGTCTGCAGACAGGTAGCAGAGGTCCTGGAGACCGAGTGCACGTAGGAGAGGTCCTGGAGACTGCAGACAGCAGATGTCCTGGAGACCACTGACAGGTAGCAGAGGTCCTGGAGACTGCAGACTGGTAGCAGAGGTCTTGGAGACTGCAGACGGGTAGCAAAGGTCCTGAAGACCAAAGACAGGTAATGAGCAAATCAACAAAAAATGCTAATACTCTTAAAACAAAGACGTGTGTTTCTTGGGATGCCTTATGTAGGTCCAGGTAGAGGACGACATAGGAGCACACCGGGCTACTTGCAAAGCCCAGACGTTGAGCACAAGAGAGTTTATCGGAGCAGAGCCCGGCCCCGAGAAAATTGGGTAAGGGTGAAGTTCTGCCATTCCATTCTTACATGTTACATGTTGCAAATAGTTTGTGCAGAGAGGAAGAGAACTAGAACTCTATTGCCACCTGTTGAAAGTAGCAATACTAAAAGACAATATGGACCCTTTAACGAGCCTTGCTACAAGTCTTAGAATAAAAGACAAACTAGACACTCTATTTTCAGATAAGTGTTACAGAGTTTTTGCCCCTCATTAGTACAAAGCAGGAGACCTGATTTGGCAATCTTTAAGAAGCTCTTGGAATGGCTCCATGATTTCTATAAATGTCCTGAATATACAATGACACAAAAACTTGGCCTCGGGAGTCGTAGAGGGAGTGTAAGAGAACATCTTGGAATGTAACAGGTGATTTCCCTTGACATTTCAGATTGTAAACAGAAATCCTCTCTGCTCTTATGAATCAGTTTTAGATCCAGATTAAGGTTTATATGCAAAGAACAAATATTACAGACTCTTAATCCAGTAGACAGGTGACTAATAAGTATGTATCATGTCTTTATTTTAAAGGGGAAATCCATTTTTTTTCATGCATCATGTCTTGATTTTAACCCCTTTAGGGTATGTGCACACGTTGCCGATACTGTTGCAGTTCCGCAGCGGATTTTGCCCTGTGGATCCGCAGCAGAACTGCAAATGATGTACAGTACCATTCTAGTCAATGGAAATCAAAAAACGCAGTGCACATGCTGCAGATATTTCCGCGCAGATTTGGTGCGGATTTGAAACTGCAGCATGTCACTTCTGTTGTGCAGAACTGCAGCGTTTTGAGACCTGCTCCATTATAGGAATCTGCAGGTCTCAAAAGGCAGGGGAAATCCGCACAAAAACTGCAGAAAATCTGCAGATGAAAAGGACAAAAAAAGGATAAAAACTGCACAGATTTTGACCTGCGGTTTCTGCCAAGAGATTCAGATTCTGTGCAGAAAATTCTGCAGACCAATCTGCAACGTGTGCACATACCCTCAAGGGTGATTTGCACGTTAATGACCGGGCTAATTTTTACAATTCTGACCACTGTCCCCTCTGGAAAGTTTCCATGGATCCCGGTGATTCTGACACTGTTTTCTCGTGACATATTGTACTTCATATTAGTGGTAAAATTTCTTTGATATAACTTGCGTTTATTTGTGAAAAAAAACAGAAATTTGGCAAAAATTTTGAAAATTTCACAATTTTTCAACTTTGAATTTTCATGCCCTTAAATCAAAGAGATATGGCACACAAAATGTCTACTTTACATCAGCACACAATTTTGGTACCAATTTTTTTTTTTGTTACGAATTTATAAGGGTTAAAAGTTAACCAGGATTCCTCATTTTTACACCATTTTTTTGGGGGACCACATCACATTTGAAGTCACTTTGAGGGGTCTATATGATAGAAAATACCCAAAAGTGATACCATTCTAAAAACTGCACCCCTCAAGGTGCTCAAAACCACATTCAAGAAGTTTATTAACCCTTCAGGTGCTTCACAGGAATTATTTGAATTGAACATATAACTTTTTTCACCAAAAAAATTATTTCAGGTCCTAAGCGTAACAGGAGAAATTGGACCCCAAAAAGTTATTGTGCGATTTGTCCTGACTACACTGATATCCCATATGTGGATACGTTTGGAGAGCCCCTGATGTGACTAAACAGTGGAAACCCCCCAATTCTAACTTCAACCCTAACCCCAACACACTCCTAACCCTAATCCCAACCCTAACCCTAGCACTAACCCTAACGCTAACCCTAACCCTAATGGGAAAAATGGAAATAAATACATTTTTTAAATTTTATTATTTTTCCCTAACTAAGGAAGTGATAAAGGGGGATATGATTTACTATTTATAGCTGGTTTTTATAGCTGGTTTTTATGATTGGCAGCTGTCACGCTAAAAGACGCTTTTTATTGCAAAAAATAGTTTTTGCATCACCACATTTTGAGAACTATAAATTTTTCCATATTTTGGCCCACAGAGTCATGTGAGGTCTTATTTTTTGCAGGACGAGTTGACGTTTTTATTGGTACCATTTTTGGGCACATGACATTTTTTGATCACATTTTATTATGATTTTTGTGAGGCAGAATGAAGAAAAAACAGCAATTCATGAATTTCTTTTGGGGGGGGCGTTTATACCGCTCCGCGTGTGGTAAAATTGATAAAGCAGTTTTATTCTTCGGGTTAGTACGATTACAGTGATACATCATTTATATCATTTTTTATGTTTTGGCGCTTTTATACAATAAAAACAATTATATATAAAAAATATTTATTTTTGCATCGCTTTATTCTACGAGCTATAACTTATTTTTTCGCTGATGATGCTGTATGGTGGCTCGTTTTTTGCGGGAAAAGATGACGTTTTCAGCAGTGTCATGTTTATTTATATCCGTAATTTTGATCGCGTGTTATTCCACTTTTTGTTCGGCGGTATGATGATAAAGCATTGTTTTTTTGCCTTGTTGTTTTTTTAAGGGGTTCACTAAAGGGGTTAACTAATGAGACAGTTTTATAGGGAGGGTCGTTACGGTGTACTTTTTTTTTTTATTTATTTATTTTTTATTTACATAAAGAAATTAATTTATTGGGGAATATTTTTTTTTCTTTATTTAGGAAATTTTTTTGCAATTATTTTTACACATGTTTATTTTTTTTTTTACATTTTTACTTTGTCCCAGGGTGGTCTGATCTGACAATTTGCACAGCACTCTGTCAGATCAGCGAGCTGACCGGCAGTGCAGGAGGCTTCTCAGCGACTGCTCTCAGCAGGCACTGACAAGCCACCTCCCTGCAGGACCCGGAAGGATCCCGCAGCCATGTTTAATCTGGGGGCCTGCATGGAGGAGGCCATCGGAGCAACGCGATCACATCACGTTGCTCTGAAGTTTTCAGGGAAGCACGCAGGGAGCCCCTCCCTGCGCGATGCTTCCCTATTGCCGCCGTGTTTGATCGCAGTGTGCCGGAGGTTAATGTACCGGGCACTTAGTGCTGGGTGTCAGCTGTGATAATCAGCAGACACCCGGCCGCGATCAGCTCCGCTTCCCCCGTGAGCGCAGCTGATCGCATATGACGTACTATCCCGTCCATGGTCATACGGGCCCGGGTCACCTGTATGGGATAGTATGTCAGATGTTTACATGTCATTAAAAATATCCTTAGCCCACTCAATTCTCAAGTTTAGCAACCCTGGTGCTAGGTAATACCCAGCAGCGACTAACTAATTCTCTTGCACTAATTTTTATAAGTTTCAATATAGAAACATTGTAATCTATTCTATTATTTCTAAACACTGTTTTTTGGTGATTACTTTGTATCTCCGTTCATACTGCACCCACACACACAAATGATACACCATTTGAAAGGTAAACTTGCCCCTTCAGCAAGAAAATAGCCAAACAAACCACACATCCACGATTTGATCACAAAATACAGTTTAAACATTAATTTTCATTAACCTGTAGTAAGGAAAAATGACCTGCAGGTGGCACCACAGTACCCCAAAGCACATTACCACAAAGCTGCTTACAGACATCACAAACAAATCCAAACATTAGCGTTGGGGCTTTCCAGCTTGCCGAACTGCTTGCCCAGCCTATTTTAGCCAAATTGGAGCACACTTCTGTTATGATTTGGTAGCTGAGGAGAGCAGGCAAAATCGGCAATACACCAGAGAGGTTGGAATCTACTGGTTTGCAGTACCCTGACTAACCACCACAACTAAAGGCAGCCATGGAGTGTTCCTACGTTGGTCCTAGACGCCTCGTCACAGCCTGAGAGGTTAACTACACCTAAAGATAGAAAGAGGAAAGCTATCTGCCCCGGAGCAGATCCCCAAAGAACATAGGAAGCCCCCAAACATGTAATGGCGGTTAGACAAGAGGAAATACAGACACAGACAGAAAATAGTAAGAGCAAACGCTGGGGCCCAATCTGCCTAGAAAGAAAAAGGATAGGAAGGACACTTACTGCAATCCAAAAAACCCTAAAAAATACCAACTCTACTAATTGCAAAAACACCTAAGATAACACGACCTCTACCACCTAAATTAGTTCTCTGGTGTAACAAAACTAAGCCGCAGCCACTAAAAAAACTGGAAAAGGCAAATGAACAAATAACAGTGGCTCAGATAAACTGCGAGGAGCACAAGCCCTCGGAGGGGACCTGGCTGACCTCCACAGAAGTGCAGGGAACAATGCAAAAAGCAAGCACAAAAATAAAAACAGAAAATATCTTATCTGAGAGCAGGAGAAGAGGCAAGACTCAGCAAGCTTCCAAGTGAACCAGGAACCACAGTTGAGACAAGAACAATTGATCACCGGCAACCATGATGGGAGGGAACCTCCCTTATATAAGACCAGTCTGTAACTCCTGATTGCCAATCCTCATTGAATGGTTCAGTACGGTTTGTAACCACCAGAGGGAGCTTCTGCTCAGAATTCATTTCTAACACATTCACAACACACTTCACTGCAGGTGAGGCACATATGCAAACACATTTGTAAACATGAACTGCCTATTGAATTGCACATTTGCTCCGTTCATACTCCACCCACACAAACAAATGATACACCATTTGAAAGGTCAAATTACCTGCAGGTGGCACCACACTACCCCAAAGCACATTACCACAAAGCTGCTTACAGACATCACAAACAAATCCAAACATTTGCCATGAAGGGTCTTTCCAGCTTGCTCAAGTGCTTGCCCAGCCTTTTTCAGGCACATTGGAGGATTTTACACTTCACTGCAGGTGAGTCACATATGCAAACACATTTGTAAACATCAGTGGCGTAGCGTGGGGGGGCGGGGGGCGGTCCGCCCCAGGCGGCACATGTGTGGGGGCGGCACGGCAGCATTTCCTGTCCTCTGGGAGAAGCGCGGAGGCATAGTTCAGCAGCCCCGCGCTCCGGACTGCACTCCCATTCTCTGCTCTGTGCTGTGGGAGCCCTGCACACAGTGCACAGGGATAGGAGAAGTGAGTGGTGGGAGCCCTGCACAGGCAGTGTATGGAGGCTGCAGGCTGCACCTCCCGCCCTGCAGGCTCGGATATCCCCAGCGCTGTTTACCACAGACGGTGCCACGGTCTCTCCCAAGAGCGGAGGGAAGGGGCGAAGGGGGCGCCCTCCATGCACGGTCACTGGCTGCACCAGGTAAGTGCAGGGTCTGAGGCGGGGAGCGGACTGTCTGAGGCGGGAAGCGGAGGGTCCAGTTCTGAGGCGGGGAGTGGAAGGAAGGGGCGCCCTCTGTGCACGGTCAGTGCTGCACCGGTTCGGGTGCTCGGCACCAGGTAGTGCAGGGTGTGAGGGCAGCGGGAGGCGGCAGGGAATGGCGCCGGCTCCAGGTGTGTGCGGAAGTAAGACCCTGCCTGTATACAGTATATACTGTCTGATGTGGATACAGCCCTGCTGCGTGTACTGAGTAGGATAAAGGGACAAACGTGGGCATATAGCCTATCCCTGATCTCTCCTTATATGCAGCCTATCCCTGATCTCTCCTTATATGCAGCCTATCCCTGACCTCCCCTTGTGTACAGCCTATCCCTGACCTCCCCTTGTGTACAGCCTATCTCTGACCTCCCCTTGTGTACAGCCTATTCCTGACCTCCCCTTTGTACAGCCTATCCCTGACCTTCCCTTGTATAGAGCCTATCCCTGATCTGTCCTTGTGTACAGCCTATTCCTGATCTGTCCTTGTGTACAGCCTATCCCTGATCTCCCTTGTGTATAGCCTATTCCTGATCTTCCCTTATGTACAGCAGATTCTTACCTTTATATACAGCATACCCCTGACCCCTCTCTATATATATATATATATATATATATACTGCATATTAATGACCTCTACCATAGCCACTGACTTTTCCTTATCCTGTATACAGCATATCCACCGCGCCTCCACCTGTATACAGCATATCCACTTCCTCTCACCCCTGATCACTTGTAGCCATAGCTGCGGGCACTACTGTGCCCAGCACTGCCCGCTGGCACGATGTGCAGGAGGCAGTGACAGATGATGTCTGCGCCGCTCGCGATTGCATCAGCGCCCAGGACCCGCAGGAGACAGGAGCTGCACCAGAGCCGGCTGCAGCCGATGAGGCGGATCATCGGATGAATGAATGACTTACTGTGCGCGGCGGCTGCGTCCTCTCTGCTGCTCTGCGCGGCCTCTGACCTTTGATCACGGCTGGACGAGGCGGACTGCTGAGCCAGCTGTCGTTTGTGGTAGGGAGCGAACCTTCTCCAGCCCAATTCTTTCTGGCATCAAATTACCCCCTGGTCTACCTTAAAAGCAGTGACGTCACCGGTCATGGGTACGGATCACGTGATGTGGTGAAGCCGGCGGCGGCCATGTTGGAAACGGAGGTGGACCTAGCTGTAGTAGCGCAATGCCCACTACGTGCGCTGACTTCGGGTGTTCCAACAACTCTAGGAGAGACCTCCATGTTACCTTCCATAGGTAGGTATGAGGGAGCCCCCAGCCCTGCAGACAAAGCTGTGCCCACTGCTGCCCTAGTTTATAGGGGGTGTCCACTACTCGGTACCTGGTGCACACTGCCATACACTCAGCCCATGTAGTTTCTGAGAAGGGGGCACTTTGGGGTCTTTCTGCTATTCTAGCCCTTCTTGCAAGTGACATCCAAAACCTTTTAGTGCCAATGTAGCGCACTAGAAGATAAATTGCCCATGTTCCCTCTTGTGCCACCGTGGTATGTGTTTATAATTATTGTTTATGAAACAGTGTGATCAGCAGTGCTAAGTGGGTGTGGTCATGGCGTGGATATGGGTGTGACCAGTGAAATGGGTGTGGCTAGGGGTGTGGCCTAAAATTTGCCGTCCCGGGCGCCACAAACAGTTGCTATGCCACTGGTAAACATGCACTGCTTTTCGCTGATTACTTCACCCCACACACACAAATTATACACCATTTTAAATTTTAAAGGTAAACTTGCCTCCTTCAGCAAGAAAAGACCCAAACAAACCACACATTCATGATTGTATCACTAAATACAGTTTAAACATTCATTTTCATAAACCTACAGAAAGAAACAATGACCTGCAGGTGGCACCTCAACCGGAAGACATTTTTTGGCTTCTACTTATCAAACCAGTTTATTGTATTACCAAAATACATAGCTAAATACCTGTCTGTGTTCATCATCTCATGAAATACATTTACATTTGACCAGCTTGCTTTTTCTGAAATTGCCTGCGCCCCCGACGACCAATGTGCGAGAATTTCACACGGGCCAAGCTAGTTACTAGAATTTTTACAGAAGTCTTCTGGATTTTAGAAATTTTCTTCCACTATTAAAGGGGTTTGTATAATATATTGTACATTGTCACCTCTTTTTTCTTGGAAATACATGCGTGAGGGTTAAAGGGAACCTGTTACATCAAAAATAGTGTTGGATGTTCTAGCGCAGGAGGAACTGAAAAGATTGATATAAAGGTTTGTGAAAAATATTTGGTACAATGTGTTAATTAATTATCAAATGATACCAATGCTATTTCTATGCTTAGGAGTCCTATGGGCGGTCCATATCACTGATTGACAGTTTTCCTTGTATGACAGCATTTATTGCTGTCAATCACTAAGTAGGACCGCCCACTGGACTCCTAAGCATAAAGACTGGTAAAATTACACATCATGCTGAATAATTTCACATAAACCTATATATTAACCAGCTTGACTCCTCCTTGTGATGCTGAGTCACTTCTCACGCACAAGCCATGAGTCAGGCTAGTCAAGAAGTCCGAGGTCAAGAGCCAGGAGACTATGTCATAAACAGAGGGAAGAGACAAAGGTGTAGTCAAGTAACGGTACGAGGTCAGAATACCAGGGGAATAATGGATCAGAGCAAAGGGGTTAGGCAAAACGGATGATCAGAACGAGATTCAAGGTCAGGCAGCAAAAAGATCTCACAAGCAAAGCACAAGGCACAGAGAGAACAAACCACAAAGCGCTGAATCTACGTCTGGCCGAGATCTGAGACTGACAGGCCAGCTAAGCAGCTGAGCAATCCCCTGGGACAGGGAACACCTGAAGGCCTCCCCGCACCTCCCAGTCTCAGATTGGACGGCCGAGCTGTCAATCAAAACAAGGACAGCTCAGCACGCCTCTGCACCAGACCGGACAACTGAGCTGTCAATGAAAGTACTGTCAGCTTGGTACGTCCCTGCACCAGATTGGATGGCAGAGCTGTGAGTAACTGCATCCCAGACACACTGAGGGGTTGAATCAGACACTCCTGCTTCATACTAAGTAGGACCACCCACTGGTACTCCTAAGCATAAAAACTAGCATAATTACAAATTATTTTGAATAAATTCCTATAAACATATACGTTAATCTGCTCAGCTCCTCCAGTTTTATACTATAAAAACATAACAGATTCCATTTAAAGGAATTGTCCTCCTTTGAGAACATTTATTTTATTAAACACAAGTATTTTAGGCTAAAAATTATTTTTACATAAAAAAGTTACACGATTTGCCTTCTACAGCCCCTGTGCTACATTGTCTATTGCTATCTGAATAGTGAGTTAACTGAGAATAAGTCAGTGAGCTCATTTTGATGGTATTACAGAGAATCTGTAACTATTTTATGTCTTTTTTTCAGCTTTTCTCAACTGATTTATCACTACAGATACATCAAATGGTAAAAAAATGGCAACCCCTATAAGTACAAGTTTTAAGATCCCATCTACGTACTTGAGTTCATTGCAAATAATTGCTCTTGTCCTGGCAAACACAGAGGACTTATGTATTATGTGGTCCTTCAGCATTACATTTATGTCCGTGCGTGGCTGACCACAGCTTCGTCTGATGATATTAATGGCCAATCAGTGTTTTCGGCAGCCTGACGCTTCCATTCTGACTAGCAGTTGTCCTGAGGACACCACCCCTTTAAATACTATACAAATGCCATGATACAATAGAGCTGCCGTGTCGGGAGGGTAACAGAACATTTAGGAATGTAACGGATCATTCCAATTGACTTTTCATGTTGCAAATAGAAAATCTCATTGTCTTTACAAATCTTATTCATAAGCCTGGATAAAGACTTGGGTATAGAAAGCAAATATTGTAGGCGGGTAATCCCATCCTGAAAGTGGTGACTAAGATGTCCGTCACAAGGCTGGATTGTGTACTTAAAGGGAAGCGGGCACTTACTAAACCCCATAGGGACGCTCATGACCAGGCATCATCAGCAACTGCCCTGCCTTAAGATTGCACAAGTAACTAGCAAGATCTGAAAGCGCAGAAGGCGCACGGGGTCTTGGCACGAATCACTTTTCTTTAACTATTAGGTCGTAACTTAATTCACATGTTCAAGAATGTGATTAGGGAGGAGAACCTCAAAAAAAGCTCTGCAAACTAACAGAGGCTTTGAAATGTTAACACATGCGTCCATCTTCTAAGCCAGATTTACAATCATAGTCTATGGAAAAAGTTAAGTCACGTTGTAAATACAGGTGCATCTCACAAAATTAGAATATCATCAAAAAGTGAATTTATTTCAGATCTTCAATACAAAAAGATTGACGGACAGCGATTTTTCGACGGATGAAACGTATGGCCACCCGTCACAATCCGTCGCTAATGCAAGTCTATGAGAAAAAAACGAAAACGGATGTGTGAAAGAGGCCTAAGTCACAATCATCAACATTAAAAGAAATAAACACTTGAAATAGATCACTCTGTGTGTAATGACTCTGTATAATATGAGTTTCACTTTTTGTATTGAAGAACTGAAATAAATTAACTTTTTGATGATATTTTAATTTGTGAGATGCACCTGTACGTTATATTACTAATGTTGCAGTTACATCCAGAGCTGCATTCGCAATTCTGCTGACCGTTACTTGAACCAGTCAGCAAGCTTTCCTAAAATGCTGTCACTAACAATTTAGCTGAGCTCCTATAATACAAAGGGGCAATTGCAGAAGTAGCAGGCATAATGCAGACTCCTACACAAGTGGGGAAAATATTTTACTGGAGTTTAATACAGGATGTAACTCAGGATCAGTAATGTAATGTATGTACTCAATGACTGAACCACAAAAAAACAAAGAAAATCCGAAAGAACACAGTCCTATATTCAATTAGAATCAATTTTATTAAGGATAAAATACTGTAAGGAGGGAACAAAAATACCAAAAAAGGGGGAGCAACAAAAGGGGACTACAAGACATATTAGTAGTGGACTAAATGTGGCATTACAAAGAATACACAGACAGCAATATATGTATACGTATATTAAAAATATGTATCTCTCATCATTAATTATACCTGAATCAAAAATTAATACATAAATATGTCAGATGAGGGAAAGTCTTATATACAAAGTGCAAGTGCAAAGGATAAAAACACCACAATACATATATGAAAAAAGTGCATATGTGCAATAGTAATGAAAAAAATTAAATTGCTATAAGAGCAATAATAAGCCAGAAAATATGTCTCTTAAAATAAACAGAAAAGGTGACCACACAGTGCAATATTATATAAGCCACAAAAAAACTAATATGAATCAAAATACAAATTTGAAGGTATAGTGGGCAAGGGATATCAAAGTAGCTGATATAGAAAAAATATGTATATATATGTTTATACAGCCAACAAACTATAAATGATTATATTGAAAGGGAGATCAATATGTCTCCCAACATGAGATCCCAATATATTGGTGTAACACAGCATAAATGAGGGTGCTATGATGCTAGCAAGGACCAGAAATAAATGATAGTCAATAGGACTAATCTCAATGATCAGTAAAATGTATATGTAAGTACATAGGTCCACTCAGAAATCATCAAGACATTACCTTGTGCCTGTGTACACCGTATGCCTGTGTGTGCCAAGTCCCCAGGATGTGCCCCTGTCCCCGACGCACGTTTCGGCGTCTGCCTTCGAACTTTTTTCATATATGTATTGCGGTGTTTTTATCCTTTGCATTTGCACTTTGTATATTTATATTATATATATATATATATATATATATATATTTATTATTGTGATATATAGACTTTCCCTCATCTGACATATTTATGTATTAATTTTTGATTCAGGTATAATTAATGATGAGAGATACATATTTTTAATATACGTATACATATATTGCTGTCGGTGTATTCTTTGTAATGCCACATTTAGTCCACTACTAATATGTCTTGTAGTCCCCTTTTGTTGCTCCCCCTTTTTTGGTATTTTTGTTCCCATCCTCCTTACGGTATTTTATCCTTAATAAAATTGATTCAAATTGAATATAGGACTGTGTTCTTTCGGATTTTCTTTGTTTTTTTGTGGTTCAGTCATTGAGTACATACATTACATTACTGATCCTGAGTTAGTTATTTTCCCCACTTGTGTAGGAGTCTGCATAATGCCTGCTACTTCTGCAATTGTCCCTTTGTATTATAGAAGCTCAGCTAAATTGTTAGTTTAGAATAGTGAGTGCAGCTCTGGGGTATAATACAGGATGTAACTCAGGATCAGACACGATCAGTAATGTATGTATGTACACAGTGATGCACCAGCAGAATAGTGAGTGCAGCTCTGGAGTATAATACAGGATGTAACTCAGGATCAGTAAATGTAATGTAATGTGTACACAGTGACTGCACCAGCAGAATAGTGAGTGCAGCTCTGGAGTATAATACAGGTGTAACTCAGGATCAGTAAGATGTAAGTGTATGTACACAGTGACTGCACCACGAATAAGTGATGCAGCCTGGAGTATAATACAGGTGTAACTCAGGATCGTACAAGATCAGTAATGTAATTGTTGTACACGTTGACTGCACCAGCAGAATAGTGAGTGCAGCTCTGGAGTATAATACAGGATAAACTCAGGTCAGTAAATGTAATGTATGTACACAGTGACTGCACCAGCAGAATAGTGAGTGCAGCTCTGGAGTATAATACAGGATGTAACCAGGATCAGTAATGTAATGTATGTACACAGTGACTGCACCAGCAGAATAGTGAGTGCAGCTCTGGAGTATAATACAGGTGTAACTCAGGATCAGTAATGTAATGTATGT
>JARQOD010000003.1:435866006-435931294 GCA_033576555.1 Oophaga sylvatica | reverse complement strand
AATGTAAGCCCGCAAGGGCAGGGTCCTCTCTCCCCTCTATATCGGTCTGTCATTGTTTGTTTGTTTACCGTAAGTGATATCTGAAATCTGTATGTGACCCCTTCTCATGTACAGCACCATGGAATCAATGGCGCTATATAATAATAATAATAATAATAATAAAACTAAGGATGGTGTTATACATAATAAGTGAGTACCCTATATACTAAGGGACTGTACTATATATAAGCGAGTACACTATACAGTATACTAAGGGATTGTGCTATACATAATAAGTGAGTATACTTTATACTAAGGGACTGTGTTAGACATAATAAGCAATAATAACGTCTTCCTCCACCTCCCTTGATCCTAAATCTATTATAAATCCCCCTTCCTCCCATTCCAATCCCCACACCCCTCATTGTCATCCTCCCCCTGCATCCCTTTGTTGTCCTCTCCACCCCCATGATTGCCCTCTTCACCACCTCCATCATTGCTTTCTCCCCACCACCCCATTATTGCCTATTCCACCACCTCCATCATTGCCTCCTCCCCATCACCCCATCATTGTCCTTTCCACTGCCACCATCATTGCCTTCTCCCCCACCACCCCATCATTGTCCTTTCCCCCGCCATCATCAATGTCTTCCCCACCACCCACATCATTGCCCATTCCATGACCTCCATCAATTTCTCCTCCACCACCATCCCATCATTGCCCTTTCCATCACCATCATTGTTTTTTCCCCACCACCCCCACCTTTGCCCATTACACCATCTCCATCATTTCCTCCTCCCCACAACTCCCATTATTGCCCATTCCACCACCTCCATCATTTCCTCCCCACCACACCCATTATTGCCCTTTCCACCACCCCATCATTGCTTTCTCCCCCACCACCCCATCATTGCCCTCTCCATCAACCCAATCATTGCCTTCTGCCCCACACCCCATCATTGCCTTCTAAATTAACCCAATCATTGCCTTCTGCCCCATCACCCATCATTGCCCTCTCCGTCAACCCAATCATTGCCTTCTGCCCCATCACCCCATCATTGCCCTCTCTGTCAACCCAATCATTGCCTTCTGCCACATCACAGCCATCATTGCCCTCTCCGTCAACCCAATTATTGCCTTCTGCTCCATCACCCCCATCATTGCCCTCTCCGTCAACCCAATCATTGCCTTCTGCCCCATCACCCCATCATTGCCCTCTCCACCTACACACACACAGCACCATTCACCTCTCTGCATCCACACACACATGCCCTCTCCTCAACCTACACAAACAGAACCATTCACCTCTCTGCATACGTATACACACACACAAACACACACACAACACACACACCTCACCTCTGTGCATGGTATCCTGCAGCTGCAGCATCACCGGCAGCTTCCTTCCTGTCACGCACAGCTGCGGTGCTGAATGATGATGTTATTCAGCCGCTGCTGTGTGAGACAGGAATCGCGGGCAGGAAGCAGGATGGATCCCTTTTCTCTTGCATGCAGCTGAGCTGCAGGGATCGCTCCCTGCCCGTCACACATGAGGGCAATCAGGGCAGGGGCCCCCCGGAGCCTCAGGGCCGGATAAACAGGCCAGATTGCCCTCATTATTAGCCGTCCTGCAGGGGCCCCCCTCCACCTCTGGGCCCCGGTTCAACTGCACCAGTTGAACTGGCGGTATGTCCGCTCCTGGTTGTACGTGTGTGTTTACCTCCTAGTCCCCTTTTCTCATTTAGTTTATTCCTCCCAGTCCCTATCCTCCTCCCTATTGTTGGTTAGTACTTGTGTATGCTAGGAGTTTTCTGTTATCTATGTTTTGTCTTTGTGTCTGGTTTAATTTTCATTTCTGCCTCATGCCTCATGGGGTGGGGGAGGGGACAAATTTGAGTTTTTAAAGGAGCATAGTAAGGTGAGAAACTTTGGCGTCTCTACCTTTTAAGATTACCCTGGAGATAGAGATAGTTAGGGTCCCATCTCCAGGGACGGTTTGAGGTCCCTCTTCCTTACTGAAGACCATCACAGCATGACAGTAGGGGCATAATATGGTGTATGTGTGTGTGTGTGTGTGTGTGTGTTAGGAGTTGTAGGAACATCATACTGCATGTGAGGTCTGTGGAGGCATCATATTATGTATGGAAGTCTTTGGGGCAAAATACTATGTGTGGGGGTCTGTGGGGAGATCATACTGTGGTCATACATTTGTGGGGATATCATTCTGTGTGTAAGGATCTGCACTGGCATCATACTGTGTGGGGATCTGTGGGTGAATCATTCTGTGGTTGTGGATCTGTGGGGACGTCATTCTGTGCATGGGGATCTGCAGGTGCATCATACTGTGTGTGGGAGTCTGTGGGGGCATCATACCGTGTGTGAGCCTCCTACTGTGTGTGGGGATCTGTTGCAGCATCATAACATATGAGGGGAATCGGTGTGAGCATCATATTGTGTAGGGGTTCGGTGCGAGCATCATAATGTGTGACGATCTGTGAGAGCATCATAATGTGTAGGGATGTGTGGGAGCATAATTCTGTGTGGGGGTTCTATAGGAGCATCATACTGTGTGTGGGAAACTGTGGGAGCATTATACTGTGTGTGGGGATCTTTGGGAGTATTATACTGTGTGTGTGGATTTGTAGGAGAATCATACTCTTGGCGAGGATCTGTGGGGACATCATATCTTGTATGGGGATCTAAGGACTCAGGAGGCATCATACTATGCATGGTGAAATCTATTGTTGGTGTGTCATACTATATGACGGGTAATAAACACAAGTAAAGGACTGTGAAAGGGAAAAGTACTGGCTTATGGTAAAATAAAGAAAAATTGGTGTGGTGTGCTATGCAGTATGTGTCCCTCTTTCTTATCTTTAAAAGTATAGAGGTATGATAATAGTCAGCACAGTGCATAGCTCATATACAGCCTAGAACAATTAGAAGTTGAGAAAAGTAGTTTTATTGTAGAACATGTACCCATAATTTGCTTGGGCCAGATTACAGGAAATGTATTTTAGTGATATTGATAAAATATACAAAATACAAGTACTAGTATCTACAGTATATACCCCTTCAATATCTAAAAATACCACTTCACCTGTCACCCAGGGAACATGAAAAAAAAGTCATGCACTACATGTAATACATTTATATTTCAATTGTCTTCAGAGACCTGCTGTAAAATGAATAGACTTTGCTGGTAATGAATCTCTTCCATATTGTTGAGGAAACGGCACCACATGGCCCAAGCTGGTAGAACCTGGGGCAATGGCAGGGCTTCAATTCTTTCCTTCTGTTACTGTAGTCACAGTTTTATCTTTACCCTTGGGTAACCGTGGGATTCCTGAGAAAAACAAATGTAGTCATGATTCATCTAGAATAGTCTCATGTATCTATGATCATTGACACTTCTCTATGGCTGAGTGCTGACTTCAGTCTCAAGGTATAGAATTAAAGGAAATGTTTCATGTATTTCATGCTAGTTTTATTATATTCATTGGAAGAGAAAATAAACATGAGATAAATAACGTTTGTATTATATGTTAAAGTTTACTTATTTTTTTTTATTTTTAAAAAGTTTATTAAAGGCTCCCATTTTGAAAAAAAAACTTCTTCCTTCTTGTATGGTCCGAATACCCAGTGCAGAATGATGTGTGTGCTTTATGGTGTCTGCAACGAGTAGGAGTTTAACGGAATCCGTCAGCAGATTTAACAATATAAGCTGTATACAGTATTACAAAATCTCTTAGACCCGATTATGCTGATGTGCTTATTTTAATAAATCTACACCAAAATGGTTGTATAAAATTCAAATAAAAATGAGCATTTTATAAGCCCAGCTACTCCTTACCGAAAAGTAAAGTGCAAGAAAATTTCTTCTGCAGGTGGTTACCAATGCAGGTAAGGTTTGATTTTTGGACGCTTCGACCAAAAGGCATATTTCTGGTTACTTCATTCTGCCCCATTGTTGCTATGTTATTAAATATCATGGTCACATTGGCCGCAGGTTGTCCTCCTGGCCAAGAGCAGTAGATTTGTAATCTACTGTCATAGGGATCTGAAATACATGCAATGCTCCCTTCTGGATACCCTACAAGAGGGAAAAGAGGCACTTTAGACAATGGTTAGTCGTGAAAATTTTTCACAAAAAAATTACTTTTGAAATGTAATCAAAATTCATTCAGATCTAAAATGTTGCTCACAGTTCAGAAGAAGGTTGAGCTCATTGCTGGTTTCACTGTTTAGGAGGTTGGATACTTCACAGGTGAATGGTCCGGTATCGTGCCTGGAGACGGGACTGATGGTGAGAGTGGAGTTTGTAGGAGAATCACTCTGAACAATGTAATATGGAGGGTTCAATGACACTGGTTTTCCATTTAGTCTCCAGGAGAAAGAGATAGCTGAACCCTGAGCTGAGCAATGGAAAGAGACCGAGTCCTCCCTGCCCAGAGCTCTCTTGATGTTGTATTTGATAACATCACTGATGAGACGGGTGCTGTAATGAGAAGGTGACAGCTTAATACTGTTATATAATATTCATACCTGAGATGTAACCTATGGAGTTCAAGGAACTTAGATGAAAATCAGAAAGTAAAATCCCTTCTGCCGTGATTATGACCAATGATGTGGAAGTTGAAGGAAAATAAATCTATAACATCTTCTGAAGGTCTCAAAAAAATGCTGTGAAAGATTTTCATACTTACAAGCAAAGTTAAAGTCCAGTTTGTTGCTGGTCTCCGTGTTTACCCAGTTCGAAGCTGTGCATGTCAAGAGTTTGGTGTCATCAGAGGAGACTTGGTTAATGATGAGGGTGGATTTATTTTTGGAGAGATGATATTGGGAATTTTCTTGCAGTGGTGCATCCTCCTTATTCCAGGAGTAGCTGACATTTGTACCGTGGGCTGAACAATGTAGAGATACCGAATCTCTTCCAGGCCAAAGTAATCCTGATGCGTTACTGGTAAGAGTTACAGAAGAGACCGGTACTGCAAAAGAAAAGCATCATGTTGAGAAGAGAGAACAAGATACATCATATCAGTAATTTACTGAGTTACGTAGACAGCAGCAAGGTAAGGAAAATATAGGACTATTTTAGTTATACAGAACTAACTGATCACAGTAGGAAATTACTGCACCATTGTTTCCATCAAAGGACTTGTCCTCTTCAAGATCTCATGAACCTGATTGTGGCTTGACCTGTTTCCATAACCAGATCTAAGGGTCTGCATACACATTAGATTAATGTTGACTGAACCTGTTGATATCGATGGGTTGGACTGCCTATCTAATGCGCATGGGAGCCCAGACAATTTATTGTTGGGGGGCAGATATTGATCCAGTATATCCAAATTTGAGCTGCTGATCATTTTGTTCTCGCAAAGAAAAGTTGAGGCTAGAAATTTCTGGTTGCAACTCTCAAAGAGAACACAGGACCGCTCAACCGAACGAAAGTTCTCGTATATGGGATAGCCAGACGAGAGAGCCACTGGTCGAACAATTGGCTGAATTATCTTTCAGCCCACAGCTGTCTCTTGGGTTTGGCAGCCTTAAGCCTACCAGAACATCTCTCTGGTTGGAGGTAGATGCAGCATACCAGGATTATTCTGACTGCTCAAAAATGGGATTCAGTGTGTTTTTCTTTTGTTTGTGACAGCTTACGATGGAAGATTGAATACACAACAATGGCATCTCTTACAGCTCGGAGCCCTTAGAAAGTTAGGTGTTATTAAAGTTGTTTTGCAGGATGTGAGAAGCTAAAAAAAAAATATTGAATCTATGGTCATGCCAACATTTATGGCTCAAGACTGTAGACTGGTATTTGGCAGCATCGATTGATGTAAAACAAGCAAAATAAAAAAGTAGAGGAAAATAAGGCAAACCACCTGCGTAGTGGTGCATCAAAAGATTTAATAGGAACTGGTTATTTTTTTTCTTCACACATTCACTGATTTTACACTTTTTTTTTTTTATCTTGGATTGCCCATTTAAGTATGGTATCAGCATTATTTTTGGCTTGAACTCTTTCCAATCGCGCTACGGTGAAAAAACAGGGATGGGTTTTTACCTCTTACAGTGTTTTTTTTATCAAACACTCACCAGATACAGTCACAGTTATGGAGTCGCTGGTGTTGGAGCTGACAGGGTTCTGGATAGTGCAGGTGTAGGATCCAGTATCGTGCTCAGTTATTGATGTGATGTCCAGGAATGATCCCTACAGATCACATGGGGCACAGAGCAGATAATCTTCTGACTGTCACGGTAGAAAGTGTAAGAAGTCATGGTCTGATTCTCGGCATCACACTGGAGGGTCACAGCTGTGCCACTAATAAAGGGACTCCTTCGGTTGAGAATGAGAACCGGAGTAGTAAGTTTAGCTAGAAAAAAAATCACATAAATGTGGCTGAGAACAGGATGGGACAAAAGTAAAATTAAACTAACTTTTAATTTCCAAAAGCCAATTGATTATCTAATGTAACTGCATTTAATTAGGTCATATGCTTTGCAATATTTTCTTTTTCTTTTTTTCTGGAAGTCGCCCTCCATGGTGTCCTGCTGCGTGGACTTCGAGTGATCACCTAAGTCCTGCATAAAAACTCAGCAACAAGTGTTCCATACCCTTGCAGTGCTCCACAGGGCAAATAGAGAATTACATGGTGCTTATTGAAATCAATACACTGTCTAGATATGGTACAAATTTAACATCAAACATCAGCAATGAAGAGTGTTTCCTCCAACCTTGTTGATGGCTTATGGGGCATCCAAACATTGCAACATTACGGCTAAACACATGTTTAGAGATTTGCATCAGTAAAAACTAGAGTAAAATGAATACTTACAGTAGATGGTCAGCTGATAGCGCTGAACATAGGAATTGAATGTTACGGGATTGAACACTTTTGTTTTATACGTGCTCTCATCTGCAAAGGAGATGTTGTTCAGTCTCAAAGTCCCATTTTCCATCAGCTCAGTCCTTCCTTTGTACAGAGGATTGTACTGCGGAGAGCCACCAGACATCAGTCTCGCAATTACAATAACTTTCCCAGTGTGTCCACAATTCCAGTCTATTCTGTACTGAGAAGGTAAGGAAATGGGAATTTCGAAATCCACAGAATGTCCCAACATACCATCTACCTGCTCCATAGAAATGACTGGAGTCACTAAGCCTACAACAGAAGATAAAAGAAAAACAGTCTATATGAAGGTCTGAAATCGTATTGTTTGCCATAGTCATCAGTTCATGTTTTCTCTATTTTAATAAATGTTATGTTATATGTTTTAATTAAAATGTACTCTTTTCTCCCAGGTAATTATATTTCTATTGAATAATTATAAAGCCGAAGAATACGTTTATTTTTGTAGAATATAACTATGTGGGTAACATACATAAGATTGACTGGTGTGCAGAGAGGATACATGTTATACATGCCGACTGTCTTTTTTTCGTGGAAATTGTCCTGAAAACTTCAGGGCAAGGTTTATGCCCATTTGCATAAAAATTAGGTGTTTCTGTGCTAAGCTGGAGCAGATCTGAAAGTCTACCTAATTTTGGATAAGAGAAGACGGTCTGTGTGTAACTGTACCTATGTGTGACCTGGTGACCAGATAATTTACTATCATAAGAGAAATATGGATAACAATGGTTGCAGCATTGTTCACTGCACTGCAATGAACGCTGCTGGCCAATCAGAAGCCGGTAGCTGACATTGTCGTGTAAGTCACAACATGCTCGATATTGGCATGCCCTTCATATTATTACAGGAAGGAGCCCAGGATTAAGGACATTATTACAGGAAGGTACCTATGATTGGGGACATTATTACAGGAATGGACCCAGGATGGGAGGATATTATTAAAGGAAGGAGCCCTGTATTATGGACATTATTACTGGAAGGCATCCATGAATGGGGTCATTATTACGGGAAGGGACCCAGGATGGGGTACAATATTACAGGAAGGGACCATGTATGAGGGACATTATTATTGAAAGGCACCCATGATTGGAGACATTATTACAGGAAGGGACACAGGATGGGTGACTTTATTACAGGAAGGGGCTCATGATGAGGGACATTATTACAGGATGAGGCAAGGATGGGGGACATTATTAATGAAAGGCACCTGTGATTGGGGACATTATTACAAGAAGGGTCCCAGGATGAGGGACATTATTATTGAAGGCAACCCTGACTGGGGACATTATTACAGCAAGTGACCCAGTATTAGTGACATTATTACAGGAAGGGGCCCAGGTGAGGGACATTATTACAGGAAGGAACAAGGATAGGGGACATTAATACATGGGGGAGAACTCACATGTCTTTATATGATCTAGAATGCTGCAAGGGCACATACATCTGTACAATATGCAGTTGGGGGTCCAGGTCCAAATTTCGTACCAGGTCTCATTGGACTTTAGTTACACCACTGGATGATCACATCTATATTATCTTAGCTCAAGAGACAGAAACCAACAAAAACAGCCCTAGATGCATTTCTTGGGTCCCTGGTGCTTATAATGCCTTACATTCCCTCCAATCTAAATTTGGCAATAACATCTGAGCATGTAGGGGTCTCAGTAGCAGACATCTGATTTGTGCTTAATTAAAAAGGGGTTCCCTGCTCCCACCTCTCTGACATGACGGGTAATTACTGAGACATTTTATTATTCACTCCATTGTTATTATTTAATTTCTAACTGTGTTACTAAACTGCCAATAACGCTGTGATCTATACTGATTTACTATTAGGACCAACTCTCTCCATATTGGTCCGGGGTGTTATACTTGAGTGACCCAGCTTTGGGAGTTAAGGCCCTGTCACACATAGAGAGATAGTTGAAGCGTCACCGATTTTGTGACGCAACAGCGACATCGCAGCGATCTCGCTCTGTGTGACACGCAGCGGCGACGGGGCCCTCGCTGTGATGTCGCTGATTGTGCTCGAACGTCCTGAGTCATTTTTTGATCGCTGGCGTCCCGCTGGCCAGCATGTACCGCTGTGTTTGATGCCCTTTATCAACAATGAGCGACATAACGCTGAAGCACGCCTATTCGAGGTCTGAATCGTCACAATAGCTGCTGTGACAAGGTCCCAACGACCGCCGAGATCGCTATACAGATCGCTGATTGTTCCTGCGTCGTTGAGGAGATCGGCCTGTTTGGCAGCTCACTAACGACCATGTAGTGACGTACCAGCGATCCTTGCCAGGTCGTATCATTGTCGGGATCGCTGGTGCGTCGCTATGTGTGACGGGGCCTTTAGATTACAAGAAGCAACCACTTTTTTTTGTTTGTTTCTGTTCACAGTTGGCTCTACTTTCTCCATTGGAGTGTACTTTAAACATATTAAGATATACATCTTTCTTGCCCAACATGCACGAATGTGAAGCAGGGTACTCATGATACGTTTAAGGGTTTAAAGTCACTTATTGATCCTCTCTAATGTAATATTTACTTCTGCTCACCCTATATAAATCTGTATTTTGTTTTGTTTTGCGTATATGTCATAAAGATTTTTTAATCTGACAAATAAAACTTATTGGTTTTACTATTTAGCTTAGACTCTGGTTCTCCGCTTATTTATTAATTAAAAAGAGGATGTCCAAAATAAAAAATTTCAATAGGAGTGTGTCAAATTATAGAATGCAAAGCTTGGCTACTGTTATATAAGGATATAAATCCCTCTTGCCGCAGTGAGTTCCCAAGAATAATTTTCCATTATCAATTTATTTTTTCACTATTTTAATTATAAAAACCCTTTAAGATAATCCAGCATGGTGTCCCTTTATTATATAAATCCACAAAGCCATTCTTACCTTGAATGAGTCACTGAAAATGGGATGAAATTTACACCCTATGACTTAAAGACGTCATACAAAGGCTATGTGCACACAGAGAATTTTGAGGACCTTTTTGGAGCAGAAACTGAGCAGAACCTCTCCAAATTTCAAAACTCTTCAAGAACTTTGATTTTCTTTTTGGTTTCTGGTCCAAAAAGTTCCCTCACTGGTACAAGGGCCAGTTAAATGAACAATTTCCAGCGGAATGCAGACATATAGGCTAGGTGCACTCAAAGTCTTTTGGCCGAGTTTCTAGAGCAGAAACTGAATGGAAACTCAAAGCTTTGAGATTTGGAGAAGGATTTGGAGAATTTTTGCTCTGTTTCTGCTCCAAAAACTCATGTGTGTGCACGTAGCCATATGAGGGAATTCTTACCTGAAGCCACCAGAAGTGTGAAGATAGGGAAGATGAACGGATATCTCAGGGCTGTCTTCATTGTTCTCCGCACCAGGTCACAGCTAGTACTTTGCCTTGTTTCAAGTTCTCTAGTCTGAGGATTAGGATGTGGAATGAATTTTTCTAGTAAAAAGTGACGTCCGTGTGATCCCTGCCAAAAACACACCTAAAGTAGGAATTACTTAAATTACGTCCTAAAATTAGAATCCCCATCCATTTCCAATATCCCTGCATGGGAGGGTCTTGGATGCCAACCAGTAAGACATTACAGTTCCAATCAGAGCAATCAATTCACTTTTCCAAACTTCTACATTTCAAACCAGAGTAATTCTAAACCATTAAAGGGCAGGAGACACAATGCTACATATCTGGCTGGATATCCTATCTTATGAGATTGTCAAGGGCATTAAAATAGGTGATAAATTAATGTGAAATCGGTAGGGGTCCAACACCCGGTATTTCCACTGATCAGCTGTTAGCAATTCCCACATCCGCCAGGAACTACGGATCAGAATGAAGTCGAAACGCCACAGCTTCGTACACTGTGCAGTGGCCGTTCTCAGGTACTGCAGCTCAGTTCCCATTGAAGTGCATGGGAGCTGAGCTGCGGTACTCGTGCCAAGTAACTACAGAGTGTACTTTTCTAGTTCTCTGCACTTTGCACTTCTGCAGACCATGGGACCTGCTAACAGCTGATTGATGTTGATGACGAGTGTTGGTCCCCCAACGATCCGATTGATTGATGCTATGTATCAATATTTTTGTCCTGGATGCACATCCCCTTTAAGTAGAGATATATACATGATTTTGTCGAGGAGGTTCATACAAACTAAAAGTTACACACATGCTTACTCCCTCAGTTATTCCCCAAAAAATTTACTTATTCCCTTTCTATTTGACAGGGGAGAACTTGTTAATTGTTGGGGTCCAACCACGGCGATCCCGAAAACGAGACCTTGGAACTCTAAAACATGGGTTCTGCAGCCTTGTATAAAATAGATGCAGCTGAGATGCGCAAGCTCAGCTTCTACTCCATTCACTGTCTATGGGGTTGATGGAAACACCTTGACAGTACCATAGACAATGAATGGAGCAGACATTGATTCCATTCTTGGGACCAATGGGGGTCCCAGCTGTTGGATCCCCAGCAATCAGCAAGTTATCCCCTATCAAGGGAATAAAGGAATTACATGATATTTTGGGGGACTTGATTGCTGAGGGTCCAGTTGCTGGGACCCCTAGTGATCCGAAAATAGAGCACTTGAACTCTGGAACAGGGGTTCTGCAGAATAGTTCAAAATATATGAAGCAAAGATGAGCATGCTCAGCATCTACTCCATTTCCTGTCTAAGTGGTTGATGGAAACACCTTGACAGTACCATAGACAATGAATGGAGCAGAGGCTGATCCTGGGGTCCCAGCTTTTGGATACTCAGCGATCAGCAAGTTATCTCCTATCAAGTGAATAAAGGAAAAACATGATTTCTTGGGGACTTGATTGCTGGGAGTCCAGCCACTGAGACCCCCAGTGAGACTGAAAATGGGGCTCTGGAACTCTAGAACAGGGGTTCTGCAGAATTCTTCAAAATGGATGAAGTAGAGATGCGCATGCTCAGCCACTACACCATTCCCTGTCTATGGGGTTGATGGAAACACCTTGACAGTACCATAGACAATGAATGGAGCAGAGGTTGATCCTGTTCTCGGGATCACTGGGAATCCCAGCTGTTGGATCCCCAGTAATCATCATGATATCCCCTATCAACTAGACGGAAGAAACTTGCTTTCTTGGGGACTTGATTGCTGGAAGTCCAGCCATTAGTACCCCCAGTGATCCCAAAAATAGGGCTCTGGAACTCTGGATCAGGGGTTCTGCAGAATTGTCCAAAATGGATGGAACAGAGACGTGCATGCTCATCCTCTACTCAATTCACCATCTATGGGGTTGATGGAATTAGCTTGACAGCACCATAGACAATGAATGGAACAAAGGTTGATTCCTTTCTCAGCTGTTGGACCCCCAGCGGTCAGCAACTTATCCCCTATCAAGTAGATATGGAATATCTTGTTTTTTTGGACTAACCCTTTAATAACTGTATATAAATTATACTATATGCTATTACTTGATCAATATTGGACTTAATGCACACTGTAACTCAGCCCTCATTTACTGCGCCTAGAGTACAGATAAAATAGAAAGGCTAGATTTACTAATCCTGTCCAATATTTAGACAGTGGAAGCTTAGACTTAACAGTCTGCAGAAGCAGAACATTTATCAGTCGATGATAAAATTTGGCTCTTCTTTGGACATTTTTTGCATAACCTCGCACCGCCGCCGACTGTTAATATTTATTTTTTGCAGTACCGCATTTCACCACCTGGTGGGATCGGGAGCCATATTTGAAGTTTGGTAATATTATGACGTTGATGTGAACAGTGCTCAGGTGTGTGGTATTTAGTGTGTGCACAGCTACCTGGTGCATATAATCTCCGAGAGACACCGAGCTGAAAACATCGCAAACAAATGGACAATGGCCAGGTCCCTTTCTGCTGGATGTTATTTATCTTCAGTCTCGGTAAGAGAACAAAAAACTTTTTATAAAAGATACTTTATAGGATGTATCATTCCCAACTTTTTCTTTTCTGTCACTTTCAGCGCACACAGGTTTGGCAACACCTACCTGGTCCATAAATGGAACTTTTGGAGGATCTGTGTATTTTAACGTTTCTGTCGACCTCCCTGATGAATATCGCATAACATGGGTGTTAGGAGAGACCGGAGATGTCACTGTGATCGCTGAGGTCAATCCTGGTAGTGTTCCAGAGTACCATCCTCAGTACAGGGGCAGATGTCAGCTGTATAAGAATGAGACATTGAGGCTGGACAACCTGACGTCCGCGGATGAAGGACATTATAGTCTCTACGTGTTTAATGAAAATACGTTCATCACAGAAATCGTCTCCTATGATCTCAAACTCTACTGTAAGTAATGACTTCTAGTATTTTTCCTCCGCGTAATATAAAATAGAGACAACCGACCATTGATCGCTGAGTCAAAATAACCTTTTTCACTCTATTAGCAGCCGCAGATACAATAATTACAATATTTGTTTTGTTTTTTAATTAGAGATGTTAAAATGTAACTTAAAGGACTCAGATTAGAAATAAATTCAAGTTAACTGCAATACCAGATACCACCTGTAGGAAAGTGTGGCGCTGTTTCTGGTTCAGAACCAAAAAAAAAAGAAAGCCTTTTTTTCTTGACTTATATACATGCAAAAAAATTGTGTTTTGTTAGCATTTTTTTGCCTTCTATAGCCTCCGTGTTGCATGATCTATGGCTGGGAGTGGAATGAGTTATCTAAGAATCTGATAGGAAAGTTTTTCACTTTTATCTTCCTTCTTTTGAGCTCTTCTCAGCTTTTTTATGACCACTAAGATCAGCTTAAGGGCTCGTGCAGACAGCGTCGGACTGAAGCACCTTGACCCCACCAGAGAAAATCATTCTTGAGGCCCACTATATAGCTACATATAAATAAATAGAAGACCACCAATTGTGTGGTAAAATGTGCTAATATCAGGGTATAATATAAGGTCATACACATCTTAATTATGTAGCAGGGGTTGGGGTAGCTCCCTCATAGAAAATAAAGTAGCCCCCCTCATAGAATATAATGTAGCCCCCTCATAGAATATAAACTAGCCCCCCTCATAGCATATAACGTAGCCCCCTCATAGGGTACAATATAGCACCCTCATAGCATATAAAGTAGCCCCTCATATAGTATAATGTAGCCTCCTCACAGAATATAATGCAGCCCTCATATAGAATAATGTTGCCCCCTTATAGAATATAATGTATCCCCCTCATATAATATAATGTACCCCCCCATAGAATATAATGCAAACAGACTCAGAGTATTATGCAGCCCCAATACGGTATAATGTAGCCTCCTTAGAATATAATGCAACCCCCTCATAAGGTGTAATGCAGCCTCCCATAGAATATAATGTAGCCCTCTCTTAGGGTATAATGCAGCCCCTGTCATATAGTATCTGATACCAATACTATTGAATGTGGCATGAACTGGGGGGCCGCACTGATGCCAGGTTCCCCTGACTTGCGGCCACCTGGGCTGGCGGGCCCTGGTCTGTGGGGCCTGATAGAGGGCAGTGTTAGCCGCAGCCTGCAGCTAACACTGCCCGCTATTAAAGTGAAATGATATTCACTCCTCTCCATGCCCATGGGGGCGTGGGAAAGCGTGAATATTCATTTCTCTTTAGCAGCAGGAACAGGTTTGGCTTCCTGTCACCCGCTGCTGCTCCGCTAGCACAGGGGGCCCCTATAGCAGCTGCATGGTGTGCCACTATTAGCGACACACCACTGGCTTGGGACCCTGAAGCAGCAGGGGCCCTAGGCAGCTGCTGACCCTGCATGCCAGCAGGTGTCAGATCCTGGGCCCACCGGAAAATCCTCCAGTTCTCCAGTGGGCCAGTCCGACCCTGAGTGCAGATGTCCATGGAATATGCTCCTAGAACAAACCGTAATGCATTGGCTGGACGTGGCACAGGTAGCACCAATGGTCTTCCAATATAGATGAGACTGCAGAGTTTGGGTTAGTAGAACCAGGGCCAATCTGGTTATGGCGGTCAGTGCTCAGACCAGATTTCTCGAATGTCTGCTTGAGCCCTAACGTTGTCATAAATCAGCCAAAATGAGCTGGAAGAAGGAAGATAAAATATTCTCTCTCATCAGAACACAAAGCCAACGTCAGATGATTATGTTATGTAATATTATGCTTTTATAATGTCCTTTTTTTCTTTCCGCTTAGCTTTCCTAAATGTGCCAACCCTCAGTATAATCTCTGACCATATTGTTGATGGCACCAATGTGACCCTCCGGTGTGATGCCGAGAGTCAGATCGTGACTACTTACATTTTCTACCGTGACCAGAAACCAATCTGCTCTGAGCCCCATGTGATCTGCAGGGGATCATTCCTGTACTTCACCCCGATATCTGAGAATGACGGCGGATCCTACACCTGCACCATCCAGAACCCCGTCAGCGCCAACACCAGCGACTCCGTGAGTCTGACTGTAGCAGGTGAGCATATACTTTTGCTTTAACTTTTATGCCCCTTGATACATAATAATTAGTGATGAGCGCGCATGCTTGGAAAAGGTGTTATCTGAGCAGGCTCGAGTGCTAATCGAGTGTCTTTGGCGTACTCGAAAAAATATGCTCGAGTTACCGCATCTGCATGTCTCGCGGCTGTTCGACATGCGCAACACATGGCATGGACGCAATCCCTGCATGTGTCGCAACTGTCGAACAGGTGTTTGAGAGAAGGCAGAGACACAAGCGCAGAAACAAGGTCTTATCCCACAATATAATAGGCGATTCTTAAAAAACTGCTCACCTGGTAATCAGTAGTTAAAAGCACAGAAGGGCTGCCGCAGATCCACAAGTTGGTGTCCGACTAATACGAAGCTATAGATATAATGTAAAAGGTGGATTTGATCCGTGCTGCCCCATTCATAAATTTCCAAAGGATGGTTGATGTTAAAAGTGGCTTATTTTCAATGCTTTTCAAAGTTATTGTACCTCTTCTTCAGGAATTACCATGCTCGCAGTCTCTCGCATGAACACCCGGCGCTGCCGCCGGCACTTGGACTGAAGCGTGTAGCGAAATGTATTTCTATGCAGCCGCACGCTCCGGTCCGAGTGCCGATTGTACGTAGTGCCGGGTGTTCATGCGAGAGACTCGCACGATGTGATCCCAGCCTAACAGGCATAAGGTTTAGCTCTTTAACTTTCTGCTTGGGGAAATCTTTTTCCATGTAGAGGCTTCTACTTGGCATATTAATGGTTCGTTTTCACGAGCAGATAATCATCTACATGTTGAACGATTCGATCATTACTCAAGACTAGCAAACGATGTAAGACAAGTGTTTACATAGGATGAGAATGATGAATGAAATGGTTGAACAGCGATCGTTATATCGTAACACAGGGCATCACGAGTGCACAGACAGCTAATCTGTAGTGTAGATGTCATTCAAATCCCATAAGTTATATTAATTATTTAGAATCACCAACCCAAAAAGAAGGAAGTACATAGACCCAAATAGTAAAATAGGATCATCTTTATTTATTGGTAAGATTAAAAAAAAATGCTAACAATGGTAATTATACCACGGAGGAAAGAATAAAGAGCAGAGTGATGCCCAGCCCAGGCAAAATCACAAATAAATGTCCCAATATAATACAGGTATATTCACACATATGTCCAAGGAAGACATCATCCTCCTGGAAGAAGCAATAGCGAAACACGCGTCGGGGCTTCCGCCCAGCCTAGCTGACACCTTGCACCCACGCACTTTTCTAGTTATTTAAACATTGGTGTCTCCTGTAACTCCAATGATTAAACCTCTATTTTAGATTTACTTATATTTCTCCATATGCGCTTTGGATTGATACCATGTCATTTGATTAGATGTCCACTAGATGTCTCTATTACATTCAAGAAAAAAGTTTTTAGATTGAATGTAATAGAGACATCTAATCAAATGACACGGTATCAATCCAAAGCGCATATGGAGAAATATAAGTAAATTTAAAATAGAGGTCTAATCATTCCAAATGTAGTTTGGCGTAAATAAGTCATGATTGCATAAATAGAGCTATAAAGAGGAAAGTGCAAAGATATACATATATAGACCATTGGACACAGATGTAATATTGTAAGGAGGCGAATCTAATTCCATATATAAAGATAATAAATAAACACATAGGTCTCAATTGATCCAAAATAAAGTGCAATTAGAAAGATCATTACAGAAGACACCAATGTTTAAGTCAGGGTTCCCCAACTCCAATCCTCAAGGCCCACCAACAGGTCTTGTTTTCAGGATTTCCTTAGTATTGCCCAGGTGATAATTGCATCACTTGTGCAATACAAAGGAAATCCTGAAAACATGATCTGTTGGTGGGCCTTGAGGACTGGAGTTGGGGAACCCTGGTTTAAGTAACTAGAAATGTGCTTGGGTGCGAGGCTGTGCAGAAGCCCCGACGCGCGTTTCACTACTGCTTCTTCATTGGGAAGGATTGTGGAGCTGGTGCAAAAGAGTTGTGGAGTGGAGACTGAAAGGGATTGTGGCTATGGAAATAATATCCTTTATACAGTCTATTCCTGGAAGACCTTACCTGGGGGGAGGTGGGTTAGATGATTGATATAATTTCCAGGGCGGTTGCATCGCCATTGACCCCGGGTAGTATTTTTGGGTGATCAAGTGATTGGTGCAGTAATGATGTACTTGGAAGATCAAGATGAAGAGCAACATAGGACATGACTATATGGGAGAATGAATCTGAGCAGTTCTCTATTTTGTGTGCAATATATGATCACATTCTGGCATAGATCTTTCAAAACCTCATGGGATGGACTGTAAAATAAATTAAATACTAAACTCTATACTGCAGATCTTGGGATTTCATGTAACATACTGCAGGAGTATATGCAATAGTATGATGATCTCTATGTGAATATCAATCCAATATTCTCTTTTTTCAGTACCTGTATCTGCAGTAACTCTGACCAGTAACTCATCCGAACCATTACTGTGGCCAGGGAGGGATGTGGTGTCTTTAAGGTGTTCATCTAATGGTACAGATGTCACTTACTCCTGGATTGTGGATGGAGCAGCGTTACCGCAGGACCCCCAATACCAGCTCACCCTAAATAGCTCCATGCTCATAATAAGCCCGATTTCTGCTAATGATATTGGATATTTCATGTGCACAGCTAGAAACAGGATGAACAGTGAAAACAGCAGTAGACTGTACCTCAACCTGGCCAGTGAGTATATAAATGATAATACTGAGCAATAAAGCCCATACTACCTGCCTGCTGCCACCATAAGGGGAGCTCAGGAGCCTACTGCATACTGAACCCAATAGTATCAGAGTGTACAGTAGTCTCTTCAGCTCCATTTAGTGGTGACCTCAGGTAGTGCATGTATAGAGTGAATTTGGAGCCTTGTATAGTAATAAATTAGATCTGACTGCTATAAAGACATATGACTGGACTTATAATAAACTTATTTTCTGGTATTCAAAGCTGGTTACAGGTTTCAAGTTTGGTGTTGGAATCTGAAAGCAATTGCAACTCTTTATATTCTGCCTATTGCCTAAATATTTCTTTTTATGGAGACTTTAGTAACATGAGGTTTTGTTCTGGTTCACAGCTCCGGTCTCAGCAGTGACGCTGACCAGTAACACATCCGAGGTGCTCTGGACAGGACAGGACTCGGCATCTCTCTATTGCTCAGCTCAGGGTTCAGCCGTCAACTTCTCCTGGAGTCTAAATGGAGAACCAGTGTCCCCGAACCCTCCATATTACAGTACCCAGAGTGATTCTCCTCCAAACTCCACTCTCACAATCAGCCCTGTCTCCAGGCATGACACCGGACCATTCACCTGTATGGCATCCAACTTGGCAAATAGTGAGACCAGCAATGCAGTCAACATAACATTGGGACGTAAGTATTTTGTAACATTATGGTTTGTGGTTAATTACGGATAAAATGTGTTTCCTAAAAAGTCACAAATTGTGCTGACACAGAATGAAGACTACATACACAGAAATATTATGTCGCAATATATAAAATATTGCTTTGTTGGTAATCCGGACATCTTTATGTTTTCTGCATTCAGCAGCCCTAATTGCCCCATCTATCAGTATAATCTCTGATCGTATTGTTCATGGCACCAATGTGACTCTCCAGTGTGATGCTGGGAACCAGAATGTGACTTCTTACACTTTCCACCGTGATGGTCAGAAGATGATCTGCTTTGAGCCAAATGTGATCTGCAGGGGATCATTCCTGGACTTCACTCCGGTATCGGAGAATGACAGTGGATCCTACACCTGTACCATCCAGAACCCTGGCAGCACCAACACCAGCGACTCCCTGCGTCTGACTGTATCACGTGAGTGTGTTCTTCAATTTAAGCCAAAGTTATGAACTCTCCAGGAAAATGGCAGACTTCATGGACTTCCGGAAGAGATGGCAAATCTCCCGGTAGCATGATTAATTTTCCCGATACCTCCCGAAACGAAAATGTTTTGGAAGGTTTCATCCACATAGGGGATATGGAAGGGGATGAGAAAGAAGTGTTGAGGGAATGTAGCCTGAAAAGGGTTGTGACTACAGAAATAATTTGTGGTAGACACTCTCTTCCTGGAAGACTTTAAAGTGGGAAGACGGGTTACGATGATTGATATAATTTGCAGGTGGTTGTATGAGTGATGACCCCAAGTAGTATTCTTCGGTGATCAAGCGACTGGAGTTATAATCATACACTTGGAAGATCAGGATATATCAGGAACGATATAAGACATGACTAGATAGGAGGATGTCTCTGAGCAATGCTATTTTTGTGACTGCAATATATGATCGCTTTCTGGAACAGATCTTTCAAACTCCTCAAGGGAGGGACTTAAACTGAAAACTAAATGTTATACTACAGATCCTGGGATTTCGTGTAACATTTTCCTGGAGAACAGGCAATAGTAGGATGGTTTCTATGTGAATATTATTCTAATATTTTCTTTTGACAGTACCTGTATCTGTAGTAACCCTGACCAGTAACACATCTGACCTGTTACTGTGGCCAGGGAGGGATTCCGCTTCTTTACGGTGTTCATCTAATGGTACAGATGTCACTTACTCCTGGAGTCTGGATGGAGCAGCGTTACCGCAGGATCCCCAATACCAGCTCACCCTAAATAACTCCATGCTCATAATAAACCCGATCTCCACTAAGGATAATGGATATTTCATGTGCACATCTAAAAACTGGTTAAAAAGTGAAAACAGCAGTAGACTGTACCTCAACCTGGCCTGTGAGTATCTAAATAATACATTTTTTTTATAATAATAGTATAAATTCTACTAGCAAATGCTACTAATAATGAGTAATTTATTTATGCCCTAAATCCCGTGCTTATAGAAGAGAATACCTCCAAAAATGCAGGACCTTTTCTAAAAGCTCAGTTTTTTAACAATATATTGTTAGTTGTAAAATTTTAATTTTTTAAATATTTTTTTTTCTAAAACATTTACCTGTCTGCTGCCACTACTAGGGGGAGCTAAGGAGCTTACTGTATACTGAACCCAGTAGTATCAGAGTAAACAGTAATCTCATCAGCTCCTCTTAGTGGTGACCTCTGGTAGTACATGTCTATGGAGAGAATTTGAAGCATTGTAGGATAAAAAATAAGTTCTGACTGCTATAAGACATATGGTTGGACTTGGATATGGCAAATCTCTCCGCCGTTACCTCCTGGCAGGGCTGCCAACCGTCCAGAAATTCCAGGACAGTCAGTATATATAGGACACCTTTCGCCCTGTCCGAATAAAAACTTTTTTATGCGTCCATGATATTTTTTAAAGCTTAAGAAACAGATTCTTTTGACTATAATTCATCAATTTACAGTTTACACTGAATACAGCTAATGTCTTTATATCAGAATTATGGGCTACGCAAAATGATTTATTATGGTTTTCCAATGGGCCCACAGAAAATATTTGTCCGTGGTCTTTTGAAAAGCTGTCCAGAAAAAATAGAATGTAAAGTTGGCAACTCTGCCTCTTGAAATGCAGCATTGCTTGACACCCCAATGTAGGGGATATGGAAGAATTGGGGATAGGTGTAAAAGAAAATAATGTACGAAGGTTGTGTAAGACTTTGCCTAAAAGTTGGCAAATAGGATTTAAACCCAGTACCTCGAAACATTAGCAAAATCCTACCTACTATGAAAAACCAACCCAATCCAACCCCTTCGTTTTCCCGTTCAAGTAAAAATGGCATAATAAAATCAGGAATGTAGAACGATTTGCTCTGGAATTTTACCGAACACATTAGATTTCTATTGGATGATCCCATTTTATTTCAACAGGATGCAATAACAATCGAATGTCTTCATAGTGGATAAAACACTGTGTTATATCTCATGCAGAAAGCAATGGAGACTGCGCATGATAGATATATTTTCTCTATTGTGTGATGTAACAATCCCCCAGGCCTTATCTTCACTTTAGGCCCCATAATTAAAGCCATCTAACATGAAAGCAGGCCCATAGCAACCAATCACAGCACAGCTTTCATTTTCCCAGAGCAGTTTATCAAGTGAAAGCTGAGCTCTGATTGATTGCTATGGGATACAGGGCTTTGTTTTGATAAATGAGGCCTGTTGTGTTAGTTTCACCCTGAATTTTCCTTCAACCATTGAAACCATTGTCAGTCCCAAATTAAAATCATTCTGTTCAAGACCAATTTATTGTTGTCATCAATTCACAAGTTTTAAAGTAGACCACACATTCAAAATTTACCACAGTGCAAGAAATTTAGCACGCCTTGTTAGCTATAGTCCAAACGTTTCCTTACGCCAAACCTTGCCTGATTATGGCAAAATAATGGTACATGTCATTAATAAATCTAGCTCAGTTTAGAAATCTATTGAGCCTGACCTCAAATATGATGAAGCATGTGGTATTATAGCTCCATTCCACAATGACTTATAATATGGCAGTCATAGAAGTCTACTGTGCTTGCATATGATGCCAGATTCATATGGATGGACACAGAGATTAATTCTCTTAAACGGTTAACAGAAGCTGGACATATTGGTAAATTAAAGACCATCATGTCAGCTGACTCCAGCCTCCCGAACCACGACACAGACTGTGTTATTGCAGTCATGTATGTTTTACTATGAAATCAAGGATTTCCAGAGAAAACATGCTTTGCAAAGTCGGCCGGCTTGAGACTATGCATCTCGGGTGACTAGTCCGAGGACAGTCCACAGTGGCTTCTCCTCGCCCAGATCCCTTGATTGACAGATCTCTCCATACTTTTGTGTATAGTAAGAGTCTTGCCAGTGATGGGGGGCATAGCAGGGAGAAGCTGCTTGGGACCAGCCTTGGACTAGTCATCTGAGAACATAGGCACTAGTCAGCTTTTCAAAGCATGATTTGTCTGAAACACCTGCATTCAGGAATAAAACATACATAGATGCATTAACGCACCCGGTGTCTGATTTATCCTGCACGTGGTTCCCTTTAAAAGGAATGCACCACCAAGTAAATTTATTACCTACTGCATAGGTGATAAATGCTTGATCGCCAGGGGGCCATTTGAGAACAAGGGGTCCCAAAGTTGTTACCTGTGAATTCCATTCACTTTAATGGGAGCGGTTGTAAGAGAGTTGGGAAATTGGGATGAACGGACCCGTGGAAGTTTGGGTTTATCAGGTTCGACCGAACGATTCGGGTACCAGAACTGTACCTAAATTTGAACGTGAACCGCAACCCCTCTCTCTCTCTCTCTCTCTCTGTTACCCGTACTCCTGAACTGTAAAATGGACTTCCAGGAGAAGTCCGTGTTTGGAGTTCAGCACTGGAAACTAGTGTTTGATAGAGATGAGCGGACCTGTTGAAGTTTGGGTTCTGGTACACGACCCAAAATGTATTCTAAAGTTTAGTTCGGATACCAGAACTGTACCCAAACTTGAACCAGAACCCAAACCCCATTAAAAACAATAAAGAACTGAACTTCTGAGCTGAAAAAATTATCCCTCCCTCTCTCATTCTCTCTCTGCAACAGACTTCCCCGAAACGCCGAACATTGCAACGGACTAAAGTCTGTGTTTGGCATTTTGCATGGGACACTAACTGTCCAGTACGAACCCCAAACTTTTAAGTTCAGGTTCGCTCATCTCTAGTGTCCGGTACATACCTCGAACTTTACAGTTAGTTTTTGATCATCTCTACTGGGAAATGTTTGCTTACCTTTTTACGAGTTACTGTGGCAAGTTGTCGGGTTGGAGCACCGACACTAATGTGGTGCATTGTTTTCTTGTAAAGCCATGTTGGTGCCAACTCATCTTGGGCAAATTGACCGTTTTTCTATTCTAATATATGTACAATGACTCAAAAGTTTATTCTTTTGCAATATGCGTGGGTGTTTTTGGAGTACATGCAGTAGGAGTTGGGATGGAGGAAGAATTGAAAATAAATTTTATGCTAAATATTGGACTTCTAGTTTGGGAATGTCCTGTAATATATTGCAGGAGAATGGCATTAGTATGATGATCTTGTCGGAGTAATTTTGGTAAGAACCTTAACGAGATCCAGTAGTTACCCGAATACTCCCGTATTGTGTATGTAAGAGAGCAGGACACAAAACAGGGACAAAATAGCATACAACAAAGCCCTTATGCCACATAAGAGTGTGCTCACAATATTATTAAAGGCAATCAGGGCATTTACCATTTCAATCTCTTTTTCTAATGTTCAAAATTGTCCTGATTTTTTCTATTGTCAGTACCTGTATCTGCAGTAACCCTGACCAGTAACACATCCGACGTGTTACTGTGGCCGGGGAGGGATTTGGCTTCTTTAAGATGTTCATCTGTGTAGCCCAGCTTCGCAGGTACACATGAAAATCCAGGAAAGTGCACTGGAAGGTAACAGCCAAAGCTTGATATGCATTCACTCATGTCACTCACACTTAGACACACCCATATAGGTATATAAGTTTGTGGGAGGCAGTGTAGAAGGAGCCAGACTGTGTGTTTCCTGTCTGAGAGGAGTTCGGAGTAGATACTTCAGCCGCCTGTCTGAGGACAGTGAAGTTCAGTTGACAGAGGTCCTGAACTGGGAGAATACTGAGAGCTGCTCCGTGAGCTTCAACAAGGAATGGGAGATTCAGCTTCTACAAAGCAGTGCTTATGTTAAGAGCGGAAAGCAGGGTGAAGGGCACAGTGGAGAAGACAGAGCAGTGCCTTAGGTAGTGAATTACCTGCACTAATTATCCGGTCACTGGGGACCGAAGCGTCATTACTGTTTCAAGCATAGTGACAAGAAAACCAGAGGCTCGCTGGACTACAGGTCGCAGGAGCAAGCCCTTAGTGTCAATACGTAACCGGAGTCAGATGGAATAGGGACTTTGAGTTAAGGCATTGACAAAAGTAAGAACCTAGTTTCATCACGTGGAAGGCTCCACCACAATATTGGCCGGGCAGTACAGTTTCAGAGTTAACTACGCTTTATGCAGGTTGGACTCACCTACATATTGGAAGTTAAGGAGGCCTCTAACCTGCTCGGCTGCTACCTGAAGGTGCACTCTCCACCCCGACCAGCTTCCCGGGATCTGCTTGAACCATCATCAGTAAAAGGTATGAAAAGGAACTACCTTGTGTGGGACTGAATTCTTACTACACCCTGCATCATTCACACCATAGACTTCCAGGGACCCGTCTCACCTGTGGGAGACTTACTATCAAGCTGCCCCATAACATCCCCTGTGAAAGTCCTCATAGCAGCGCTGGTACACATTACCAGAAACCACAGGTGGCGTCACGAACTGTTTCTAATCCCCTGTAAATATTTCCCTAATCGCATTGACTGCCAGGGACACGGACCGAGCCACCGCTACCAGTGACAACTCCCATAGATTTCCATGGGCTCGGCTCCGAGTACCCCATAGCCCTGGTATCCACAATTGTGGGGCGAGTCACATCTAGTGGTACAGATGTCACTTACTCCTGGAGTCTGGATGGAGCAGCGTTACCACAGGACCCCCAATACCAGTTCACCCTAAATAACTCCATGCTCATAATAAACCCCATCTCTGATAAGGATAATGGATATTTCATGTGCACAGCTAGAAACTGGATAAAAAGTGAAAACAGCAGTAGACTGTACCTCAACCTGGCCTGTAAGAATATACCATATAGAAAAAAAGTTTATCTTAATAATATTACTACTGCAACTAATGAGTGCTTTGATTTTCCTGCAAACTAAGTGTTTCAAAACGAAAATACTTCCAAAAATACAGAAGCTATTTTAAAGGGAATTTATCAGCACAATTCATTCCCCTAAACTGTTTATATGTTCATTTTGCTCTCTGAGATATAATGACATCCACACATTTTAATCATGTAATCTGTTGTTCCTTGACTGAAAAATTGCTGTTTCAATTCATATGCAAATTAGGCTTACGTGCTCTGGAAGTATAAAAGCACTTGCCAAGTTTCTGCCTCCCTGGATCTTTTCCCCACCTAAGCTCCACCTTCCTCTGCATGACTGACAGCTCACTGGCTTGAATATATAGCTTAACATGTATTAACATAACTGTCAGTCAAGCAGCGGAAGGTGGTCCTAGAGGAATAATAAAGTCAGGAAGGTAATGAAGGAAGGAAATTTGGAGAACTCTATAATTAAAACTAAGCTCTGTCTGATATAAAGATACATGGATGATATGATGATTATTGAACTATTGTTTGGTGCTCAAGGCTGGACATTCTCTGGATGTATGATGTTGGCTACGCAAAGCAATATAAACTCTTAATTTTCTACATTTTTCCTAAATATTTAATTTTATGGAGAATTTAGTAACAGTAGGTTATGTTCTGGTTCACAGCTCCCGTCTCGGCAGTTACGTTGACTAGTAATACATCCGCGGTGCTCTGGGCAGGAGAGGACTCAGTGTCTCTCCATTGTTCAGCTCAGGGTTCAGCCATCACCTTCTCCTGGAGTCTAAATGGAGAACCAGTGTCCCTGAACCCTCCATATTACATTACCCAGAGTGATTCTCCTCCAAACTCCATTCTCACTATCAGTCCCGTCTCCAGGCATGACACCGGACCATTCACTTGTACGGCATTCAACTTGGCAAATAGTGAGACCAGCAAAGCCCTAACCTTAACAATGGGACGTAAGTATTTTGTGAATTTAGAGTTTTTGGGTATTTTGGGGTAAAATGTATCTTCTAATTTAGTTTTAGAACAGATCCAAGTTGGTCGTGTTGACACATGATAAAACACAAAAATATTATGTCCCAATATATAAATTATTGTTTTTCTGTTGATAACGTCTTTCTGCTTTCAAAATTCAGATGCCCTAAATGCCCCATCTCTTAGTGTTATCTCTGAGCGTATTGTTGATGGCACCGATGTGACCCTCCAGTGTGATGCCGGGAATCAGAATGTGACGTCTTTTACTTTCTACCGTGATGGTCAGAAGATTATCTGTTCTGAGCTTGTGATCTGCAGGGGATCATTCTTGGACTTCACCCCAATATCTAAGAATGACAGTGGGTCCTACACCTGCTTGATCAAAAACTCTGGCAGCGCCAACACAAGCGACTCCTTGAGTCTGATAGTATCAGGTGAGAATGTTCTTCAATTTAAGCCAAACTTACAAACTATTTTGGACCACTCATGAGGCTCTCGGAAAAGGGTGGACAACCGGAAGTGATGCCAAATGTTGAAGCTTCCTGATACATTTCCGCTTCCAAATCGATTCTGGAAAGAAACTCTGGGAACATTATATCTAAGTAGTTGGTATGAAATGAGCATGGCGCTGGTCCAAAAGTGGTGTGGAGGGAGTCTAGCTTGGAAATGGTTGTGTCTATGGAAATAATTTGCGGTATAGTCTCTTCCTGAAATACCTTACTAGGGAAAGGAGGATAAAATAATTTATATAATTTGCAGGATGGTTGCATGGCCATTGGTTTTGGGTAGTATTCCTGGGTGATCAAGTGATTGTCGTAGTAATCATGCAAATGCAAGACCATAGGACCTGACTAGATAACGCAATATCTCAGAGCAGTTCTCATTTTGTGATTCTAATACTGCATATGATCAAGTTCTGTCACAGATCTCTCAAAATCCTCAGGTGAAGGGCTGAAAAATAAACTAAATACTAAATAATACACTGCGAATATTGAAATTTCATTCAACATGGAATTTAGGCATTTATATGTAAATATTAATTCAATTTTTTATATTGGCAGTACCTGTATCAGCAGTAACCCTGACCAGTAACACATCCAACCTATTAATGTGGCCAGGGAGGGATTCGGCTTCTTTAAGGTGTTCATCTAATGGTACAGATGTCACTTACTCCTGGAGTCTGGATGGAGCAGCGTTACCGCAGAACCCCCAATACCAGCTCACCCTAAATAACTCCATACTCATAATAAGCCCGATCTCCGCTACGGATAATGGATATTTCATGTGCACAGCTAGAAACTGGATAAACAGTGAGAACAGCAGTAGACTGTACCTCAACTTGGCCTGTGATATCTAAATTATAACAATACATAAAAAATAGTATAACCAATAATAATATTAATACTGATACGAATAAAGGGTTTAATTATCCTGTAAAAACCAAGCTTATAGGTGTTAGGGTTCAAGTTCCCACAGCTGCACAAGGGGAGTCTCGAGCCAGTCCCGCTGCGGTCCCCCATTCATCTCCGTCCACAGTGGAGCCTGCTCAGCTTAGACGTCAGTCCCAGCGTCTCGCCCAGTCTAACAGTGTGCAGAGGATTACTGCTGTTCCTCCAGGCTCTGCTATTGTGGCCAGTACTGGTTAGCGGCGAGCAGACGTCTTTAGGACAGTCCTTGTTTTCCCCTTCTGAGCATGCCCAGGGTGAGATCTCTCATTGGAGATCAGGGGTCACATGCTCAGGTACTGCAGCAGCTCCTATGGTCGCCAGGAAGGCCTGTGACTACTGGTGTTCTGGAACAAGTTTCATTGGTCCTTGTTTCTGGCAGGTCCTGTAGCTGTTACTATAAAAGGGTAGCATGGCTGGGCCGCCATGCGCTAGTATCAATCGTCATATGCTTTGCGCCAGTGTGGTCATGCGTGTGTGTGGTTAGAGCCCGGCTGAAATAAGCCCCTAGAATACCGACTTAATCTGTGAGGAGTTTGGTATGCTAGCTGGTCAGGGTCGGTGTCCTAGATGCCCTAGATTACCAGCATAACCGGTGAGGAGTTTGATTGCCGTATTCAGGGCCTGGCGTTCAGACGCCATAGATTGCGGGTGACTCCCGCTGAGGACATTAGCACATGATCACGCTTTATGTACGCTTAGCAGTTAACTGTGTACCTGGGTGCCTGACAGGACACAGAAGTTTGTCTCAGCGGCTCTGTGACGTAACAGGGTTCGCTTTCAACGCTAGACAGCGCCCTAGCGTGTTTATTTTGCGACTCAGTTATGTTAAGTGAGTTCGCACACATCGCCATATAGCGCTGCGGCACTCCTTCTAGCGGCTCTGTGAAATAACAGAGTTCGCACATATTGCCACAGCGCGTTACGGCGTTTATTTTGGCGTCTCTGCGGGATAACAGAGTTTGCTTCTTGCGCCATTTTACTAGCAGCAGGCTCCGCCTGCACGGTGGACCCGGGCTGCGAACGCACCTCTCCACATCATATATTTGGTGCGTTCAGCAGACCCTAACAATAGGTAAGAAATCCTAAAAAATGTATGGAAAATTTTAAGTTGTCAAAATTCTGTGCTGGTTCATTTCTAAATATCCTTATCCAGAATATTGTCATTGAGTCAAATGATAACATACTATCTGCCTGCAGCCACCACTAGGAGGAGCTCACGAGCTTACTGCATTCTGAACCCAATTGTAACAAAATATGCAGTAAACTCCTCTGCTCTACCTAGAGGTGGCTGCGGGTACTCTATGCATAGGTCATGAATTTGGAGCATCCGCTGATATGAAGACTCATGGATGGATTGATATTTTGAATGTACACCCATTGTCTTTCTCGTTTCTATGACTTTCAGTGCACACAGGTTTGGCAACACCTACCAGGTCGGTAAATGGAACTTTTGGAGGATCTGTGTATTTTGACGTATTTGTCGACCTCCCTGATGAATATCGCATAACGTGGGTCTTAGGAGAGACCGGAGATGTCACTGTGATTGCTGAGGTCAATCCTGGTAGTGTTCCCGAGTACCATCCTCAGTACAGGGGCAGAAGTCAGCTGTATCAGAATGAGACATTGAGGCTGGACAACCTGACGTCCGCGGATGAAGGACATTATAGTCTCTACGTGTATAATGAAAATACGTTCATCACTGAAATCATCTCCTATAATCTCAAACTTTTCTGTAAGTAATGACTTCTAGTTTTTTCTACTGTGAAAATTAAAATAGGGACACCTGGCCAGTGATCTCTGAGTAATATAAGCCTTTTGCCGATATTTCACTCCTTTGGCAGTCACAGGTACAAAGGTTGCAGATAAAATACAGTGACTTGAAAAAAATGTTCATACCCCTTAGACTTTTATACATTTTTTCACATAACACCTACAAACTTATATGCAATGCATTGGTATTTTTTGTGATATGCTAACACGAAGTATTAACTATTTGTGAAGTGTATAAAAAATGATACATGGTTTTCTAATTATTTTAAAAATTCAATTTTTTGCAGCATGTAAAAGGTTTTCTTCTATGATTGCTCTGTATTTAGCTCCATCCTCCATCTTCCAATCAAATCTGGCCAGCTTCCCTGCCCCTGCTGAAGAAAAGCCTGCCCACAGCATGATACTGGCATCACCATGTTTGATGGTAGGGGTGGTGTTTTCAGGGTAATGTGCAATGTTGGTTATCCACCACACATGGCATTTTGAATTTAGCTTAAAGAGTTCTCCTTCAGTCTTATCTGACCAGAGCATATTATTCCACATGTCAGCTGTGACCCCTACATGGCTTTTTGCAAGCTTCAAACGGGATTTTTTTATGGATTCATTTTAAAAATGTTCCCACTTGAGCTGTTAATCTCTGCAGCTCCTCTAGAGTGATCATGGTCCTCTTAGCGGCTTCTCTAATTGATCTCCTTTCTTGAGGTATCAGTTTAGGTGGACGGCCATGTCATGGTAGGTTTACAGTTGTTCATCATTCTATTTTTGGATGATGAATTGAACAGTGTTCCGTGAGATTTTCTGAGCTTGTGCTAATTTTTTGTAACCTAATTCTGCTTTATTTTTCTCCACAACTTTATCCCTGACCTATCTGATATGCTCATTGGTTTTCATGTTGCTGTTTGAGCCCGAATGTTTTCATACAAACCTCTGAGGTCTTCACAGAACAGCTGTAGTTGTACTGTGAATAAATTACATACAGGTGGATTCAATTTACTGATTATGTGACTTCTGGAGGCTATTATTCATTCAGGATTGTATTCAAGGGTATCAGATTACAGGGAGCTGATGTCCCGCTGTGACGGTCTTCATTAAGGAAGAGAGGTCTCAACTCTCCCTGGAGCTTGAACCCTAACTATCCCTGTCCATGTAGGTATTTTTAAAGGTAGATAGGCCCGAGACTATGTCCTTTCTATGCTCCTATAAAAACGCTAATGTGTCCCCTTCCCCACCACATGAGGTATGGGACGGAAATGAAAGGTAAACCAGGCACAAACACAAAACAGGGATAACAGAAAACCTCTATCATACAAAAGCACTAACCAACAATAGGAAAGAGGATAGGGACATGGAGGAATAAACTAAATGGGAAAAGGGAACAGGAGATAAACACACAAGTACATCACAACCAGGGCCGGCTCCAGGTTTTTATGGGCCCGGGCGAAAGAGTCTCAGTGGGCCCCTTTAACACAGACCACGATTCATGATGCACAGATACTGCAGAGAAATATGGGTATAGTACAATGCCAAACACTTCTTTTCTTCCATTACATGACTGCTATCTACAGTATTGTAAATTCTATAGAACTCAGAAACCGCCAAACCCTCACAGCGCACAGTACAGACCGGACAGTACAGTCCGCCATACAATATTATGGGCACCACATAGTCCTCCATACAGTATTATGGGCCAAATATAATGCTCCATAAAGAATATTGGACCCCAAATAATGCTCCATACAGGATACTGGTCCCCATATAATGCTCCATACAAAATATGGAGCTCTCCTCTGCACTGTGTTGCGTTCTGCACTGTTACGGCTCAGGAAAGGGTGCTGTGGAAAGACTCCCCATTATCATCATCATTGTCTCCCCATCATAAACATTGTCTCACCATCATCATCATCATTGCCTCCCCATCTTCGCCTCCCCATCATCATCATTTCCTCCCCATCATCATCATCGTCTCCCCATCATCATCATTGCCTCCCCATCATGATCATTGCCTCCCCATCATCATGATCATTGCCTCCCCATCATCATCATCATCGTCTCCTCATCATCATCATTGCCTCCCCATCATCATTGCCTCCTCACCACCATCACTGCCTCCCCCCACCACCATCACACAGACAGCACCACAGCACTCGCTCACATACACACACACAAAGCACCGCACTACATACACAGACGCAGGCAGATACAGACACACACACACTGATACACACAGACACCTCACATCTCACCTGTCCGGTGCCCGTGCTCTCTCTACCACAGCCGGCCGCTGAATGATGATGTCATTCAGGGGCGCTGCTGTGAGAGCCCGGAGCTGCGGAGGCACGGGGAGAGGTAAGTATTGCGCCGGCTGCTGCCGGGGCCCTGAGCAAGCGGGGGGGGCCCAATGGCGGTGCTGGCACTGCTCTCATCCGCTAACGGGCGCCGGGGTGCCCGACGGCGAGTGGGCCCCCCACCTGCTCAGGGCCCCCCGCCTGCTCAGGGCCCCGGTACTTGCCCGGGTAGGCCGGGTGCTGACGCCGGCCCTGATCACAACCTGCAGAACACCACAACCTCAACTCCAAACTTCAACTATTGAGCTTTAGCACACAGCACAGGAAGACGAATCCCCAATAGCAACAACGAACTCCTATTCAGCATAGCATCTCCTAAGGCCTCTTTCACACATCCGTCTTTTTGTATCAGGCATGATCCGTCCTATGCCTGAAGGGACGGATCCGGCGCTGAAACCAAAAAACTGATGCAACGGATCCGGTTTTTTGCTGGATCCGACCTGAACTTTTGAACCCATAAAAAGAGGGTTTGTGATGCCCGGAGACACTGGAAAATGTAGTAGTAGTAGTAGTAGTAGTAGACCTCGATTTCCAGAATCCGGATCAGACTTTTGCCGGATTGTACAAAAGTCTGATCCGGTTCCATTGAATTCTATTGTTTCCGGCTGCCTGATGCGCCGCTTCAGGCACATCAGACAGCTCCGGCAAAAAAAAAAAACCTTACATGCTGCGTTGTGTCCGGCCGCCGGAATGTACATTTCCGCCGGATCCGGACAAAAACGCATACAACGCACTGACATGCGGCGCCATCCGGCGCTAATGAAAGTCAATGCAAAAAAAAACGCATCCGGCATTACATTTCGCCGGATGCGGTTGGACAAAAAAATGCCGGAGGGCGCCGTCAGGCGCACAACGGATGTGTGAAAGAGGCCTAAGAGAAAGGAAGCAGAGCTTTCACTGGCAAGACAGAGAGGATCTGCCCAGGTTTTATAAGAAGAGTTAACAACCAGATCAGAAACAGCTGAAATGTAGCTGCCTGTTTCTGAGCAGCATAGAAAGGGTAGTTAACCACTTCAGCACCAAAGGAAACCAAATTCATTTAATATAGAATCCAAATACACAGGCTAAATGGAAGATTTGCGTGACACACTTGTGGCAGCTGAATACAAATACACATGACAAATTTCAGATTTATATTTTAAAATATTTGGAAAACCATGTATTACTTCTTTTAAACTTTACAAGTATTTTCTACTTTGTGTTGGTATATCATATAAAATCCCAGTAGAATACATTTAAGTTTGTGAGTCTAATATGAAAAAAATGGGAGAAAGTTAATGGGTATGAATGCTTCTTCAAGGCACTGTTTAGATTTTCAATTAGATATGTTCAAATGTAAATTATATGGATTCTTTTAGATTAGAAATAAATTCAAGTGAGCTGTAATATCAAAAACAGCCTCTAAGGTAGTGTGGCGCTGTTTCTAGTTGGAAGAAAAATAACCTTTTTTATTTAAATGGATGTATTTTAAGCTACAATTTTTTTTAAATTGTGTTTTATTAAAAATGTTGCCAAGTTTTCTTTCTGTATCCTCTGTATAGCCTATATATAAAAAAAAACTGGTGACAGATAACCTTTAAGAGGAATGTGTGGTCAAGCCAGAATATTCCTAGCATTGAAAGTTATCACCTATCCACATTATAGTGGATAACTTTCTGACTGGGAGGGGTCCGACTTCCGGAGCACATACCGATCCTGAGAACTGTTCTACAAAATTATTTAGATTTAAACCCTCCATAACCCTCTACATGCTCTGTCTAATATTGATCTGATATTTTCTTTTGGCAGCACCTGTATCTGCAGTAACCCTGACAAGTAACACATCTGACCTGTTACTGTGGCCGGAAAGGGATTCAGCTTCTTTAAGGTGTTCATGTAATGGTACAGGTGTCACTTACTCCTGGAGTCTGGATGGAGCAGCGTTACCGCAGGACCCCCAATACCAGCTCACCCTAAATAACTCCATGCTCATAATAAACCCGATCTCCACTAAGGATAATGGATATTTCATGTGCACAGCTAGAAACTGGATAAACAGTGAAAACAGCAGTAGACTGTACCTCAACTTGGCCTGTGAGTATCTAAATAATAACAATTCATAAAAAATAGTATAACCAATAATAATATTAATACTGATATATTAATACTGATACTAATAGGGGTTTAATTATCCTGTAAAAACCAAGCTCATAGGTAAGAAATCATAAAAAATGCAGGGACAATTTTAAGCTGTCAGAATTCTGTGCTTATTCATTTCTAAATATCCTTATCCAGAATATTGTCATTGAGTCAAATGATAACATACTATCTGCCTGCAGTCACCACTAGGGGGAGCTTGCGAGCTTACTGCATACTGAACCCAATTGTAACAAAGTATGCAGTAAGCTGAGCTCTTCAGCTCCACCTAGAGGTGGCTGCGGGTACTCTATACGTATGTCATGAATTTGAAGCACCCGCTGATATGAAGGCTCATGGATGGATTGATATTATGAATGTACACTCATTGTCTTTCTCTTTTCTATCACTTTCAGTGCACACAGGTTTAGCAACACCTACCAGGTCGGTAAATGGAACTTTTGGAGGATCTGTGTATTTTGACGTATTTGTCGACCTCCTGATGAATATCGCATAACATGGGTCTTAGGAGAGACCGGAGATGTCACTGTGATTGCTGAGGTCAATCCTGGTAGTGTTCCCGAGTACCATCCTCAGTACAGGGGCAGATGTCAGCTGTATCAGAATGAGACATTGAGGCTGGACAACCTGACGTCCGCGGATGAAGGACATTATAGTCTCTACGTGTATAATGAAAATACGTTCATCACTGAAATCATCTCCTATGATCTCAAACTTTTCTGTAAGTAATGGCTTCTAGTTTTTTCTACTGTGAAAATTAAAATAGGGACACCTGGCCAGTGATCTCTGAGTAATATACCGTAAGCCTTTTGCCTTTATTTCACTCCTTTGGCAGTCACAGGTACAAAGGTTGCAGATAAAATACAGCGACTTGAAAATATATTCGTAAACCTTAGAGTTTTACACATTTTTGCATACAACACCTACAAACTTATATGCATCTTATTGGTATTTTTTGTGATATGCTAACACGAAGTATTAAGTATTTGTGAAGTGTATAGAAAATGATGCATGGTTTTCTAATTATTTTAAAAATTAAATATTTTGCAGCATGTAAAAGGTTTTCTTCTATGATTGCTCTGTATTTAGCTCCATCCTCAATCTTCCAATCAACTCTGGCCAGCTTCCCTGCCCCTGCTGAAGAAATGCCTCCCCACAGCATGATACTGGTACCACCATGTTTGATGGTAGGGGTGGTGTTTTCAGGGTAATGTGCAATGTTGGTTTTCCACCACACATGGCATTTTGCATTTAGCTTAAAGAGTTCTCCTTCAGTCTTATCTGACCAGAGCATCTTCTTCCACATGTCAGCTGTGACCCCTACATGGCTTTTTGCAAACTTCAAACTGGATTTTTTATGGATTCATTTTAAAAATGTTCCCACCTGAGCTGTTAATCTCTGCAGCTCCCCCAGAGTGACCATGGTCCTCTTAGCTGCTTCTCTAATTGATCTCCTTCCTTGAGATATCAGTTTAGGTGGACGGCCATGTCGTGGTAGGTTTACAGTTGTTCCATTCTCCTTCTATTTTTGGATGATGAATTGAACATTGTTCCATGAGATTTTCTGAGCTTGTGCTAATTTTTTATGACCTAATTCTGCTTTATTCTTCTCCACAACCTTATCCCTCACCTATCTGATGTGCTCATTGGTTTTCATGTTGCTTTCTGAGCCCTAATGTTTTCATACAAACCTCTGAGGCCTTCACAGAACAGCTGTAGTTGTACTGTGAATAAATTACATACAGGTGGATTCAGTTTACTGATCATGTGACTTCTGGAGGCTATTATTCCTTCAGGATTGTATTCAAGGGTATCAGGGAGCTGATGTCCCGCTGTGACGGTCTTCAGTAAAGGTACTGCCACACTTAGCTATCCCGCTAGCGATCTCGTTAGCGTTGCATACTAATGAGATCGCTAGCGGGATTGTTTCTATATCGCTAAATGCTGCTGCATTTAGCGATATAGTTAACGACGCTATCGCCGTTAGCGATCTTCTTAACGACTTTAGCGGTACAAAAGTACCGCTAAATCGCTAAGAAAAGGTGCCACACAGCGATTAGATACTTACCCAGCGGGAGCGCCAGCGATGAAATAGGGTCCGGAACGATTCCAGCGACGAGCGAGATCACAGCAGGAAGCTAGTCGCTGGAAGCTGCCGCACTGAACAATATCGCTAACGGGATCGCTAAATAGTGACGTTTTTTAGCGATCCCGTTAGCGATATTGTTTAGTGTGGCATACCCTTAAGGAAGAGAGGTCTCAAACTGTCTCTGGAGCTGGGATCCTAACTATCCCTATTCATGTGGGTATACTTAAAGGTAGATAGGCCCGAGACTATGACCTTTCTATGCTCCTATAAAAACCCTAATCTGTCCCCTCCCCACCACATGACATATGGGACGGAAATGAAAGGTAAACCAGGCACAAATTTACTTACACACTAGAGATAATCTCTAAGGTATCAAGAAACAGCTTACTAAAAAATCCTTAGTTAAAAGATAACTTTTATTGAATATAATCTAAAATTTCACTTGTCCCCTAAACAGATTGTCTCACACAAATAGGCTCAGAAAGCTGCTGGGATAATAATAATATTATGCATGAAAAAATCTCCAGTCAGTTTTCAATGGCCAGTACCTAAAAAAATCTGGCTCGGATATATCCACGTCCTGATGCACTTATAATAACATTTAGTGCATCACTCCAACACCTCATCAAAAATATTAAAGTGTCTAGATACCATGCCCACTGATAACACCCTCACTGAGCCGTTTGGTGCAGAAAGTAAACTGACCCTAATGTCAAAAATAGCTGACTGCACTCCTACCTAGATGTGGAGGTTGGCACCCTAAGATATAACGAGATTGACGCCCCCGCTCGTCCGATGGCTGTCCCTTCTCTCCTATTACGTCCTATAAGATGCCATAGTTAGAAATAAAGGACCAGATGGTCTGTATTTATTAATATGGATATATCAGTTCTTCATGGATGGCAGTAATAAATGCAGTCAAGTATAAGAGTGTGAGAAAAGGAAAGGTAGTTCAGTCACCCTATGTCAGCACCCCACAGATAAATAAATAATGAGTTCGGGGCACCAAACTCCAGTCACACACACAAAAAGTTATTCAAGTAATCGCAGTACTTATATATCAGAAGTGGCAATAGTACATAAGGATCTACCTAAGATAAAGCACCACAGCTTAATAAATATACATGCACAGCATTCATAATCAAAATACATAATCAGATAGTCCGTAAGATTGACATTAGTCTAATTATATATAAATAACTGCGGTACTTATCTGAGAAGTTGCTGCGCAAATGTGACCGAGATGCCATCATGGCATAATGACTAGGTCACACTCCATAACCCTCGACGCGTTTCCGTCTCACAAGTGGGTTCATCAGGAGAGACATAATCAAGTGGCAGTAAGAAATTGTTCCAATGATGTTCCAATATTTTAAAATATTTGGAAATTCGTGTATTCTTTCTTTTAAACTTCACAAGTATTTTCTACTTTGTGTTGGTATGTCATATAAAATCCCAATAGAATACATTTAAGTTTGTGGGTGTAACATGAAAAAAGCGAGAAAGTTAATGGGTATAAATGCATTTTCAAGGCAGTGTATGGATTTTTAATTAGATATGTTCAAATGTAACTTATACGGATTCTTTTAGATTAGAAATAAATTCAAGTGAGCTGTAATACCAGATACAGCCTCTCGGGTAGTGTGGCGCTGTTTCTGGTTGGAAGAAAAATAACCTTTTTTATTTAAATGGATGTATTTTAAGCTACAAATATTTTTTTAAAAATTGTGTTTTATTAAAAATGCTGCCAAGTTTTCCTTCTGTAGCCTCTGTGTAGCCTATATATAAAAATATGGTGACAGATAACCTTTAATAGGAATGTGTGGTCAAGCCAGAATATTCCTAGCATTGAAAGTTATCACCTATCCACATTATAGGGGATAAATTTCTGACTGGGAGGGGTCCGACTTCCGGAGCACATACCGATCCTGAGAACTGTTCTCCAAAATCATTTATATTGAAACCCTCCATAACCCTCTACATGCGCTGCCTAATATTGATCTGATATTTTCTTTTGGCAGTACCTGTATCTGCAGTAACCCTGACCAGTAACACATCTGACCTGTTACTGTGGCCGGGAAGGGATTCGGCTTCTTTAATATGTTCATCTAATGGTGAAGATGTCACTTACTCCTGGAGTCTAAATGGAGCAGCATTACCACAGGACCCCCAATACCAGCTCACCCTAAATAACTCCATGCTCATAATAAACCCAATCTCTGATAAGGATAATGGATATTTCATGTGCACAGCTAGAAACTGGATAAACAGTGAGAACAGCAGTAGACTGTACCTCAAATTGGCCTGTGAGTATCTAAATACTATTACATAAAAAATAGTATAACCAATAACAATATTAATACTGATACTAATCAGGGGTTTAATTATCCTGTAAAAACCAAGTTTATAGTTAAGAAATCTTAAAAAATGCAGGGCCAATTTTAAGTTGTCGAAATTCTTTGCTGATTAGAGATGGGCGAACCCAAACAGTAGAGTTGGGGTCCGTACACAACAACTATAGTTCGTGCATGGACCCCGAACACTGACTTCTCCAGGTAGTCTGTATAACTTTTCGGGTTTGAGACCTCGAGGATCAGGTCTTTCCCATGCTGTCATCTGCATGATAGGGAGAGAAACAACGGCACTCTGATTGGTGGTAAGATTTTTACCACCGTTCAGAGCGCTGCAGCTGAGCAATCAGTTGTGACCGACGGTAAAAAGTTTACCTCCGGTCACAGACGTTGGCTGATGGTAGACTAATACACCCATCAGCCTACACCTGCTGTCGCTGTTTATAGCTAGAGCAGGCGCAACTTATGGGATTATTCATTCATATAGCCTGCGCTTTAAAGAAAGAAAGAAATAAACCAGCGTGGGGTCTGTTTTTGATAACCAGCATGGCAAAACAGACAGCTGCGCTCAGCAGCCCCCAGCTGTCAACTTTATCATGGCTAGTTATCAAGAATAGAGGGGTCGCCCACTATATTTTTAAAAAATGAATTAAATAAATAATTTAAAAAAACAACGGAGGCTGGTATTCCCAGGCTGATAAGGGGTCATGGATATTGGCCCCCCAGCCTAAAAATAGAGGTCTGCAGCCACCACAGAACAGACACGTCTATTACATGTGACGATTCTGGTGCTTTACCTGACACTTTCACCTAGCCATATAGCCATGACGAGTGGGGTTAATATTTGTGGGGTACATGTCCCCTTTGTATTGTCAGGTGACATCAAGACCTCAAGTTAGCAATGGAGAAGCATCTATAGAGCTCCTATCCATTACTAATCCTATAGTTATATTGTGAATAAACACACAGCCAGAATAAAGTCCTGTATTTGAACTAAAATACATCCCATTTTGCTTTTTTATTTAAAAATACCAAACACAGTTATACTCACCTTACACCCATTCCACTAAAGCCCTGGTCTCCTGTGAAAAAACAAAAATAATAAACAACCATATCCCTCACCTGTCTGACATACTCTCCCATGCAATAATCCAGGTCTACAGTGAGATCACCACTAGCACCATGAGAAAAAGTCTTACGATGCAGCGCTGAGCTCAGTGAGTTCACAACAATTCACAGTGAGAAATGTCTTTTTCATTTATGTATTTACAGCTCCTCCAGCTGATGAATACTCCCATCAGACGGCGCTGTTATTAGCGACAATGTTCAAAGGTAGAGATGGGAGACCCCGAACAGTAAAATTCAACATCCGTACTGAACACCTACTGTTCAGGCACGGACACCGAACACGGACTTCACCAGAAAGTCTGTATTACTGTCCGGGTTCGGCCCCCTGACTGCTCATGACAGTGCAACAAACACTGCTTCTGATCGGCAGTAAAATTATTGCCGCAGTTCCCAGAGCCCGAAGCTGTAATTGGCGTTATAAAGTTTACCTTTGGTCACTGGCGTTGGCTGATGGGACTACTGCTCCAAAAAGGCACATCTATTAGATGTGTCATTTCTGGCACTTTGCCCTGCTCTTTCCATTTGCCCTGTAGCGGTGGCAAGTGGGGTTCATATTTGCGAGGTTGATGTAATCTTTGTATTGTCCGGTGACATCAAGCCCACAGAATAGTAATGGAAGATGTCTATAAGACATCTGTCCATTATTAATCCTATAGTTATATTGTAAATACTCCCATCAGCCACTGCCTGCTCTCACTGTTATTAACAGCAACAGACTTTAGATCATGGGAGAAGTAGTCCCATCAGCCTTTTTACCTCCGATCACAGCTGTAGGCTCACTCTGTCATTTGACATTGTGGGAACCACAGTAATGATTTTATACCCGATCAGAAGCAATGTTTGCCGCACTGTCATGCACATGACAGCTTGGTAACACTGGATGTTCGAACCCCCCATTCAACTGAATGGGGTCCAGGTTCGGGTCCAGTACTGTTCTGGTAACCGAACCCAAACTTTTTTTTAACTGTTCGGTCAAACCCGCCTGAACCAAACATCCAGGGTTCCGCCCATCTCTAGTCGTAGGCTGATAAGAGTAGTAGTCCCATCAGCCGACGCCTGCAACCGGAGGTAAACTTTTTACCTCTGGTCACAGCTGCTGGCTCACATTGTCATCTCACAGAGTGGAAGACACAGCACTCTGGCCAGCAGTAATGATCTTACTGCTGATCAGAGCCAGTGATTGCCACGCTGTCATGCAGATGATAGCATGGCAAATAATGAATGTTCAGGCCCCACAGTCTTCTGAAGGGGATCTGGGTTTGGGTACTGCTCTGGCACCTGAACCAAACTTTTTTTAACTGTTCAGCCAAATACATCGAACCCGAACATCCACGGGTTCACCCATCACTAATATTGATTAATTTCTAAATATCCTTATAGCAGTCACAGCTCCATTTTCAGATACTGAGTGCTAAATCCCCAATATGATCATTGGGCCCCGGCAGCAGCCGGCGCAATACTTACCTCTCCCCGTGCCTCCGCTGCCGCAGTTCCGGGCTCCAGGGGGCGCCTGCAGGGCGCCCGCACTTCCTCTCACAGCAGTGCCGCTGAATGACATCATCATTCAGCAGCCGGCTGTGGCAGAGAGAGCGCGGACGGACGCCGGACAGGTGAGATGTGAGGTGTTTGTGTCTGTGTATCAGTGTGTGTATCAGTGTGTGTATCAGTGTGTGTGTATGTAGTGCGGTGCTTTGTGTGTGTGTATGTGAGAGAGTGCTGTGGTGCTGTATGTGTGATGGTGGTGGGGGAGGCAGTGATGATGATGATGGGGAGGCAATGATTATGATGATGGGGAGGTGATGATGATGGGGAGGCGATGATGATGGGGAGGCGATGATGATGGGGAGGCAATGATGATGATGATGGAGAGGCGATGATGATGGGGAGGCAATGATGATGGGGAGGCAATGATGATGGGGAGGCAATGATGATGATGATGGGGAGACAATGATGATATTAATGGGGAGGCAATGATGATGATAATGGGGAAGCAATGATGATGATAATGGGGAGTCTTTCCACAGCGCCCTTTCTTGAGCCGTAACAGCGCAGAACGCAGCAGAGTGCAGAGGAGAGCTCCATATTTTGTATCGAGCATTATATGGGGACCAGTATCCTGTATGGAGCATTATTTGGGGTCCAATATTCTTTATGGAAGATTATATTTTTCCCATAATACTGTATGGAGGACTACCGTATTTTTTGGACCATAAGACGCACTTTTTTTCCTCCAAATTTGGGAGGAAAGTGTGGGTGCGTCTTATGGTCGGAATGTAACATGTGGGGAGGGGGGCAGGGGGCAGCGGTGGAGTGGGATCAGCAGGAGGCAAGAAAATATCCCCTCTGCTGCAGGAAACAAGCGCTGGGGAAACCCCTAGTCCCTACTTAAGTGCAGTGAATATTAATCAGCCGCTTCCCCGCCCACCTATCAGCTGAGCAGTGAGCAGGGAGCAGCAGATCACAGAGCCACACAGTTTCCCCAGCGCCTGATTCCTGCAGCAGCTGGGCAGATCGGTGTCTGAAGGAGAAGGAGGCAGCAGGAGCAGTTGGCATACCTGACAGCCTGGGGCTGTGCTGATGGGAGGCTGAATACTCCTGTGAAGGACCTGTGATGAGGTCATGAAGAGGGCGGGCTGGAACATCACATGACCAAAGCCCTGCCTCTTCATGATGTCATCACAGGTCCTTCAGACACACTGTACAACAGAGAATTAATTAAAAGGTTAGGCTACTTTCACACTTGCGTTTTTTTGTGCAGCGCATCATGCGCACATGAAACGCATACGTGTCACATTTCTATCAACTCTGTCTCTATCATCTCTGTCTCTATCATCTCTGTCTCTATCATCTGTCTCTATCATCTCTGTCTCTATAATCTGTCTCTATCATCTCTGTCTCTATAATCTGTCTCTATCATCTCTGTCTCTATCATCTGTCTCTATCATCTCTGTCATCTGTCTCTATCATCTCTGTCTCTATCATCTCTGTCTCTATCATCTCTGTCTCTATCATCTGTTTCTATCATCTCTGTCTCTATAATCTGTCTCTATCATCTCTGTCTCTATAATCTGTCTCTATCATCTCTGTCTCTATCATCTCTGTCTCTATCATCTCTGTCTCTATCATCTCTGTCTCTATCATCTATCTCTATCAACTCTGTCTCTATCATCTGTCTCTATTTCTATGCAGCATGTATTTCTATGCAGCCGCACGATCCAGTCTGAGTGCCGGCGGCAGTTCCGGGTGTTCATGCGAGAGACTCACACGAAATCGTGTGAGTTTCTCGCATGTGTGACCCCGGCCTTATACTCACCCTCCAGCGTCTTCACATAGTAGTTTACAGACACCACACTGGTCCCGCAGCACCATCTACTACCCGTAGCTTCCAACATAATAACATACTATTATATATAATAACACCACATATAATAGTATGTTATTAAATATTTTACCACATTTTTTGCTTCAAATATATTTTTCCCTATTTTCCACCTCTAAAACCTGGGTGCGTCTTATAGTCCGGTGCGTCTTATAGTCCGAAAAATACGGTATGTGGTGCCCATAATATTGGAGGACTGTACTGTCCAGTCTGTACTGTGCGCTGTGAGGATTTGGCGGTTTCTGAGCTATTGCAGAATTTACAATAGATATCACTCATGTAATGGAAGAAGTGAAGTGTTTGGCATTGTACTATACCTATATTTCTCTGCCGTATGTGAGCATCATGAATTGTGGTCTGTGTTAAAAGGGCCCACTGAGACTCTTTCGCCCGGGCCCATAAAAACCTGGAGCCGGCCCTGAGTAAATGATAACATACTATCTGCCTGAAGTCACCACTAGGTGGAGCTTACGAGCTTACTGCACACTTAACCCCATTGTAACAAAATATGCAGTAAGCTCCTCAGCTCCACTTAGTGGGGGATGCGGGTAGTCTATGCCATGAATTTGAAATATGGTAAACTACAAAATGGGCTCTGGCTGATATGAAGACAAATGGATGGACTGATATTGTGACTATACACTTTACACTTACTGAAAATACGTTCATTACTGAAATCGTCGCCTATGATGTCAAACTTTTCTGTAAGTAATTACTTCTAGTATTTTTCTGCACTAAAAATTAAAATAGGGACACCTGTCCAGTGATCACTGAGTCAAATAAACCTTTTGAAATATTTCACTCCTTTGGCAGCCACAGGTATAAATGTAACAGATACAATAGAGTGCCTTGTAAAAATATCCGTGCCACATGAACTTTAAGGCCGGCGTCACACACAACGACAAAAAATCGGTCCGTTTTAGACGGTCGATTGTCGGATCAAAATGCAAACATCACACATCCTTCTGGCATCCGATTTTCCTTCAAAGATGCGATTTAGTCGCATGTGTGTGTACCTTGTAACTTCCGATTTTCATCCGACTTGCGAGAATTTCTCGCAGGCTTGCAAAACTGACATATAATGGATCCAAAAGAATAGTATTTCAATCACAAAAAAAAGAATATATATATACACATAGAACACATATATATATATATACATGTCATTGTGACATGTATATATACATATATTTATAGTTCCTAGACTTCTACATACTGTAATAGCCGCTAATTCAATTGCCGGCTTTTGTGAAATCACAGAAGCCGACATGAAATGATATATTGTTTCCACACAGTTAACCATGTCATTTCCTGTATTTTGATATTTGTTTAGAACTTACAATTACATGAGTGTATTTGTGCAAAATTTCAGACATGTAGGGGTTAATTAAAGGTGTAAATTCGTTGAAAAAAAATGCGTGGCCTCCCGCTGTATTTTCTCCACCAGACAGACAAAGCAAGCGAGTGGGGGCAGATAATAACAGCCTAGGGAGGGTACATTTTTTTGGTGCCCCCCCTGGCTACTAACATCTGCCCCCAGACACCCCAGAAAGGGCAAATCTATAATTAGATTCGCCCTTTCTGGCACTTTGCCCGTCTATTCCCATTGCCCTGTAGCGGTGGCGAATGGGTTAATAATCTCACCTTAATGTCACCTTAGTATTGAAAGGTGACCTTAAGGCAGGTTAATAATTGAGAGCTGTCAATTAGACAACTATCAATTATTAATCCTATTGTATGATAGAAAAATCAAACACACACAGTTTAATAAAAAAGAAGTTTAATGAAATAATCACACAGTTTTTGACAATATTTTATTTTCCTGCTAAAACCATTTCCTGTAATAAAAATAAAATAAAAAAGCAAAATGATTCTTACCAATCCGATGTACAGTCAGGTCCCACGGTGTAATCCATCAGAAAGGGTTAACAGGTTACAGGTCGCAGAGAGCTAATAATGCTGTCTCAGACCTGTATTCCCCTGAATGAATAAGTTACTCTCCCAACGAAAGGAGAGGAATAGATTCATGAATGGAGCTTAATTGATTTATTACAACTTTCACTTGAGTGACCTGACCTAAGGTGAAAGTGGATACAATCAATTAAGCTTCATTCATGAATCACATCCTCTCCTGTCGGCAGGAGATAAGCTCATTTATTCAGGAGCTATCAGATGAGCACGCAGGATTACTTGCGCTGCTTATCTGATTGCTAGTAGTTAACCCTTTGTGAAGGATTACATCGTGGGACGTGACAGATTGCCAGATAGGTAAGAATAATGTTGTTTTATTATTTTATATTTATTTTAGAAGAACAAGGGCTTCGAACGGATTAAGAGTTAAATAAAAGATGGTCAAAAATATGTGTTTTTATTTCATTAAAATTATTTATTCTTAAAGTGTGTGTGTGTTTTTTTATTTACTTCAATAGGATTAATAATTGATAGTTGTCTAATTGACAGCTCTCAATTATTAACCTGCCTTAAGGTCACCTTTCAATACTAAGGTGACATTAAGGTGAGATTATTAACCCATTCGCCACCGCTACAGGGCAATGGGAATAGACGGGCAAAGTGCCAGAAAGGGCGAATCTAATTATAGATTTGCCCTTTCTGGGGTGTCTGGGGGCAGATGTTAGTAGCCAGGGGGGGCACAAAAAAAAAGTACCCTCCCTAGGCTATTATTATCTGCCCCTACTCGCTTGCTTTGTCTGTCTGGTGGAGAAAATACAGCGGGAGCCCACGCATTTTTTTGTCAACGAATTTACACCTTTAATTAACCCCTACATGTCTGAAATTTAGCACAAATACACTCATGTAATTGTAAGTTCTAAACAAATATCAAAAGACAGGAAATGACATGGTTAACTGTGTGGAAACAATGTATCATTTCATGTCGGCTTCTGTGATTTCACAAAAGCCGGCAATTGAATTTGCGGCTATTACAGTATGTAGAAGTCTAGGAAATATAAATATATATATATATATACATGTCACAATTACATATATATATATATATATATATATATGTATTCTATGTGTGTATATCTATTCTTTCTATTCTTTATTAAAGCTGTCAGTGTGATTTTACAGTATAGCCGGGGATGAATTGCCGGCTTTTCTAAAGGACACCGATGCGATTTCATCGCAAGTCACACATGCGGTCCGTTTGTAATCAGATTTTTCATCGCTCCCATAGACTTGCATTGGCGATAGTCGACCCACAATCGGTGACAATCGCAGCATGCTGCGATTGCACACGGACGTTTAAAACGGACCACAAAAAATCTGATACTGGGAGCTGCTCCATAGATTAACATAGGGCAGACTGCAATACGATTTTTCATCGCATTGCAGTCGTCCGATTCTGTCGCCAGTGTGACGCCGGCCTTAGGCTGTGGTTCCACGGTCCGGAACCACAGCGCTTTGGACGGAGCGGAAATTCCGCACCGCCCAAAGCCCCGCCCCCTTTCTGACACGCGCTCTTTCCGGATGTGTTCAGGACACCTCCGGAACACATCCGGAAAGAACGCAGGGCTGCACAGCACAGCCCTGTGTTATTTATCTTTTACACATTGCTTGTAAGTGCAATGTGTAAAATGTGTAAGGGTATGTTTCCACGATAAGGAAACACTCCGGATTTGCTGCGTGTTTGGCGCTGTGCGTTGGCACAGCGCCAAACATGCAGCGTCCAGATGTTACAGCATAGTGGAGGGGATTTCAAGAAATCCCGTCTCCACTATGCGTAAAAATACGCAGGCGGAAGACCTGTGTTTCCGGACATGCTGCGGTCTGAAAAGACGCGCCGCATGTCCGGAAACGCAGGTCTTCCGCCTGCGTATTTTTACGCATAGTGGAGACGGGATTTCTTGAAATCCCCTCCACTATGCTGTAACATCTGGATGCTGCGTGTTTGGCGCTGTGCCAACGCACAGCGCCAAACACGCAGCAAATCCGGAGTGTTTCCTTATCGTGGAAACATACCCTTACACATTTTACACATTGCACTTACAAGCTTACATTTATGTTATTGGGATTTTATGTGATATACCAACACAAAGTAGCAAGTATTTGTGATGTGTAAAGAAAATGATGGATGGTTTTCTAAATATTTTAAGAATTAAATCTTTTGCAGCCTCTAACAGGTGTTCCTCCAGGATTGCCCTGTATTTAGCTCCATCCATCTTCCCAACAACTCTGACCAGCTTCCCTGCCCCTGCAGAAGAAAAGCCTCCCACAGCATGATACTACTACCATAATGTTTGATGGTGGGGGTGGTGTTTTCAGGGTGATGTGCAATGTTAGTTTTCCACCACAGAAAGCATTTTGCATTAGCCCCAAAAGTTCTATTTTGGTCTCATCTGATGAGATCTGATTAGAACACTTTCTTACACTTGTGAGCCTTGTCCCTTACATGACTTTTTGCAAATTACAAACAGGATTTTTTATGACTTGTTTTAAAAATTCTTCCTCCTGAGCTGTGGATCTATGCAGCTCCTCCAGAGTGACCTTGAGCCTCTTGGCTGCTTCTCTAATTAATGCTTTCCTTGCTTGGGATATCAATTTAGGTGGATGGCCATGTCTTGGTAGGTTTGCAGTTGTGCCATTCTCCTTTCATTTTTGGATAATAGATTGAACAGTGCTCTGTGAGATGTTCAGAGGCTATTTTTTAATTATAACACAATCCTTCTATTCTTATTCTTCTCCACAACTTTATCCCTGACCTGTCTGGTGTGCTCATTGATTTCATGGTGTTGTTTGATCCCTGATGTTCTCACACAAACCTCTGAGGCCTTCACAGAGCAGTTGTAGTTATACTGAGTAAACCGATTCCAACTGTGTATGATTTATTCTAAGTTTGTGATTTCTAGAGGCAATTGGTCACTCAGGATATTATTTAGGGGTTTCAGAATACATGGGGCTGAATTCAAATGCACAGCACAATTTTCAGATTTATATTTTTAAAATATTTAGAAAAACATTTATTGCTTCCTTTACACTTATAAACACTTGCTACTTTGTGTTGGTATATCACATAAAATCACAATATCATACATCTAAGTTTGTGAGTGTAACGTGAAAAATGTGGAAAAGTTCACAGGGTATTAACATTTTTCAAGTCACTGTATGTATTTAAAATTAGAGATGTTAAAATGTAACTTGTAGGGCTTGTATTAGATTACAAATAAATTCAAGTGAGCTCTATGGTAGTGTGGCACTGTTTCTGGATGGAAAAAAAAACACCAAGTTTTAAACGGATGTATTTTGAGCTACAAATATTTTTTTTAATTGTGTTTTATTAAAAATATTGCAGTTTTTCTCTTCTATAGCCTCTGTATAGCCTACAAACTAGAAAAACAGGGTGACAGAGAACCTTTAATAGGAATATGTGGTCATGCCAGAATGTTCCTAGCATTGAAAGTTATCACCTATCCACATTATAGGGGATAATTTTCTGATTGTGAGGACTCCAACTGCAGGAGCACATACCGATTCTGAGAACGGTCCTCTAAATATTAAATTACATTTAAACCCTCCATAACCCTCTACATGCTCTGTCTAATATTGATCTAATTTTTTCTGTTGTCAGTACCTGTATCTGCAGTCACCCTGACTAGTAACACATCAGACCTGTTACTGTGGCCGGGAAGGGATTCTACATCTTTAAGGTGTTCATGTAATGGTACAGGTGTCACTTACTCCTGGAGTCTGGATGGAGCAGCGTTACCGCAGGACCCCCAATACCAGCTCACCCTAAATAACTCCATGCTCATAATAAGCCCGGTCTCCACTAAGGATAATGGATATTTCATGTGTACGGCTAGAAACTGGAGAAACAGTGAGAACAGCAGTAGACTGTACCTCAATCTGGCCTGTGAGTATCTATAATGATAACATTACGCAAAAAATAATACAACCAATAAGAATATCAATACTGATACTAATAAGGGGTTTAATTATCCCTTAAATCCCATGCTTATAGGAGAGAAATCTTAAAAAATACAGGACCTTGTTTACATTTTTGAAATTCTGTGCTGATTCATTTATGAATATCTTTATAAGGGTCACAGCTCAGTTTTTCTGATTCTGAGCTTTAAATCCTCAAAATGGTATTTGAGTCAAATGATAACATACTATCTGCCTCCAGCCACCACTAGGGGGAGCTCGTGAGCTTACTACATAATGAGCCCAATAGTAACAGAGTATGCACTAAGCTCCTCAGCTCCACCTAGTGGTGGTGTGATTACTCTATGCCTATATCAGGAATTTGGAACATGGTAAAATACAAAACGGGCTCACACTGATATAAAGACATAATGTCTGGTGTCTTTCTCTTTTCTATCACTTTCAGTGCACACAGGTTTGGCAACACCTACCAGGTCGGTAAATGGAACTTTTGGAGGATCTGTGTATTTTGACGCATTTGCCGACCTCCCTGATGAATATCGCATAATGTGGGTCTTAGGAGAGACCGGAGATGTCACTGTGATTGCTGAGGTCAATCCTGGTAGTGTTCCCGAGTACCATCCTCAGTACAGGGGCAGAAGTCAGCTGTATAAGAATGAGACATTGAGGCTGGACAACCTGACGTCCGCGGATGAAGGACATTATAGTCTCTACGTGTTTGACGAAAATACGTTCATCACTGAAATCATCTCCTATGACCTCAAACTCTACTGTAAGTAATGACTTCTTGTTCTCAGTAATCACTGCATCAAATAAGCCTTTTGAATATATTTAACACTTTTATGAGGCCTTCACAGCTGTAATTGTACTGAGAAACAGGTGAATTCAATCTAAAACTTTTGCAACTTCTGGAGACTTTTTCAAGGCGCTGTGTATGTCATAGATGTAATATATTAATCTATAAGGCCATATCTTAAGAGGGGACATATGAGAACCCCATATTGAGGATTGAAGCATTGTCTAATTATAACCTAGGAAGTGAAAAAGAGCTTTCACTTCATTCCATTCCTTATTCAACAATGACCCCCTGTCATGAACAGGTAATTGAAGTGGGTGATCTGATGCAGATAGATAAGGCATCTATACCAGAGGCTGGGAGGCGACAAATATCACCTCCGGAGGAAACTGTTCTTGACTTTAAAGGAATTATAGCAGACTTTGTGGAGCCGGATTCCAGTTATGAAAATTGTTTTTTTTGTGAATGGCATAGGTCCTACAATTATGGGCAACATAGTTTCAGACTTCTGAAAAAGTGGCAAGCGTAACGCATTTACTTACATCACTAGACGGCCTGTGCACGAGCTCCAAATCTGTATTGAACCCATGGATATCTTTATGTATACCATGTTTCCAAACTAAGGAAAGCTAAAATCATGATAGGAAATATGGCATAAATATCTCCCACCTGGGACCTCCAGGTGGGTAGATATCATGGAAATCGGGGATACCATAATTTTTTGGGACCTAGTAACAGCCCATTCACCAGCCCTAATCTGAGGTCACCTAGGGGTGTTATGTGGGTGTGACTTTTATCTTATAAAAGTATATTTTGAATCATTGTCAGTCTTGCAAGTCATAGTTCGCTGCAGTTCTGTATTGTTTTCCTAAAAGTGTCTTTTCCCTCCACTAAGATCTGTGGCATTTCCACAACACAGGTTTAGTACTTTTCTTTTGTTATCCCTTTTTATTTTATGTAATTTTATATTATGTATTGTTTTGTTCCTGTTTTGTATCTTCTTTGTATGGTTTATAAACACTGCCTACATTCCCGATTACATTTTTACAATTTAAAAGCTTTGTTCCTCTTGCTCTATAAGCCGCACCACTGAAACCATATGCTATCTGTGATGGGTGTCCAAACAGCCTGTATAAATGATAAGTAGTGGCAGTGTATACATATTCCATGCGTTGGAATTGGAGGAATTTATACTATACGTTCACGGTGACCTTTCGAATATCTGGCCTAATAGCGAAAGCAGCTAGGGCCTCTAACATCAATTGCAAGTCAATTGCATACTTTTCGTGATGATTAGAGGCAGTGGAGTGTTGGTTTGTGACATATTGGTAACAGCGCGGGGCATATCGGCCTGATCCCCAGCTGGTTCCCTGACGAATTGATGGCAGCAGTGAGCTATCTGTGGGATTTCTCGGCTGTTCCCCTGACAGTGTATTATTAATCTGAGATGTTAAAATGCAACTTATAGTGCTTGTCAAACATACACAGCCAAGAGGGTCACACAGATCCACCCAATATTATCTTTTCTTCAAGGTAATGCAACTCTGCTGCCTCCATTCGCCAGGACAATTACGCAATTTTCTGACGATTTTCTGAAGCGGCTGCTTTCACTACTAGGCCAGTTATTGGGGAACTCACAGTAAGCGTGTGGTTTATACACCTCCGATTCCAATGTATGGAATATAAGTATATATCCCTGGCATGGTCACTGCCAGCTCTGCAAAGACAAATATACTCACGCTACCACCACCGATAATTTATACAGGCCGATTGGACACCCACTACTGATAGTGTATGACTTTGGAGTGCGGTGTGCAGAGCAAAAGGAATAGAGCTATTAAATCTTATATTTAATCCAGAAAGATGGGAAGTGTTTATAAAAATATACAAGATGACACAAAATGGGAACAAAATAATATGATATATACAATTACAGAAAATAAAAAGTATAGCAATAGAAACTTACAAAATCTGAGTCACGGAAACAGCTCAAGTTTACGGAGAATGTGGAACATGGATCAATCCAACACCAAAATGTATCTCCCTGGCATTGAACAAGGATCAAAATTGGCATTGGCTTTTTATTAGCTCCTAAGTTACGCCTACACACCTCCTCTTGATGACCTCATATGGGGAGGATTTGTTGGATGTTCTCAGCCCTTCAGGATTTTATGAAATCCATAACTTACAAGATATTTGCGCCTCTGAAGGTCCTGGGTGTTAATATTGACATCATATTTTTATCGTGATTTTACCTTTACAGAGGGACCAAATATGAGCTGGTTCACACTATCTATCAGACCCTTATTCAGTTGGAGGGATTCTAGTGGTCTTACAGTTACGTGAGTGAATGTATCATGTCGGTCCCTTCGCTACAACACCGGAAATCTATATCCCATAAATATTTGACTGTTACAAAACCACAATATTTATATCTGGACAATGAAGACACCACTGCTAGACCCTTCTCTCATTAGGATCTTTTCATGACAGGAAGAGCTACCTCTAGAGGTGCTAGATTTTCGCTTCCCTTCCTCTTTGAATCTACAAATCCCAGTCTGGGTGGCTGTTTCCCACAATAAATATTCTGTTTTAACCACCTGGACACTGCAGGATGTCTCGGCCTCAAAGAGGTTAAAGTGTTCTCTCTTTCTTTATTTCCCCTTTGTTAACTGGTTTCTCTGTTTCTAGGTTTAATTAATCCCAGATGATCCAAGTGTAATTCTACTTCAAAAGGGTTTGAGTATTAACTCTTTCTCCTCATGGAGATAATTTATGGATTTTAATATTTTCTATGACAGACTTGTGTTAGATTAGGAGTAAATTTAAGTGAGCTGCAATACCAGATACAACCTCTAGGATAGCATCATATTGTTTCTCATTGGAAAATAAAAAATAACCTTTTACTTAATTGGATGTCTTTTTGGCCACAAATAACGGTTTAATTTGTGTTTTATTAAATATTTAGCCATGTTTTTCTTCTATTGCTTCTATATAGCCTACATTGCAAAAAGCCTGCTGACAGATTACCTTTAATAGAAATGTGTGGTCAAGCCAGAATATCCCTAGCTTTGAAAGTTATCACCTATCTACATTATGGGGGATAACTTTCTGATTGTGTTGGGTCCAACTGCTGGAGCACATACTGATCCTGAGAACTGTCCTCTAAAATTATTTAGATTTAAACCCTCCATAACCCTCTACATGCTCTGTCTAATATTCATCTAATATTCTCTATATTATAGGGGATAGGTTTGTGACTGGAAGGGATCCAACCTTTGGAGGACATACTAACCCTGAGAACTGTCCTCTAAAATTATTTAGATTTAAACCCTCCATAACCCTCTACATGCTCTGTCTAATATTGATCTGATATTTTCTGTTGTCAGTACCTGTATCAGCAGTAACCCTGACCAGTAACACATCAGACCTGTTACTGTGGCCGGGAAGGGATTTGGCTTCTTTACGGTGTTCATCTAATGGTACAGATGTCACTTACTCCTGGAGTCTGGATGGAGCAGCGTTACCGCAGGACCCCCAATACCAGCTCACCCGAAATAACTCCATGCTCATAATAAATCCGGTCTCCACTAAGGATAATGGGTATTTCATGTGCACAGCTAGAAACTGGATAAACAGTGAAAACAGCAGTAGACTGTACCTCAACCTGGCCTGTGAGTATTCCAAGTAATAAGATGCATAAAAAATAGTATAACCAATAATATTGTTAAAATTACTACTAATAAGGGGTTCAATTATCTCTTAAATCCCATGCTTATAGGGAGAGAAATCCTGAAAAATACAGGACCCATTTTATACTGTTGAAATGCTGTGCTGATTCATTTCTAAATATCTTTACAGTGGTCACAGCTCCTTTTTCTGATACTGAGAACTAAATCTCCAATATTGTCATTGAGTCAAATGATAACATACTATCTGCCTGCAGCCACCACTAGATGGAGCTCACAAGCTTACTGCATACTGAACCCAACAGTAATAGAGTATGCAGTATGCTCTTCAGCTCCACCTAGTGGTGGTTGCAGGTAGTCTTTTGCCTATGCCAGGAATTTGGAGCGTTGTATAATACAAAACGTGCTCACGCTGATATAAAGACCCATATATGGACTGATATTATGATTATACACCTATTGTCTGGTGTCTTTCTCTTTTCTATCAATTTCAGGGCACACAGGTTTGGTAGCACCTACGAGGTCGGTAAATGGAACTTTAGGAGGATCTGTATATTTTGACGTATTTGCCGACCTCCCTGATGAATATCGTATACTGTGGGTCTTAGGAGAGACCGGAGATCTCACTGTGATTGCTGAGGTCAATCCTGGTAGTGTTCCCGAGTACCATCCTCAGTACAGGGGCAGAAGTCAGCTGTATAAGAATGAGACATTGAGGCTGGACAACCTGACGTCCGCGGATGAAGGACATTATAGTCTCTATGTATTTAATGAAAAGAAGTTCATCACTGAAATCGTTTCCTACGACCTCAAACTCTACTGTAAGTAATGACTTCTAGTATTTTTTGCATCTTGTAATATAAAATAGATACCCAACCACTAATCACCTAGTCAAATTAGCCTTTTGAACATAGCCTTTTTCATGCTTTTAGCACCCGTAGATGCCATTGTTTCTTTAATTACAGATGTTAAAATTTAACTGAAAAGGAATGTTTTTTATCAGAAATAATTTGAAGCGAGCTGCAATACCAGATATGACCTGTATGGTAGGGTGGCGCTGTTTCTGGTTGAAGGAAAAAACAGAACTTCTTTCTACATTGATGTTGGCTAAAAATAATTTTTGATTGTGTTTAATTAAAAAATGTTCATTGTTTGCCTTCTATAACCTCTGTATTGCAATGTCAATGGCTGGCTGGGGAACAAGTTATCTATGAACCCGTCAGTCAACTACTTCTGATGGGAGAGTTTATAACTTCTATCTTCCTTTTTTTCAAGTTTTTTTTCAACTGATTTATGATCATAAAGTTCTCATGCAGACATCCGTGAAATGCATGACGCAATGCACAGACAGTCCACGGGACTCCTGACCCAAACTTAACAGCCTCATGAGGCATATATGGAATTGTTGAGTTTGGGAAAGGAGACCCTTGGCCATTCTGGACGTCGGTCTCCGTGCCCGGTTTATATTTCACGGACATCTACAGTACAGACCAAAAGTTTGGACACACCTTCTCATTCAAAGATTCTTCTGTATTTTCATGACTATGAAAATTGTAGAATCACACTGAAGGCATCAAAACTATGAATTAACACATGTGGAATTATACATTACACTTTACAAAAAAGTGTGAAACAACTGAAAATATGTCTTATATTCTAGGTTCTTCAAAGTAGCCACCTTTTGCTTTGATTACTGCTTTGCACGCAGAAAAGGTGAACGGATGGACTTTACATGCCTGGTTCCCACCATGAAGCATGGAGGAGGTGGTGTGATGATGTGGGGGTGCTTTGCTGGTGACACTTTTGGGGATTTATTCAAAATTGAAGGCATACTGAACCAGCATGGCTACCACAGCATCTTGCAGCGGCATGCTATTCCATCCGGTTTATGTTTAGTTGGACCATCATTTAGTTTTCAACAGGACAATGTCCCCAAACACACCTCCAGACTGTGTAAGGGCTATTTGACCAAGAAGGAGAGTGTTGGGGTGCTACGCCAGATGACCTGGCCTCCACAGTCACCAGACCTGAACCCAATCGAGATGGTTTGGGGTGAGCTGGACCGCTCAACGCTTACATTTTGAATAATCCCCAACAGTGTCACCAGCAAAGCACCCCCACACCATCACACCACCTCCTCCATGCTTCACGGTGGGAACCAGGCATGTAGAGTCCAGCCGTTCACCTTTTCTGCGTGCAAAGCAGTAATCAAAGCAAAAGGTGGCTACTTTGAAGAAACTAGAATATAAGACATATTTTCAGTTGTTTCACACTTTTTTGTAAAGTGTAATGTATAATTCCACATGTGTTAAATTCATAGTTTTGATGCCTTCAGTGTGATTCTACAATTTTCATAGTCATGAAAATACAGAAAAATCTTTGAATGAGAAGGTGTGTCCAAACTTTTGGTCTGTACTATACATGAGCCCTTACATTCATGTGGTCATAAATCAGCCAAAAGGAGCTGGAGAAAGGAAGATAAAAGTAACAATCTCTTCCACCAAAGCACATTCACTGACGGCTCACCAGAGGAGCTGCGACACACACTGTGCAGGCTCATTGCAACGGTTCCATATCTGATTGTGGCCCAGCCATGGTTTGAGTAACAGCTCAGCTGCCCTTTTGGGATCTATAGTGTGCAGTACCTACCCATAAACTTAGGCTTTAGCCTTAGAGAGGTGTTCAAACTAGATAGGTTCCCAGCAAAACCAGAGATTGCCTTGTCTTTGGCTGCTGGGCATGCATGAACTGCACAACTTATATGCTAAGGCACATGGCCCAGTCATGCTTTGAGTAACAGCTTAGCTGCCCTTTTGGGATCTATAGAGTGCGGCACCTACCCATAAACTTAAGGTACTGCCACACTAAGCTATCCCGCTAGCGATCTCGTTAGCGTTGCATACTAATGAGATCGCTAGCGGGATTGTTTCTATATCGCTAAATGCGGCCACATTTAGCGATATAGTTAACGACGCTATCGCCGTTAGCGATCTTCTTAACGACTTTAGCGGTACAAAAGTACCGCTAAATCGCTAAGAAAAGGTGCCACACAGCGATTAGATACTTACCCAGCGGGAGCGCCAGCGATGAAATAGGGTCCGGAACGATTCCAGCGACGAGCGAGATCACAGCAGGAAGCTCGTCGCTGGAAGCTGCCGCACTGAACAATATCGCTAACGGGATCGCTAAATAGTGACGTTTTTTAGCGATCCCGTTAGCGATATTGTTTAGTGTGGCATACCCTTTAGGCTTTAGCTTTAGAGAGGTGTTCAAACTAGATAGGTTCCCATCAAAAAGAAAGATCGCCTTGTCGTTGGCTGCTGGGCATGCATGAATTGGACAAATTATGTGCTATTTATCTCCATAATTTCTTATTATCTTGAGCAGTAATGCTATTTACATTTCAGATAATTCATATTTACATGCTTTAACACTACAGAGTGCAACTTTATTTGTCAGTCATCCAATCTGATCCTGGGGTGTTTAAATTGATAGCCCTGTTGCTCAATCTGGTCTAGCCTGCGAGCATTTCTCCAGGTGCCTCCTGTCTTTAATTATTTGCCAGCTATTTAGTTGGGTTGTTGTGTGCAGTCAAATGTCAGTTGTAGCTTTGCTTACTAAGGTGTGTGTGCTTACTCTGTGTCTGACTTCATGATCTTGTTGCTGACCTCAGATTTGCTTAGACTAATCGTGTGGATTATCTCTTTTGCTTTTAATGCTCTCTGACTTCAGGTATCTGACCCCGTACTTAACCTCAGACTATACGTTTATTGTACAACCTTGTCTTGACGAACTGTCTTGGCATTTGACCCCGGACTGTTACCTGACCACGCCTTTGTCTTACCCTCTGTACTATAAGCCTTCCTGGTATCTGACTTCGGACCTCCTGACTACCCTGTCTGACAGCTTGCCTGTGAGTAGTGACTAAGCGTCACACTCATGATGATAAGATTACCCCTGTCCATTTCCTCTATTAAGGGCATAAGGACATTATAGATGACAGTTCTTCCACAAAGGGCCCCCCTCTATTAGCTAAAAATGGCGCTCCCTCTTGGCAAACCAGTCATGTCCATGTATTAAATGAGCTGTTCTTGGCAGAGGCCATGACAGGGAAAATATATTTCCTAAATGAGGACCCACCACATCAGATGATTATATCATATAATATTATGTTTCCATAATGTACATTTTTTTGTACTTTAGCTTTACTAAAGACGCCAACCCTCAGTATAATCTCTGATCGTATTGTTGATGGCACCAATGTGACCCTTCGGTGTGATGCCGGGAATCAGGAGGTGACTATTTACACTTTCTACTGTGATGGTCAGAAGATTATCTGCTCTGGACGTGTGATCTGCAGGGGATCATTCATGGACTTCATCCCGATATCTGAGAATGACAGTGGATCCTATACCTGCACCATACAGAACCCTGTCAGCGCCAACACCAGCGACTCCCTAAGTCTGATTGTAGTAGGTGTGTAAAGGAGTGGAAGAGCTGTTAACAAACCTTCTGAAGACCTTTGTATTAATTAAATGCTTTGACTTGTTTTAATATGTTGTTTTATCAATTTAGTGCAATACATCAGTTAATTAGTCTGTGCATAGGGTCAACTATCGGGCTTGCCCTTGGGGGGGATTTTTAGGAGGCATTAGTCAGAGTTCCTGTTTGTTAGGAGAGTTAGCAAACAGGCAGATCTCAGCAGCGATCAGGACAGCGAGTATGCCGGTAACAAGCGAGCAACACACGTTGCTTAGTTACCGGCATACCAGCGTGCTGGTGCAGGGAGCTGGTAACCAAGGTATACATCGGGTTTTCAAGCGCTGCGCGGCACCTGGAAACCTGATGTGTACCTTGGTTACCAGCTCCCCTGCAGCAGCGCGCTGGTATCCAACATACACATCGGGAACAAGAAAAAAAACTGGTCAGTAACCATGCTGACTCATTAGTCAACGCTTCGAGGCAAAAGGTATTTTCAGTCCCTGTTGTGGCCTACCCCGCTGTGCAGATGAGCGAAGAGACTGTTCTCACAGGATGACTGGCCTGTTGATATCATAGAAGAGTGAAAAACACTGAAGCTATAGCCCAGGAGTGGTTAGCAGGCACAAGAAATATCCTATTTGAGGATTAGAGCTCCAGGAGCCGTGTAAACTAGTTCCATGTGGACAAAGGGTATTGATTCCTTGGAGAAATAAACACGGGTGACCAGGTATATATAAACAGGAGTTTAGTGAAGGAGAGGTACCTGCCTTCCAGGCTGCACAACATATACATGGCAGAGGTCATCTCCATCATGAAGTAGGAAGGGATGGTTTGCAGTAGGGGTCACCCGACCCTCCTCTGCTGATGATGTGGACAACTGGGAGAAGAAGAGTGCTGCAGATAAGAAAGCAGCAGCGTCGAAAAGATTGGGGTGTCCCTGTCAAAAGAGAGGACTCGCCTACCATACAGGAAGGTTGAGGATACCACCAATATTGCCGTATAACAAAGGAAAAGTTCTCTACTCCTAGCTATCCAGGTCAGTCGACAGATAATTCCACTGCCACTCCTGCTACCAGTGCTACGACCAATAGCTTCCTTTTATTAAAGTTAGATTTTTAGGAAGATTTTTAGGAAGAACCCTGACCAGTAAGACATCAGACCTGTTACTGTCACTGGGGAGGGATGTGGTGTCTGTAAGGTGATCATCTAATGGTACAGATGTCACTTACTACTGGAGACTGGATGAAGCAGCGTTACCGCAGGACCCCCAATACCATCTCACCCTAAATAACTCCATGCTCATAATAAGTCTAATCTCTGCTAAGGATAGTGGATATTTCATGTGCACAGCTAGAAACTGGATGAAAAATGAAAACAGCAGTAGACTGTACCTCAACCTCTCCTGTAAGTATCTAAAACATAAGAATATATAAAAAATAGTATAAATAATATTAATACAACTAACGAGGTACCTAATTCTCTCCTAGATCCAGTACTTCGATGGAAGACACCTCCTCAAAGACATTACCTAGTTTGAAGTTTTCAGTTTTTAAATTTTTCTCAAAATGTTACAAATTATTGAGCTCTACAATTTCAGAGCGGATAGGACTCTTGTTTTTTTAATACATAGATATAAATTCCCAGCATGGATATAGAATTAAATGTTAAAATATTGTCTGCCTGTTGCCACCACTAGGGAGAGCTTAGAAGCTCACTGCATACTGTCTATACATAGAACCCTATTATAACTCAGTATGTGGCAAACTCCTAGGCTCCACCGAGGTAGATGAAGACAGATATAATTTAAAGAAGAATTCAGAGATCTGTATGTGAAAAATTGGGCACCGACCTTTGTAAAGACATATGGAGAAAGTAATCTGCACAGAATTTTTAATCTATTTTACATATTAAAAGGGTGGAAATTGAAAAATACAATAAAATAAAATAATAGCAACTCCTAATATTCAGCATTTTGCCTAAATTTTCATATATTAAAAGTTTAATAACAGGAGGTTTTGTTCTGGTTCACAGCTCCGGTCTCGGCAGTGACGCTGACCAGTAACACATCTGAGGTGCTCTGGGCAGGAGAGGACTCGGTGTCTCTCCATTGCTCAGCTCAGGGTTCAGCCATCACTTTCTCTTGGAGTCTAAATTTAGAACCAGTTTCCCCGAATGCTTCATATTCCATAACTCAGAGTGATTCTCCTCCAAACTCCACTCTCACCATCAGCCCCGTCTCCAGGCATGACGCCGGACCATTCACCTGTACGGCATCCAACTTGTCAAATAGTACGATCAGCAATGCACTGGACCTAACAATAAGATGTAAGTATTATGTAACATTTGGTTTTTTATTAGATTTAGGCAAACATTTTGTCCTAAATTATGTCCTCAGCCACACATTGACTCACTTCCAAAAACAGCTCTTTTTATAGCTATGTAATTGCTAAAATATCTAGTGACGACAGTAAATATTAATTCATTTAATTCTCTTGGAACTAAATATAGAAAAAACAGTAAATTAACTTAAATAGGCAGACAATCATATTGTTGAGGAATGGTAAGGGTAACCCTTGCTCCACCCCTACCTTCACGATCATTGTCTCAACAGTATGTCTCTAGATAATACTTTGAGGTGCACTGACCCCTGAGCTGGCATCAGTGCCATACTTATCTTTGGACTGTGTGCGATTCTCCAGTACATCTTCAACAAAATGCTAGCAATGCCAGACTTATCTGCTAAGTCAGCCTTAATGTTTACTTAGCTGAGTAGTATCACTCCCTATATACACCCTGATGTTTTAACCTTAAGGAAAGGATTACTATCGAGCAAGCGCAAAGCTGTAATCTCGCCATTTATTGGAGACCAGAAAATTTCCAGCTGTTATGTAATTTTCCATTTAAAACATTTTGGATAGTTGTCTCTTGACTTGCATTGTGCATGCCAAGGTGGCTGCTCCTGTAGAGAAAGCCTCTAATATGCGTAACAATCTCTCCACTGAATGCTGTAAGTGGCCAGAATCTGAGGATACATGATCTGCCAATAGTCGAAGATCCATTTAGTGTGATCTCCACAAAATAGTGCATGATAATCGCCTGCACCTAGTAATTTGCATTAAAATATTGAATGCGATATACCTCTATGGAATTGGATGGTAACAATTGTGTCCTTGCAATGTAACGCAAATGTAACTTTTCTGCAAAATTTCAAAGAGCGTTGGATGAATTTCTAATAGTGATTAGCAAACGTGTTATCTGAGCATGCGCGGCTGCATGTCTCGCGGCTGTTAGACTGATGCAACTGATGCTGGGATTGCCTAACAAACAGACAATCCCCATATGTGTTCAGGCAGTCTAACCGCCGCAAGACATGCAGCTGCAGGGACTGGAACATAATATACGAGCACGCCCAAGATACTTGGATAACACCCAAGCATTTTCAGATAACACATTATCCGAGCACGTTCGTTCATCACTAATTTCTAATTGTTGCATTCAGTCCATTAAACACTCCACAATTTTCAACCATTTTTTGCAGTTACAATATCACATGCACATATTTGGCTCAATCCGAACATAGGACGGCAGCAAGACGCATCATTTGTTAAGATACTGTTGTACTGAGCTTCAAATTTGTTTAAGTCAGTTCCATTAGTTGACCCTTTGTCATTCAACAGGGCGTCCGGAAGGAAATGTCTTATGCTTGGCTACGTCCGAAAATGTTGGGTATGTGGTTCTGGGCTGTTCTTGTCCAGGGGGGAACCCTCCCGCTAATGTGACCATGAAGTTTAGTAACACCTTAAGCACCGCATGGACCACTGTAACCCGCAATATATCCAGAGATCATAATCTTCAAGGAGCAAACCTCACCTGCTTTGGAGATCAAATGGGAAAAACTTCTTCATGCACTGTCGTTTTGGGTGAGGTTCAATATTATAAGAGTGAATCTTTAGCTTGATCATCTATCAGTTCATCTTAAGTGGAAATGCATGAAAAGTGCAAACTGGCGACCAAAAGCTTTACAGGCTTACTATCTTCTGTCTGCGGATTTCATGGGTGTCAGAAAAACCCAACAAGTCTCCTGCAAGGAGGCCTGTTTATTGGTGTCACTTTCATGGTGGTGTACAGGTCCTTCTCAAAAAATTAGCATATAGTGCAAAATTTCATTATTTTCCATAATGTAATGATTACAATTAAACTTTCATATATTTTAGATTCATTACACACCAACTGAAATTTGTCAGGTCTTTTATTGTTTTAATACTGATGATTTTGGCATACAACTCCTAATAACCCAAAAAACCTGTCTCAAAAAATTAGCATATCAAGAAAAGGTTCTCTAAACGACCTATTACCCTAATCTTCTGAATCAACTAATTAACTCTAAACACATGCAAAAGATGCCTGAGGCTTTTAAAAACTCCCTGCCTGGTTCATTACTCAAAACCCCCATCATGGGTAAGACTAGCGACCTTACTGATGTCAAGAAGGCCATCATTGACACCCTCAAGCAAGAGGGTAAGACCCAGAAAGAAATTTCTCAACAAATAGGCTGTTCCCAGAGTGCTGTATCAAGGCACCTCAATGGGAAGTCTGTTGGAAGGAAACAATGTGGCAGAAAACGCTGTACAACGAGAAGAGGTGACCGGACCCTGAGGAAGATTGTGGAGAAGGACCGATTCCAGACCTTGGGGGACCTGAGGAAGCAGTGGACTGAGTCTGGTGTAGAAACATCCAGAGCCACCGTGCACAGGCGTGTGCAGGAAATGGGCTACACGTGCCGCATTCCCCAGGTAAAGCCACTTTTGAACCATAAACAGCGGCAGAAGCGCCTGACCTGGGCTACAGAGAAGCAGCACTGGACTGTTGCTAAGTGGTCCCAAGTACTTTTTTCTGATGAAAGCAAATTTTGCATGTCATTCGGAAATCAAGGTGCCAGAGTCTGGAGGAAGACTGGGGAGAAGGAAATGCCAAAATGCCTGAAGTCCAGTGTCAAGTACCCACAGTCAGTGATGGTGTGGGGTGCCATGTTAGCTGCTGGTGTTGGTCCACTGTGTTTCATCAAGGGCAGGGTCAATGCAGCTAGCTATCAGGAGATTTTGGAGCACTTCATGCTTCCATCGGCTGAAATGCTTTATGGAGATGAAGATTTCATTTTTCAGCACGACCTGGCACCTGCTCACAGTGCCAAAACCACTGGTAAATGGTTTACTGACCATGGTATTACTGTGCTCAATTGACCTGCCAACTCTCCTGACCTGAACCCCATAGAGAATCTGTGGGATATTGTGAAGAGAAAGTTGAGAGACGCAAGACCCAACACTCTGGATGAGCTTAAGGCCACTATCGAAGCATCCTGGGCCTCCATAACACCTCAGCAGTGTCACAGGCTGATTGCCTCCATGCCACGCCGCATTGAAGCAGTCATTTCTGTAAAAGGATTCCCGACCAAGTATTGAGTGCATAACTGAACTTTATTATTTGATGTTTTTTTTGTTTGTTTTTAAAAAAACACTTTTATTTTATTGGACGGTTGAAATATGTTAATTTTTTGAGACAGGTTTTTTGGGTTATCAGGAGTTGTATGCCAAAATCATCAGTATTAAAACAATAAAAGACCTGACAAATTTCAGTTGGTGTGTAATGATTCTAAAATATATGAAAGTTTAATTGTAATCATTACATTATGGAAAATAATGAAATTTTGCACTGTATGCTAATTTTTTGAGAAGGACCTGTATATTAACGCCCTATGGCTACTATTGTTGGGGCATTGCCTGTACATGTGGGTGGGGTTTATAAAAATATTTTGGGTCTCCCTGAAAATGGATTATAACAAATGATATTAAGCACAGTTGATAATGTAATGTAACGGGTTCATCTTTTCTTGTTCTCCATAAAGAACCTCCACATTGTTCAACGCACAATAACAGCGCCATCATTCACATAAAAGAAGGGGAACCAGTAGTCATGAGAATGTCGCTTGAACCTGGACTACCTGCTGAGTTCACCTGGTTCCATCTTAATCCAGATCCTGTCCCTGTCCAAACTCGTAGAAAAATCACAATAGAGTCCAATGGCTCTACATCTTCTCTCATCTTGTCTCAGGCAAAAGCAAGTGAATCAGGATTATATGAATGTCGGGCGAGAAATATTATTGGAAGAGGAACCTTCAATTTCAACCTCAGGGTGACAAAACAAGGTAATTTTCTACTTCATTGATAATATTTTCAGCTAGATTTATAATTCTGCTGGATTTTATTGGATGCAGTTAACAAGCTTGTAGTGAGAGTTGTCTCTAACCGTATAGCTAGAATGTTACAGTTACTGTTTCTAACACCAAGCGACCAAACCATGTGTGATGTAAATCACAAAAACAACGCTGTGCAGACAGTAAAAATGAAAAAACTGTAAGATTTCAGCTCTGAAGCTTGTAGAATTTCAAATGAAGCTCTGCACTAGAACACAGGCTGTTAATTAGGAATTAGTAACTTTGTATGGTTTAGGTTTTAATAAATAAGTGCACACCAAGCTTTCACAAAACTTTGTCAGACGTTTTGATCGTTAAAGCTCTAGTTGCTGAAAATCCACTGATCGCCAAAACAGAGGGACAAAAAAACTCAAGTAAGTGCTAGTCTTCTTGAAGACATATGATAGGTGCAATGGTAAAGGCAGTGCTCAAATAAGGTCCTTTTCCACCAATAAGTACTTTACGACATGTCAGAATTTTGATGGTTGAAGCTCTCTGTGCTGAAAACCTCTCTGATCACTAAAACAGAGGGACAGAAAAGCTCAACTGAGCATTTATCTTCTTGATGACTGATGATGATCCTTTTCAGTAATCAGTGGTCATTTCAATACTTGGACCTCCAACAATAAAAACTTTGTCAAAGGTTTTGTGAAAGTGCAGCTACTCACCTATCCAGATAAGAAAATATTGTGTGTATATATATATCTTTCTTTCCTACATATACATTTATGTTTTCCTCCTAATTCGCAGCTTCTGGATGGAGCGGGGGTGCGGTAGCTGGAATAGTGGTTGGAGTACTGTTATTACTTATCATCATCGCAATTCTCATCTTTATCCTTGTCAGGAGACATGGTATGTCTAAATATGGCTTCTATGTGTCATATGTAAATATTGATATTCTCAAAATCTCCCATAATGGTTTTTGGGGATGCCAAGTACATTTTTGCAATGAGGGCCTCCAATAAAATCAAAAAGGGGTGTTGCGTTGACTTTAAAAAAAATTTGGCCCCTCTATTGATTCAGGTGTGTAAAAATCTCTTGGGCATCAAAGAAAACTGTCAAAATGTGCCCCCATTTTTATACCTTCCTTTTCTTTTTTTACCTAAACAATGATCCCCACAATGTTAAACAAAGGAAGACCTAGCCAAAGGAAACAAACTGTTCTTCCCTTTTTTCTCATAGAAGAATTTGAGCAATGATCCTTTTGCTTGAAATAGGATCTATGGGGGTGCTCCAAATGAGGCCCACTTTTTGATGTCTTTTTTTTAAAACCCAATTTTTTTTCTTTTATGGGTTTAGTTTTTCATGTCTTTTTCCCTGAATTTTATTTAAAAAAAAAATCGCCCGTTTCATAGTGAAAACTTACAAGACAGACCATTCACCCTCCAGGCTACAGCAGGAGCTCAGGGAGGGGAGATCTTTTTTTTTTTTTTTTGTTGAGAAAACCCCCAAGACCATAGGGGGTTTTTAAAATTTGCCCGCCCTATATTTGAGCTG
>JARQOD010000003.1:435847930-435865906 GCA_033576555.1 Oophaga sylvatica | reverse complement strand
CCTGACCAGGCACCAGAGGTGGCGTCACGAATCCCCATTCCAATATCCCATTCACTTGTAAATATCCCACATTCAAGGATGAGCACCAGAGCCACGAACTGAGCTGTGTCGCCGTGACATCCCCCCCCCATTGTAGTCTATAGGGTCAGATCCGAGTTCCCATTGCTCTGGAGGCGACTCAGAATCATTATGTGGCACTGCTGGGCTCAGTGAGATGCATCAGATTGAACTAGGCTGTCCTGAGTCATTCTCAATAGAACATTTAGTTCAGCAGTTCATATAGTTCATTTAGTTCACAGGTCACATGATGCCTTTCCTATCAGCTCCTCACAGGATAGAGTGGAGAAATACTGAACTAAATGAACTAATCTTTTGAACTAATCTTTTCAGTGAAATAGTTCATGGTGAACTAATCACTAAAATGAACTAGATTTCCCATCACTACCTGACTGGCACTAACCAGGAAGCTCTCACCCTCTAAACTAAGTAACCTCTCCTACAGTAACTATTACATTCCAGCTAAACCTTAATTGTATAATATATGCTCTAATGCCCCATCTAGTGGCCATAACCCAGACTGCACTGTCCCTCTAATATATATATGGTGCAGTTACATGAAATATACATCTTTTGACATGAAATTACGCAGCAATGGTACAAAAAAAAAATATATATATATGTATATAACTGGATATAGTTACTGTAAACAATGTTTCTGTTTGTTTTCACTCTGACCTCTATAATCCTTTACTTTCTGATAACCCCCCTAATCCCTACACCTAGTAAGGAACTGTTCATCTTTTCTGTAATCCTCCCTATCCATCCCACCTCTTTCTCAGATCTGTTTCTCAACATACAATCCTCTTTATCCAAACACAGACAGCCCCTCATGCCCTCTCCTGCTCCCACCTGCTAACACTTTCTCTGCTCCTCCTCACTGCTGGTGATATCTCTCCAAATTCTGGTCCTCCTCACCACGTACCCACAGTCATTTCCACTCACATCCACGCTCTATCACAACTTTCCGTAACTTCTCTAACCTTATACCCACTCGCTCAGACCCGCTTCCCCAGTCCCACTAACAGGAGCTCTGTGGATTGCTTGCTCTGTCTGCAACAAACTTTCCTACATACATGATCTTTTTATTACTAACAAACTTTCCTTCCTCGCCATCACCAAAACCTCACTCACCCCCTCTGACAAAACCTCTCATGCTGCACTTTTGTATGGGGGATTTCACCTTTCCCACACCCCCTGCCCCAGCAGCAAGCATGGTGGAGGAGTTGGTTTTCTCCTGTCAGATAACTGCTCCTTCACCTACATCCCACTGCCACCCTCTGTTACCCTCCCTTCCTTTGAGGTGCACTCTGTGCGCATCTACTCCCCCTCCAAACTCCAACTAGCTGTAATTTACCGCCCCCAGGGCCCGCCACCACCTTCTTTGACCACTTCAACACCTGGCTACTTCATTTTCTCTCCGCTGACATCCCCACTATCTTGGGTGACTTCAACATCCCCGTTGACACTTCTCAGCTGCCACTAAACTTCTATCTCTCACTTCCTCCTTCGGCCTCACTCAATGGTCTTCTGCAGCCACTCACAAACATGGTCACTCTCTGGACCTCATATTCACCCGCCTCTGCTCCCTATCTGACCTCTCTAACTCACCTCTTCCTCTTTCTTGCCACAACCTACTTACATTCTCTTCCCTCTCCACTCCTTGTCCACAATCCCCACCCCACAAACTTGCACACCCTCGCAGAAATCTTAAACACCTCGATCTACACTCACTTTCTGAATCCCTTCTCCCTCTTACAGAGATAAGTTCCCTACACAATGCGGATGCCGCTGCCGCTCTAAATAACACCACAATAGCTGCAGCTTTGGAATCAGTTGCCCCTCTCACACATACCAAAGCTCGCAAAATCGACAGACAGCCCTGGCACACCAGCCTGACCAAAGAACTGAGGCGAGCTTCCAGGGCTGCTGAGCAGAGATGGAAAAGATCCCACTTCAATGAGGACTTGATCGCATTCAAACAGTCCCTCACTACTTTCAAGGCCACACTCGCCACAGCTAAACAAACCTACTTCTCATCTCTCATATCCTCCCTGTCTCGCAACCCTAAACAGCTATTCAACACCTTCAATTCTCTCCTTTGTCCCCCAGCACCTCCTCCCTCTCCTCTCATCTCAGTTGAAGACTTTGCCTCATTTTTCAAGCAGAATATTGATAACATCAGAGACAGTTTTGGTCGACAACCCCCACAGGCCTTCCTCCTAACTGTCCAACCCTCCTCCTCCAAAACCAACTTCTCCACCATTACAGAAGATCGACTCTCCACTCTACTCTCAAGATCACATCTCTAGTGTTGAGCATTCCGATACTGCAAATATCGGGTATCGGCCGATATTGGCTGTATCGGAATTCCGATTCCGAGTTCCGATATTTTCGTCTTATCGGATACCGGAATCGGGATTGTCACTGTCACTGTCAGTGTCCGTCGGTCGGGTCTGTCAGGAGTCAGCGGCACTTACCTGGCAGAAGATCTCCGGCGGTCACGTCCCGGACTGCTTCATGGCCGCCATCTTCTTTCCCCGGCGGTCACATGCAGTTTCTCGCGATAACTGCAGTGACTGCTGGGTAATCCCGGCCGTAAAGCAGTCAGTCCGATGACGTCACCGCCGGGGAAGCAGGTAATCAGCTGTGCTGCGTTGCGATGACAGGCTCTGCCTGTCATTGCGATGTAGCAGAGCTGGATCGTCGTGGGGACAATCGTTACTATGGACTGCGTCGGACAGGTGGTATACTGTTGGTTTGTTTTTTTTCTTTTTTTACAGGAGATCGATGGCGTCGCAGGAATGAGTGTATAATAAAATTAATGAAAACTGTGTTGTCTCTTTTATTTCATTAAAATACTTTTTTCTTGCTTTGTCTTTTTTTTATACATTTAATAACTTTGGGATTAATAATGGATCGGTGTCTTATTGACACCCTCCATTATTAACCGGGCTTATTGTCACCGTGCAATCAACGGTGACAATAACCCCTTATTACCCCGCTTGCCACCGCTACAGGGCAAGTGGGAAGAGCCGGGTAAAGTGCCACAATTGGCACATCTTTTGATGCGCCAAATGTGGGGCTGCTGTAGCCTGGTATTATCAGGCTGTTGAGGGCCAAAATCCATGGGCCTTGACAGTCTTTTAATACCAGGCCGCAGCAGTCTGCATTTTACTTGGCTGGTTAACAAAAATAGGGGGGATCCCCACGCCGTTTTTTTTTCGAGGGGATCCCCTATTTTTGTTAACCAGCCAAGCTAAGCAGACTGCTGTGGCCTGGTATTATCAGGCTTGCAAGGTCCATGGATATTGGATCCTTACCAGCCTGAAAAACCAGGCCTCAGCGGTCTGCTTCATCTGGCTGGTTAACAAAAATAGGGGGGACCCACGCCAATTTTTTTCGAGGGGATCCCCTATTTTTGTTAATCAGCCAAGATATGCAGACTGCTGTGGCCTGGTATTATCAGGCTGGCAAGGTCCATGGATCTTGGCTCCTTAACAGCCTGAAAATCCAGGCCTCAGCGGTCTGCTTCATCTGGCTGGTTAACAAAAATAGGGGGGACCCCACGCCAATTTTTTTCGAGGGGATCCCCTATTTTTGTTAATCAGCCAAGATATGCAGACTGCTGTGGCCTGGTATTATCAGGCTGGCAAGGTCCATGGATCTTGGCTCCTTAACAGCCTGAAAATCCAGGCCTCAGCGGTCTGCTTCATCTGGCTGGTTAACAAAAATAGGGGGGACCCCACGCCAATTTTTTTCGAGGGGATCCCCTATTTTTGTTAATCAGCCAAGATATGCAGACTGCTGTGGCCTGGTATTATCAGGCTGGCAAGGTCCATGGATCTTGGCTCCTTAACAGCCTGAAAATCCAGGCCTCAGCGGTCTGCTTCATCTGGCTGGTTAACAAAAATAGGGGGGACCCCACGCCATTTTTTTTCGAAGGGAACCCCTATTTTTGTTAATCAGTTCCCATGACGTCATGATGTGTCCTGGCTGACCTGAAGTGAAAGTGGAAAGCAATCAATTAAGCTTCCACTTAAGGGCTCGTCACATAGCGATATCGCTACGAATCGCGGCTGAGTCACTAGTTTTGTGACGCAGCAGCGAGCTACCAGCGATATCGCTGTGTTGACATTCAGCGACGATCAGCCCCTGCGGGTATCGCTGACGTCGCTGAAATTCAGGACTTTTTTGATGCTGGTTTCCCGCTGACGGCACACATCGCTGCGTGTGACAGGCGGAGACCAGCGATCCGCTGGTAACCAAGGTACACAGCGGTTCCAGGCGCGGGCTGTGCCTAGAAACCCGCTGTGTACCTTGGATACCAGCGCCCTATGCAGGGAGCTGGTATCCAAGGTACACAGCGGGTTTCCAAGCGCTGCGCGGTGCCTGGAAACCCGCTGTGTACCTTGGTTACCAGCGGATCGCTGGTCTCCCGCCTGTCACACGCAGCGATGCGTGCCTGTCAGAGGGAAACCAGCGATCAAAAAAAGGTCCTGACATTTCTGCGACGATCAGCGATACCCGGCAGGGGGGCTGATCGTCGCTGAATGTCACACACAGCGATATCGCTGGTGAGCTCGGTGCTGCGTCACAAAACTAGTGACTCAGCAGCGATCTCGGTAGCGATATCGCTATGTGAGACGGGCCCTTAAGCGATGTTACCCGCAGTGTCGCTGTCCCAGATCGCTGCCTGAGCTGCCTGTTTGGCAGCTCAGCAGCGATCATGTAGCGATACACCAGCGATCCTGACAAGTGCATATCGTTGTCGGGATCGCTGGTGTATCGTTATGTGACACCCAGCCTTTACTCTCCTGTCAGGCAGGAGAGGAACTCATTCATTTGGGGTTTACTGTGAGGCTGCAGCATTAGCTGCGGTCCCTGCAGTAAACATTAACCCTTTCTGAAGGATTTCACCGTGGGACCTGACTGTGCATGGGATAGGTAAGAATAATTTTGCTTTTTTATTTTATTTTTATTACAGGAAATGGTTTTAGCAGGTAAATAAAATATGGTCAAAAACTGTGTGATTATTTCATTAAACTTCTTTTTTATTAAAGTGTGTGTGTTTGATTTTTCTTTCATACAATAGGATTAATAATTGATAGTTGTCTAATTGACAGCTCTCAATTATTAACCTGGCTTAAAGTGACCTTTCAATTGCAAGGTCATTTTAACCCCTTATTAACCCATTCGCCACCGCTACAGGGCAATGGGAATAGACGGGCAAAGTGCCAGAAAGGGCAAATCTAATTAGAGATTTGCCCTTTCTGGGTTGTCTGGGGGCAGATGTTAAGTAGCCGGGGGGGGCCAAAAATAATGGTCCCTCTCTGGGCTATTATTATCTGCCCCCACTCACTGGCTTTGTCTGTCTGGTTGCGAAAATAGGGCGGGAGCCCACGCATTTTTTTTCAGCAATTTTACACCTCATATATATATATATACATGTCATTGAATTTGTGACACATATATATATATATTTATATTTGTAGTTCATACACTTCTACATAGTATAATAGCCGCTAATTCAATTGCCGGCTTTTGTGAAAATGCAGAACCCGACATGAAATGACACTTGGTGTACATAGGGTTAACCATGTCTTTTCATGTCCTTTGCTATCTAATTTGCACAAGCAATTAAATCAGACTATGTGTGCAAAATTTCACACCTGTAGGGGTTAATTAAAGGTGTAAATTCGTAGCAAAAAAGTCCGTTTTTTTTACAACGAATTTACACCTTTAATTAACCCCTACAGGTGTGAAATTTTGCACACATAGTCTGATTTAATTGTTTGTGCAAATTAGATAGCAAAGGACATGAAAAGAAATGTTTAACCCTATGTACACCAAGTGTCATTTCATGTCGGGTGACCCGACATGAAATGACACTTGGTGTACATAGGGTTAACCATGTCTTTTCATGTCCTTTGCTATCTAATTTTCACAAACAATTAAATCAGACTATGTGTGCAAAATTTCACACCTGTAGGGGTTAATTAAAGGTGTAAATTCGTAGCAAAAAAGTCCGTTTTTTTTACAACGAATTTACACCTTTAATTAACCCCTACAGGTGTGAAATTTTGCACACATAGTCTGATTTAATTGTTTGTGCAAATCAGATAGCAAACGACATGAAAAGACATGGTTAACCCTATGTACACCAAGTGTCATTTCATGTCGGGTGCTTCTGTCTTTTCACTGAAGCCGGCTTTACCCGGCAATTGAATCAAAGGATATTTTACTATGTAGAAGTGTATAAACTATACATATATGTATATATATATGTCACAATGACATGTATATATATATATATGTATTCTATGTGTGTATATTTAGTGTTTACAAGGAAAGAATGGGGTTTTTTTAGTTGCGATATTTTGTTCCCATAGACTTACATGGGACTTCCGGTATCGGTATCGGGTATCGCCGATTTTTTAGTGATATCGGCGATACCATTCCGATTCCGATACTTTAGGATATCGGAAAGTATCGCTCAACTCTACACATCTCACCACCTGTGCACTTGACCCGATCTCATCACACTTCATCCCAAACCTCACCACAGTCTCCATCCCAACCCTAACCCATCTCTTCAACCTATCACTAACAACTGGTGTTTTCTCCTCAAGCTTTAAACATACCTCAATCACACCTATCCTCAAAAAGCCCTCTCTTGACCCATCCTCAGTATCTAGCTATCGCCCTATATCACTTCTCTCCTATGCCTCAAAACTACTGGAACAACACGTCCATCTTAAACTGTCCTCCCACCTCTCTTCTTGCTCCCTCTTCGACCACTTACAATCTGGCTTCCGACCACACAACTCCACTGAAACTGCCCTAACTAAGGTCAACAATGACTTATTAACCGCCAAGGCCAAGCGACACTACTCTGTCCTCCTCCTCCTGGACCTGTCCTCTGCCTTTGACACACTGGACCATTCCCTATTACTACAGACCCTTTCATCTCTTGGCATCACAGACTTGGCCCTATCTTGGATCGCATCATACCTAACAGACTGGACACTCACACAACATCTCCTCACAGTGCCCCCTATCTGTCGGAGTCCCACAAGGTTCAGTCCTAGGGCCCCTGCTCTTCTCCATTTACACCTTCGTACTCGGACAACTCATAGAATCTCACGGCTTTCAGTATCACCTCTATGCTGATGATACACAGATCTACATCTCTGGACCAGATATCACATCCCTACTAACCAGAATCCCTCAATGTCTGTCCACTATTTCATCCTTCTTCTCCTCTAGATTTCTAAAACTTAATATGGACAAAACAGAATTCATCATTTTTCCCCCATCTCACGTGACCCCCCCAACGGCCCTATCCATTAAAATAAATGGCTGCCCACTCTCCCCAGTCCCACAAGCTCACTGGCTCGGGGTTATCCTTGACACTGATCTCTCTTTCAAGCCACATATACAAACCCTTTCCACTTCCTGCCGACTTTAACTCAAAAATTTTCACGGATCCGTACATTCCTCAACCAAGAACATGCCAAAACCCTAGTCCATGCCCTCATCATCTCCCGCCTTGGCTACTGCAACCTCCTTCTCTGTGGCCTCCCCTCTAACACTCTCGCACCAATCCAATCTATTTTAAACTCTGCTGCCCGACTAATCCACCTGTTCCCCTGCTATTCCCCGGCCTCTCCTCTCTGTAAATCCCTTTACTGGCTCCCCATTACCCAAAGACGCCAGTTCAAAACCCTAATCATGACATACAAAGCCATCCACAACCTGTGTCCTCCGTACATCTGTGACCTCGTCTCCTGGTACTTACCTGCACGCAACCTCCAATCCTCACAAGATCTCTTTCTCTACTCCCCTTTATCTCCTCTTCCCATAATCGCATACAAGATTTCTCCCACGCATCCCCCCTACTCTGCAACGCTCTACCACAACATATCAGACTCTCACCTACCAAAAACATCCTGAAGACCTACCTCTTCTGACAAACATACAACCTGCAGCAACCATCGATTCACCAAAGCAATGCACGACCAGCTCTACCCTCGCCTACTGTATCCTCACCCATCCCTTGTAGATTGTGAGCCCTTGCGGGCAGGGTCCTCTCTCATCCTGTACCAGTCGTGACTTGTATTGTTTAAGATTACTGTACCTGTATTCATTATGTATACCCCACCTCACATGTAAAGCGCCATGGAATAAATGGCTCTATAATAAATAATAATAATAATGTTAAACAGCATCATGAAACAATGACAAATATATGAATATCTACATTAGCAGCATGGAGGGCATAAAAGGGGTTAAACCTACACCCCTTACATATTTACATTGCACAGTACCACTCCTCCTGTCCTGTATGTATACACTGCACAGAACTACTCCTCCTGTCCTATATATATACTGCACAGTACCACTTCTCCTGTCCTGTATATATATACTGCTCAGTATCACTTCTCCAGTCCTGTATATATACACTGCACACACAGTACCACTCCTCCTGTCCTGCATATACACACTGCACAGTACCATTCTTCCTGACCTGTATATACATACTACACAATACCACTTCTCCTGTCCTGTATATATATATATATATATACACTGCACAGTATCTCTTCCCCTGTCCTGTATATATACACTGCACAATACCACTCCTCCAGTGCTGTATATACACACTACACAGTACCACTTCTGTCCTGTATATATATATATATATACTGTATACACTGCACAGTATCTCTTCTCCTATCCTGTATATACACACTGCACAGTACCACTCTTGTGCTTTTGTCGGAGAGGCGACACTGGATTTTGGGAGGGTTAGTATTGGTTTACTATTTTCAGTATTCCAATGGGAAAATAATCAAAATATTGGAAAACCCATTTAAATGGATTATCCCAAGTAATCCTCTATGCCGAGAAGTTTCCAACTGCTGGGATCCCCATGATCCCGAGAACTGGAGCTCTAAAAGCACCATGTAAATTGACCTGTGGTTCACATGTGTGTCTTCAAATAATGCCTTTAAGAGGATTCTTGAGGGACATGACAAAGTATAGCAAAATTCACTGATCGTGGGTGGGGAGTGTTATAGTATGTGGGCTGGTGGGGTTTGTGTGGCAGGGCTGCTTGTTTGTCCCATTCTAGCCCTGCTTACAGGTCTCTCCCTGTGTGCACACAAGGAGCAGGTGGAGAAAAACATTATACTCTCTGGAGATTGGAAGTGTGAGTAGGAGTGTGGAGCTGAGAGGGAAAATAAGGAGAGAGATGCAGGATAATCATGCTGAGCTTTCTAACAAGTCTTTTATAGCTCGAGTCACATCCAGACAGCTTAGTACTGCTGCGTTGCTGCTTGTGTCTGAGTGTTAAAGAGGAATGAAAGCAGGAATCTATCCTTACTTCTGCACTCTATATGTGAGACATTATGGCAGCTATTCTTCTCACAGCAGTTTCGAGTCAATTGTAAATTAAAGGATAGTACCTGCAGAAGGGAACACTTGCTGAAAATGCTAGATACAAGTCATATAATCGCCAGATATAGCATTATTATTCATGTACACGCACTTGAACCCTCTATCTGAAGTTATTTGTAAATATAGTTTTCCTATTTCTACAGATGTTATCTTCGCAGAAAAGCTTTTAGTGCAGATGAGCAGATGAAATGTAGCACGGATAGGTGTCATTGATGAAGCAACGGTGGTTCTAGAGGCTGGATGGCAGCTGAAGCTATGGACTCCTTGCTGATGACCGCAGGGAAGCTGGAAATTTAGGGAAGAAGTAGAATAGTGAAATATCAGAGCTGGAACATGTGGGAGGCTCACCTATGTTGATGTAATATAGCGAAAAAAAGGAGCATCAAGCCCAAACGAGAATGAAATATAAAATAGACAACTTTATTGAAAAAACACATCTATACATCAATAAAAGACGTTCACAAGTGTACCCACACTTGTGAACGTCTTTTATTGATGTATTGATGTGTTTTTTCAATAAAGTTGTTATTTTATATTTCATTCTCGTTTGGGCTTGATGCTCCTTTTTTTCGCTATATCTCATAATGCAGGGAGTCGCCTTGTTTCTATTATGAAACAATGTTTACTTATGTTACCCATGGTTTTGGTTTAAGTAATCTCACCTATGTTGATGTAGCAGAATTTGTCATGTTAGGTGGTTGTTATAGTCAGATTCCAGTGATGTAGTACAGGTGGGTTTATCAAAGAAAAGAAAAGTAGAGCCCAGCAGTGGGGCAGATGCCAATCAACCTGAAAACTCATGCAGTGTTCTGCCTCCTGAGCTGGCCTATAAAACTGTACAGGAGCAGAGAGTGTCGGCTGCGACAAGAGGAAGGAAGAAGACAAAGAATCTGATGCTTGAGCCTGTACAGGTGAGCTACAGCTTGGCTTTTGGATTTATTCAAGAACAAAGGGAGCTTTAAATACCTCATGATTTGAGATTATAAGGTTGGAATGGTTGAACATTAAAAGCATTTAACTGATTTATTGAATGTATGAAGGACCTCAGATTTACAATACTTGTGCAGAGCCCCAACATTGGAAGCCAAATCCATTTTTTTGTAACTGTCTAGCTAAAGTCTGGACTGAATCAATCTAAAGAAAATACAACTGCATACGTCTGAAGAAAAAAAAATCTATAATCATCACTTCCCTTTTAAAAAAGAAGAAAAAAAAATGTATACGTCGAAAAGGGGAATAAACGTTTCTAAAGAACAGGAAAAGGAATCTGTGCTTCATATCTTATAGGTTTGTCTGGTGTGGGTAATATATATAGCAATTCTTTGTTGATCAGAGGTTTCGGTATTTTTATAAGAATATTATTATTCACTGATGCAAGTCAAGATCTTGGAAATAAAGCATGGGAACCATACAAATTATATTATTTAATGGTTAAAGTCGTTGTCCAGAGACCAGCTGTGGATGTCTGTACATTTTGTTAGTCCTTCAGAGTGGGAGCAGTTCTTTCCTCTGGCTTACAAAAGAGGGTCTCGATTGCAGGTTTCCCTTTAGATTGTCCATATGCACTAATCGGCTACTTCAAAGGGGTTTCCCAGGACTATGAGGTATTAGATGCTGTGTACTGTGCCCCCTTCAGACAGCTGAGTCCTAGAAGTTGGACCGCTACCAATTTAATATTGATGATCTAACCCAAGGATAGATATTCAGTATCAAAATATCAGAAAACCCATTAAGGCATGTTTTTTTAAGCAACGAATTGTCCAAGCAGAAACCACTTCATTAAATGCTCTTTTTTTTGTTTTGTTTTTAGAGGAGTTAGTGTTGAAAATATTTTTTTTCGCAGCCTTTCGATTTGACAATTCTCTGCAGGGCTGTGGAGTTGGAGTCGTGGAGTAGGAGTCAGTGTTCATTTTGGTGGTGGAGTTGGAGTAAGTATAAAATGGACCAACTCGGACTCCTAAAATATATAATAAATTGGTACACGTAGTTTAGTGCAGGATGTGATGTAAATTTTTTCATAAGAATTTGGGAAAGTTATTAAATGTCCTATAAATGTCTGTTCTACTCCTGATCTAAGGATCTGGTCCTTTAGTTGGGATAAATCTGTGCTTCACTTTATGTACATACTCAGTAGTGACCAGTGCTGTGGAGTTGTAGATGAGATGAATCTGTGCTGCACTTTATGTACATGCTCTGTAGTGCGGCAGCGTAGTGGGGTCGGACTTGTGGAGTCGGAGTCGGAAGTCAGGGAAATTGAGTGAGAAGTCTGAGTCGGAGGTTTAGCTTACCGACTCCACAGCACTGTTTCCCAGTTGGGGTGGGTTCAATCAGGATCAGCTACAAATAAGTGAGGTGGACTTTTATATTTTCCACTAGTTGTTTTCCAAAACCTCTTCAGAAAATGAAAATGCTCCAAAAATTCCTAATATGAACAGTAAACTGGATTTAGAAATAGAAATGAATAAGAAAAGTTTTACAATCATGGATTTTTTAACAGTTCCGCTTTATAAAAAAATTCATAAAAAAAAAAAAGTTTTAACATAGACTAAAGCTTTATTTTAAAAAAGAGGGGAGTACTGACCATTTAGACAACGGAAAGCAAAAAGAAACACAAAATTCCGAGCACAAACCAGATAAACCACTATGTAACTATTAAAAATGATTAAATAATAATTAGTTTATTTCTCATTACTGATACATATACATATGTAACAGTTAAAAATCACATTAATTTCTATCATAAAAAATATATTAAAAAAAACATTTATATAAATATTCTGAAGAGTTATTGATCTGCCTTTAAGGAAATATCTGATATATTTTAAAGAAGACTTGTCAAGATTATATCGCAGATCCTGAAGGGGCTTAAGGGATTTTCCTTGCCCTTTCTTTAAGCTAACATATTGCCCCAATGTGATAAAAAGTAATAAGACTTAATATATACTCATCTATCAGTCTCCAACAACTCCTCCATCCCTCAGGTGGTGTTCCCCTGCCGGTCTCCTCTTCTTCTCTTTCCAGCATGGCCGACAATTGACTGCTGCAGCCAGAAGAGGAGACCGACAGGGAAATCCATCAGAAGAACAGAGAAGTGGGAGATGGATAAGTGAGTATTTGCTATTTCTTATTTCTTTACCACACTGAGGCAATACATAAATGTAAAGAAAGGGCCAGAAAACCCTTTTAATTCTAACTCTTAAAAAGTTTTCAGCTCTTCCATATAAATGAAATATTTTATAACTAGATGGAGGGTGGTAATGTCACAATGGGGGCAGGCTTGAGAATCTCTGGGGCTCATAATGTTTCAAACAGCATTTCCAATGGATAATTTCATGCCTGTGGTCTGATATTGGAAAATGTTTCCTGTGGTCTGTTGCCAGGTTGGAAAAAATTGGCTGCAGGTGCTGAAAAACAAAACAAATGTATTGTGCATGGTGGTTCAATCTTAGTCCGATTTATAGCACTGTCTGACTGCACCCTAAGAACGAAATGCAATCTAAACAGGCTGCAAATAACCCAACAAACAAGCAAAATGCTTGTTAGTAGGGTGAAATGATCTTTTGGTATGCACAGAAGATCATAGTTCTCGGCAGTGCATCATGCTGTGTAAATAGAACTCGCGCAGGCGAAAACAATGTTAGTCCATGGCAATGGCAATCAAAATTGTTACAGATCATTCAATGAGCATATAAAGTACAGTCTGTTTGTGAAAATAGGTTTTTAAATGACAACCAATTGGTAAAGATTTACCAATCTGGGGTCATTTAATGCCAACATTAATTTGAAGGTGCAATTACTTTGCATAATTGTTCCTTGGAACTCTCATTTCTCAATAAAAGTGAAGAAAAAACTGGGAACAAAGAGAGCAATAGGGCTTTATACAGTAATAGGCAAGAAAATACATGCAGTTGCTCACCTGGGACAGTTGTGTTATACGCAACTTAAATGACGCTTGAATAATCAACTGCTGCAGATCCATCGGTTACAAAAGCATATATAGAGAGATATACAAAGAATCTGTGGTCCCTCTGCTGATGATCCAAAAGAGAAATCCAGGAGACACCATAAACTTGATGTGGATTGATTTTCAACGTGATTCGAAGACATATGACTTTTTCATCAGGATACAACCACAATCTAGGATCAATCAACGGATAGTGGTTGTATCCTGATGAAGAAATTGGATGACTTCGAAAAGTGTTAATAATAAAACCGCATCAAGTTTATCAAGTTTCCTGAATTTTTCTTTTGGATCATTATCAGCAGCGCAGAGGAAGCACTTATTCTTTGTATTTTTGTCCATTTTACAATAATAAAGCAGTTTAGACAGGCTGCCAATCACCTGGTCAATGAGCAAAATGCTCGATCGTCGGATGAAATGATCTTTTGGTTTGCACAAAAGATCATCGTCCTCGGCAATACATCGTCCTGTGTAAGCAGATCATACAGTGCACTTCAGAAGAGCAGTCTGTCTGTGTAAACAAGCTATTAAATGACCGCTAACCAGCAATAAAGTAGCTGATAGGCGGTAGTTAAGTGCCACCAGTCGGCTAGCGCAGACACATTCTTAGCAAGTGACGTTCTGCTTTACCATAATTCAGTTGGTTGTATACTGCTCCATCTGGATGCGTGAGTGTCTGCAAAGAAAAATTGTGCATATTGAGAATGTAGATAGGGATAATTATAGCACAGAAGCCTTTGTGCTGTTAAACATTATATTCTGTATAATATTTAATATCACTTTATAATTGGGGGATCAAACCTCAGAATGTAGGGGCTGGTGTAGTTCTCCATTCGCTCTGAATATCGGTGGCTGGGCACACTAGTGCAAAAAAATGCAGCCAGCCTCATTTACTTAAAAGAGTTGTCTGGTGGAAAAAAGTTATTACCTATCCGCAGGACAGGTGATAACTTACTGATTGGTAGGAGTCTGACGGCATGGACCCACACTGATCAGCAGAATAGGGAACTTTCATTCCCGAAGGGAATGATCTTTAAAAAAAAGGTGCAAACTAAGTGAAGAATTTGGCGCAAATCATAATCAGACTAATAACAAATAAAAGCTAAAAAAAGGTCCATTTGCAATATTTGTTTTACCTCATAATGTCGATTTGAATTTATCGATTCAGTTCTTTCCTTCTGTACAAGAGAGAATGAAAAGAAATAACTTGCACCAAAATTAATTTTGAGTTTTAGGTTTTAGGTGTAAAATATAAGATGGACAAAAAGGCTACATGGCAAAATCTGGCTGTGGTAATGAGGATAACCAAAAAGTTCAGCATAACCTCAGCCTATAGTCTTTACTTATTATGCAGCTATGAATTATGCAATTTGGCAATTTGTTATCACCTACATTTTTGCTTGGAACACCTATATTCATGAAGGGTATAAAATAAACAAACACTCTGACAAACCTTGGAGATTATTGAAAAGCTTTTCTTATTCTCACTGGCCCTTAAATTGAATCCTACAAACTTCTAACATGGAGTACTGGTCATCTTAACAGGTTGGTAAATGGCGATGTATCTCTTTACTTTGAGGTGTAGAATAGTGAGATTACTCTATTGTATAACGTGGAATCCAGTGAACATTTTAGATCAAGCAGTACTGTATTTTTATTCTTTTTTACATGTGATATGATGCTAGCAAATATTTTGTCTTCACTAGTGAGTTGAGTGAAAAAAGAAAATTGTTTAGAATGAGAGCTGCAATTAAATTAAGGGATAGATAAAGACAAGATATTAAAAGGTACGAACATGGAGATCTTTGTATATGTACCTTTCTATATCTAACCTCTTAAAAATTGTAACTCTTATTCTAAATATTTTTTTTTTATTCAAATCACATGTAAAAACCAAATCTTTGCTAGCACAGTTTTCCATATCAAGTGGTGGAGAATGCGGGCAAGTAACAGATAATATAACAGTGGCAAATTGAAGATTTTAATAGCTGTATTTATTAATTTTCTTAACATATGATTCAACGTGATGATTTGGGATGATTCGATCAGTATCCACCTCAAGGGAGTGGCATGCACTTTTATTCCCACAAAACCTTTTTCAAAATCTTTTCAGGAAAAAAAAACACATTCCAGAAACTTCTCATATGAATAGCAAAGTGGATTTCCCATAGAAATGAATACAAGGAGTTATCAATACCTTTTTGAGGAGGATTTGAGAACTGTAATGTATGTAAATCTTAAATCTGCATCATGTCAACTTATTTCGCAAACTTCACATCAGCTTTCACCTTTTTGCAAAGCATATTTTCATCAAAATCCATCACAAATCTGATTGTAACGCATGCAAATTTTATCACTAATTTTGATGATAAATCTGTAGCAAAAAAATTGTAGCTGTGAATGTGCCCTAATAGTACTATGTTATTTTTTGTAGTTTCATTCCATGTTTTGCTATACAGTGCATATAAAAACCCAATTGGTAGCATTGTCATAAGTGTCTTAAAATTTCCATGGAAAATCCCACTAATATGGCATCTGACCCTTTGTCCAAGTATGGGACTGAGCATAAATTTACTATTGAAGGTGGTCATGAATCATACCTCAAAGGATACACCCTCATTTACATAGATGTGTGGAGATGGTATGTTTTCATTCTCATCCTCATGATTTTTTGGAATATTGCCTGTAAGAAAGAAAGAGTTATATTCTTAAACATCTATGTGATTTACAAGAACACCCAGTTAGGGTTCAAGTTCCCGCTGCTGCACAAGGGGAGTCTCGAACCAGTCCCGCTGCAGTCTCCCATTCATCTCTGGCCACAGTGGAGCCTGCTCAGCAGAGACGTCGGTCCAAGCGTCTTGCCCGCTCCACTACTGTGCAGAGACTTGCTGCTGCCTCTCCTGGCTGCCCACTCTCCCCAGTCCCACAAGCTCACTGGCTCGGGGTTATCCTTGACACTGATCTCTCTTTCAAGCCACATATACAAACCCTTTCCACTTCCTGCCGACTTTAACTCAAAAATTTTCACGGATCCGTACATTCCTCAACCAAGAACATGCCAAAACCCTAGTCCATGCCCTCATCATCTCCGCCTTGGCTACTGCAACCTCCTTCTCTGTGGCCTCCCCTCTAACACTCTCGCACCAATCCAATCTATTTTAAACTCTGCTGCCCGACTAATCCACCTGTTCTCCTGCTATTCCCCGGCCTCTCCTCTCTGTAAATCCCTTTACTGGCTCCCCATTACCCAAAGACGCCAGTTCAAAACCCTAATCATGACATACAAAGCCATCCACAACCTGTGTCCTCCGTACATCTGTGACCTCGTCTCCTGGTACTTACCTGCACGCAACCTCCAATCCTCACAAGATCTCTTTCTCTACTCCCCTCTTATCTCCTCTTCCCATAATCGCATACAAGATTTCTCCCACGCATCCCCCCTACTCTGCAACGCTCTACCACAACATATCAGACTCTCACCTACCAAAAACATCCTGAAGACCTACCTCTTCTGACAAACATACAACCTGCAGCAACCATCGATTCACCAAAGCAATGCACGACCAGCTCTACCCTCGCCTACTGTATCCTCACCCATCCCTTGTAGATTGTGAGCCCTTGCGGGCAGGGTCCTCTCTCACTCCTGTACCAGTCGTGACTTGTATTGTTTAAGATTACTGTACCTGTATTCATTATGTATACCCCACCTCACATGTAAAGCGCCATGGAATAAATGGCTCTATAATAAATAATAATAATAATGTTAAACAGCATCATGAAACAATGACAAATATATGAATATCTACATTAGCAGCATGGAGGGCATAAAAGGGGTTAAACCTACACCCCTTACATATTTACATTGCACAGTACCACTCAAGCCCCCAAATACAAACCCTTTTCCCCCTTCCCGCGGGCTTTTTAAATCAAAAAAATTTTTAAAAGGATCCCTACATTCCTCAACCAAGGGAAAATGCCAAAAAAACCCCGCCATGCCCCCATCCTCTCCCGCCTTGGGGTTTCTGCAACCTCCTTTTTCTGTGGCCTCCCCTTCAAAATCTCGCCCAATTTCCCAAACTATTTTAAACTCTCTGCCCCCTAATCCACCCCGTTCTCCTGCTAAAAACCCCCGGCCCCTTTCCTTTCTGTAAATCCCCTTTTCTGGTCCCCCTTACCCAAAGGCGCCAGTTCAAAAACCCCCAATCATGACATCCCAAAACCATCCAAACCTTTTTTGGTTTTCCCCCGGTCATCTTTTGGGCCTCGTCTCCCGGACTTACCTCACGCAACCTCCAAAACCTCACAAGATCTCTTTCCCCCCTTTCTCCCCCCTTATCTCCTCTTCCCATAATCCCCTACAAGATTTCCCCAAAGCATCCCCCCACTTGCAACGCTTTTACCCCAACTAACAGACACTCACCCCACCAAAAAATCCGAAAACCCACCCTTTACAAAACCAACCCAAACCACATTTTACCAAACTCAAAAGCACTACC
>JARQOD010000003.1:435786733-435847830 GCA_033576555.1 Oophaga sylvatica | reverse complement strand
TGTGTGTTACTTGTGTGTGAGGTATCTGTAGTGTGTATGTGTGTTACTTGTGTGTGAGGTATCTGTAGTGTTTGTGTTTGTGTGAGGTATCTGTAGTGTTTGTGTGTTACTTGTGTGTGAGGTATCTGTAGTGTGTATGTGTGTTACTTGTGTGTGAGGTATCTGTAGTGTGTATGTGTGTTACTTGTGTGTGAGGTATCTGTAGTGTTTATGTGTGTTACTTGTGTGTGAGGTAACTGTAGTGTGTATGTGTGTTACATGTGTGAGGTATCTGTAGTGTTTATGTGTGTTACTTGTGTGTGAGGTATCTGTAGTGTGTATGTGTGTTACTTGTGTGTGAGGTATCTGTAGTTTGTATTGTGTTACTTGTGTGTGAGGTATCTGTAGTGTGTATGTGTGTTACTTGTGTGTGAGGTATCTGTAGTGTTTGTGTGTACATATGTGAGGTATCTGTAGTGTTTATATGTGTTACTTGTGTGTGAGGTATCTGTAGTGTTTATGTGTGTTGTGTGTGAAGTATCTGTAGTGTGTATGTGTGTTACTTGTGTGTGAGGTATCTGTAGTGTTTTGTGTTACATGTGTGTGAGGTATCTGTAGTGTTTATGTGTGTTACTTGTGTGCGAGGTATCTGCATTGTTTATGTGTTTACTTGTGTGTGAGGTATCTGTAGTGTTATGTGTGTTACTTGTGTGTGAGGTATCTGTAGTGTTTGTGTTTACATGTGTGAGGTATCTGTAGTGTGTATGTGTGTTACTTGTGTGTGAGGTATCTGTAGTGTTTATGTGTGTTACTTGTGTGTGAGGTAACTGTAGTGTTTATGTGTGTTACGTATGTGAGGTATCTGTAGTGTTTACGTGTGTTACTTGTGTGTGAAGTATCTGTAGTGTGTATGTGTGCTACTTGTGTGTGAGGTATCTGTAGTGTTTGTGTGTTACTTGTGTGTGAGGTATCTGTAGTGTTTATGTTGTGTTACGTATGTGAGGTATCTGTAGTGTTTATGTGTGTTACGTATGTGAGGTTTCTGTAGTGTTTATGTGTGTTACTTGTGTGTGAGGTAACTGTAGTGTGTATGTGTGTTACATGTGTGAGGTATCTGTAGTGTTTATATGTGTTACTTGTGTGTGAGGTATCTGTAGTGTGTATGTGTGTTACTTGTGTGTGAGGTATCTGTAGTGTGTGTGTGTGTTACTTGTGTGTGAGGTATCTGTAGTGTTTATTTGTGTTACTTGTGTGTGAGGTATCTGTAGTGTGTATGTGTGTTACTTGTGTGTGAGGTATCTGTAGTAGTGTTGAGCATTCCGATACTGCAAATATCGGGTATCGGCCGATATTGGCTGTATCGGAATTCCGATTCCGAGTTCCGATATTTTCGTCATATCGGATACCGGAATCGGAATGTTCCTGTCACTGTCAGTGTCCGTCGGTCGGGTCTGTCAGGAGTCAGTGGCACTTACCCGGCAGAAGATCTCCGGCGGTCACGTCCTGGACTGCTTAATGGCCGCCATCCTCTTCTCCCTGGCGGTCACATGCAGTATCTCGCGATAACTGCAGTGACTGCTGGGTAATCGCGGCCGTAAAGCAGTCCGATGACGTCACCGCCGGGGAAGCAGGTAATCAGCTGTGCTGCGTCGCGATGACAGCTCTGCCTGTCATTCCGATGTAGCAGAGCTGGATCGTCGTGGGACACTCGTTACTATGGACTGCGTCGGACAGGTGGTATACTGTTGGTTTGTTTTTTTTATTTTTTTACAGGAGATCGATGGCGTCGCAGGAATGAGTGTATAATAAAAGAAATGAAAACTGTGTTGTCTCTTTTATTTCATTAAAATACTTTTTTCTTGCTGTGTCTTTTTTTTAAACATTTAATAACTTTGGGATTAATAATGGATCGGTGTCTTATTGACGCCTCTCCATTATTAACCGGGCTTATTGTCACCGTGCAATCAACGGTGACAATAACCCCTTATTACCCCGCTTGCCACCGCTACAGGGCAAGTGGGAAGAGCCGGGTAAAGTGCCACAATTGGCACATCTTTTGATGCGCCAAATGTGGGGCTGCTGTAGCCTGGTATTATCAGGCTGTTGAGGGCCAAAATCCATGGGCCTTGACAGTCTTTTAATACCAGGCCGCAGCAGTCTGCATTTTACTTGGCTGGTTAACAAAAATAGGGGGGATCCCCACGCCGTTTTTTTTTTCGAGGGGATCCCCTATTTTTGTTAACCAGCCAAGCTAAGCAGACTGCTGTGGCCTGGTATTATCAGGCTTGCAAGGTCCATGGATATTGGATCCTTACCAGCCTGAAAAACCAGGCCTCAGCGGTCTGCTTCATCTGGCTGGTTAACAAAAATAGGGGGGACCCCACGCTAATTTTTTTCGAGGGGATCCCCTATTTTTGTTAATCAGCCAAGATATGCAGACTGCTGTGGCCTGGTATTATCAGGCTGGCAAGGTCCATGGATCTTGGCTCCTTAACAGCCTGAAAATCCAGGCCTCAGCGGTCTGCTTCATCTGGCTGGTTAACAAAAATAGGGGGGACCCCACGCCATTTTTTTTTCGAAGGGAACCCCTATTTTTGTTAATCAGTTCCCTCTGACGTCACTGATGGTGTCCCTGGCTGACCTGAAGTGAAAGTGGAAAGCAATCAATTAAGCTTTCCACTTCCTCTCCTGTCAGCCAGGAGAGGAACTCATTCATTTGGGGGTTTACTGTGAGGCTGCAGCATTAGCTGCGGTCCCTGCAGTAAACATTAACCCTTTCTGAAGGATTACACCGTGGGACCTGACTGTGCATCGGATTGGTAAGAATAATTTTGCTTTATTATTTTATTTTTATTACAGGAAATGGTTTTAGCAGGTAAATAAAATATGGTCAAAAACTGTGTGATTATTTCATTAAACTTCTTTTTTATTAAAGTGTGTGTGTTTGATTTTTCTTTCATACAATAGGATGACCCGACATGAAATGACACTTGGTGTACATAGGGTTAACCATGTCTTTTCATGTCCTTTGCTATCTGATTTTCACAAACAATTAAATCAGTCTATGTGTGCAAAATTTCACACCTGTAGGGGTTAATTAAAGGTGTAAATTCGTAGCAAAAAAGTCCGGTTTTTTTACAACGAATTTACACCTTTAATTAACCCCTACAGGTGTGAAATTTTGCACACATAGACTGATTTAATTGTTTGTGAAAATCAGATAGCAAAGGACATGAAAAGACATGGTTAACCCTATGTACACCAAGTGTCATTTCATGTCGGGTGCTTCTGTCTTTTCACTGAAGCCGGCTTTACCCGGCAATTGAATCAGAGGATATTTTACTATGTAGAAGTGTATAAACTATACATATATGTATATATATATGTCACAATGACATGTATATATATATATATATATATATATATATGTATTCTATGTGTGTATATTTAGTGTTTACAAGGAAAGAATGGGGTTTTTTTAGTTCCGATATTTTGTTCCCATAGACTTACATTGGATTTCCGGTATCGGAATCGGGTATCGACGATATTTTAATGGTATCGGCGATACCATTCCGATTCCGATACTTAGGGATATCGGAAAGTATCGCTCAACACTAATCTGTAGTGTTTATGTGTGTTATGTATGTGAGGTATCTGTAGTGTTTATGTGTTACGTATGTGAGGTTTCTGTAGTGTTTATGTGTGTTACTTGTATGTGAGGTATCTGTAGTGTGTGTGTGTTACTTGTGTGTGAGTATCTGTACTGTGTATTTGTGTTACTTGTGTGTGAGGTATCTGTAGTGTGTATGTGTTACTTGTGTGTGAGGCATCTGTAGTGTGTGTGTGTTACTTGTGTGTGAGGCATCTGTAGTGTGTTGTGTTTGTGTACACTTGTCCAGCATGCATAAGAGGCGTAATGAATCCAGCGCCTCTCACTCCAGTACTTCTCCTCACAAGCCCTGAATGAACAAAAATGGTCTTGATCAGAGGCGTAGCTAGGGGTTCAGCTCATGTGGGGCGAAACATCTGAGTGGGCCCCTAACAGGACGACATATCATTGGTGCAACCTGCGCAACTGCACATGGGCGCAAGAGGTAAGGTATACTGTTTCATATCAAAACAGTATAATAATCAGCCCCCAGTGCCCTGTCCCCCCTCCCCACAATACCCCCATCCTCTTACATTCACCCCCAGTGCCCTATCTCATCTCCACCACCCCAACATCCACAATACCCACATCCTCTCACATTCACCCTCCAGCACCCTGTCTCCTCTCCCCATAATACCCCCCTCTTCTCACATTCACCACCCAGTGCCCTGTCTCCTTTTCCCCCATAATACCCCATCTTCTCACATTCACCCCCAGTGCCCTAGCCCCCACAATACTCCATTCTCTCATATTAACCACCCAGTGCCCTGTCCTCCACTTCAGCCCCATAATACCCCATCCTCTCACATTCACTCCCAGTGCCGTCTCCTCTCCCCATAATACTTCCATCCTCTCACATACACCCCAGTGCCCTGTGTCCTCTCCCAATAATACTGCCATCCTCTCACATTCACCCCCAGTGCCCTGTCTCCTCCCTATAATACTCCCATCCTCTCACATACACCCCCATTGCCCTGTCTTCTTTCCCCATAAAACCCCCATCCTCTCACATTCACCCCAAGTGCCAGGTCTCCTCTCCCCATAATACCCCCATCCTCACACATACACCCTCAGTGCCCTGTCTCCTCTCCCCATAATACCCCCATCCTCTCACATACACCCCAGTGCCCTGTCTCCTCTCCCCATAATACCCCCATCCTCTCACATACACCCCCAGTGCCCTGTCTCCTTTCCCCTTAAAACCCCCATCTCACATTCACCCCCAGTGCCCTGTCTCCTCTCCCCAAAATACCCCCATCCTCTAACATACACCCCCAGTGCCCTGTCTCTCCCCATAATACCCCTATCCTCTCACATACACCCCCATTGCCCTGTCTCCTCTCCCCATAATACCCCATCCTCTCACATTCACCCCCAGTGCCCTGTCTCTCACCATAATACCCCATCCTCTCACATTCACTCCCAGTGCCGTCTCCTCTCCCCATAATACTTCCATCCTCTCACATACACCCCAGTGCCCTGTCTCCTCTCCCCATAATACTGCCATCCTCTCACATTCACCCCCAGTGCCCTGTCTCCTCCCCATAATACCCCCATCCTCTCACACCCCCAGTGCCCTGTCTCTCCCCATAATACCCCATCCTCTCACACCCCCAGTGCCCTGTCTCCTCTCCCCATAAATATCCTCTCACATACAAACCCCAGTGCCCTGTCCTCTCCCCATAATACCCCCATCCTCTCACACAACCTCCAGTGCCCTGTCTCCTCTCCCCATAAAACCCCCATCCTCTCACATTCACCCCCAGTGCCGTCTCCTCTCCCCATAATACCCCATCCTCTCACATTCACCACCAGTGCCCTGTCTCTCCCCATAATACCCCATCCTCTCACATACACCCCCAGTGCCCTGTCTCCTCTCCCCATAATCCCCATCCTCTCACATTCACCCCCAGTGCCCTGTCTCTCCCCATAATGCCCCCATCCTCTCACATAACCTCCAGTGCCCTAGCCCCCACAATACCCCCATTCAACCCACAGTGAGCTTGACATGCCCAAACTAAATGAATCTAATCAATTCCATACTCACTTACCGATGAAGTTTCCCGACACAGTGAGGCAGGACCAGGAAGTGTCCAGTTAATGCGTGGAGGGCACTAGGACCCAGCGTGCCTGAGCCCATCAGAGACTGCACAGAAAGTAACTGCAGCTGCTGCGGCCAGGAAGGAGCTTCTTCTAGGGTGAGAAAGCAGCACACTGCAGGGACTCTCTGGCTCTGTAACTGGCCGCTGTGCTGAATCTGTCAGACAGGGGAGCCGGCATTTTACTGCTCTCTCCCTGCACCTCAACACGGCCAAATGACATGTGGCCCTGTCTCCCAGTGGGCCCCTGCATGTTACGGGGCCCGGGCAATGGCCCCCTCTGCCCCCCCTATGCTACTGGTCTTGATGAATCAGGGCCATATTAACTGTTGTCTTGCCTTAAAGGGGTTGACCACTATGCAGAGAACCCCTTCTCATCCGTATGTTTTATTGAGTACAAAAATATCACCTATAGTCACCTCCAGTGCGGGCGCCTTCCAGTGGTGTCGGCACTGGTTCTCCCTAGGATCGTGTGACATTGTTATGTCATATGATCTCTTGCTATGGATGTCTTATTTGTCCACAGGAGAGGAAAGCAAAGCCAGCACTGATTGTCCGCAGGGATTACATGACATAACAATGTCTCGTGATACCTGGGAGATCCAGTGCCGAAGATGACTACCGAAGATGACTACAGGTGATATTACTATACTGGGGAAACAGAGGTTCAGAAGGAGTTGTTTCAGTAGTGGACAACACTTAAAGGGAATTTGTCATGTCAAAAACGCTGTTAACCTTTAGATATAGGTTTAACCTGCAGGTTATAGCATTCTAAAGATGCCCTGCCGCCAGAAGGAACTTAACTTTATTACACTGAGTTCGTCATATAGGCGTGCCTTTAGTCAGTACATAGTGAGCGGCACTGACTGACAGCCGGCTCATAGAATCATAGAATGGTAGAGTTGGAAGGGACCTCCTGGGTCATCTGGTCCAACCCCCTGCTCAAAGCAGGTGTTAAGGGTCTGCAGAACGCACCAAATATATGATGTAGAGAGGTGCGTTCGCAGCCCGGGGTCCACCGTGCAAGCGGAGCCTGCTGCTAGTAAAATGGCGCAAGAAGCGAACTCTGTTATCCCGCAGAGTCGCCAAAATAAACGCCGTAACGCGCTGTGGCAATAGGTGCGAACTCTGTTAATCCACAGAGCTGCTAGAAGGAGTGCCGCAGCGCTATATGGCGATGTGTGCGAACTCACTTAACACAACTGAGTCGCAAAATAAACACGCTAGGGCGCTGTCTAGCGTGGAAAGCGAACCCTGTTACGTCACAGAGCCGCTGAGACAAACTTCTGTGTCCTGTCAGGCACCCAGGTACACAGTGAACAGCTAAGCAAACATAGAATGTGATCATGCGCTAATGTCCTCGCGGGAGTCACCCGCAATCTATGGCGTCTGAACGCCAGACCCTGAATACGGCAATCAAACTCCTCACCGGTTATGCCGGCAATCTAGGGCATCTAGGACACCGACCCTGACCAGCTAGCATACCAAACTCCTCACCGATTAAGTCGGTATTCTAGGGGCTTATTTCAGCCGGGGCCCTAACCACACACACGCATGACCACACTGGCGCAAAGCATATAATGGTTGATATTAGCGCATGGCGGCCCAGCCATGCTACCCTTTTATAGCAACAGCTACAGGACCTGCCAGAAACAAGGACCAATGAAACTTGTTCCAGAACACCAGTAGTCACAGGGCCTTCCTGGCGGACCAATAGGAGCTGCTGCAGTACCTGAGCATGTGACCCCTGATCTCCAATGAGAGATCTCACTCTGGGCATGCTCAGAAGGAGAAAACAAGGACTTTGTCCTAAAGACGTCTGCTCGCCGCTAACCAGTACTGGCCACAATAGCAGAGCCTGGAGGAACAGCAGTAATCCTCTGCACACTGTTAGACTGGGCGAGACGCTGGGACCGATGTCTAAGCTGAGCAGGCTCCACTGTGGACAGAGATGAATGAGAGACCGCAGCGGGACTGGTTCGAGACTCCCCTTGTGCAGCGTCGGGAGCTTGAACCCTAACATGGCCCCCCCTTCTCTGGGCCTCACTGCATTCAAAGGCAGCGATGAGCTGCAGAGTGTGAACATGCTCTGCAGGCTCCCAAGACCTATCCTCAGGCCCATAGCCCCTCCAGTCCACCAAATAAAACTTTTTGCCCCGTACCACCTTACACCCTACGATGGCGTTCACCTCATGGTCATCCGTAGATGAACCCGATGTCCCGGCAGATGACTCAGAAAACCGGGACATGAGCACGGGTTTCAGGAGGGATACGTAAAAGGTGTCGGAGATACCCAGGCGTGGTGGAAGAGCCAAACGGTATACCACAGGGTTAACCTGCTCGAGGACCTTGAAAGGACCCAGGTAGCGGGGTGCCAACTTAGTGCACTCAACTCGCAGCCTAATGTTACGGGCGGAGAGCCACACCTTGTCCCCAGGAGCAAATGTTGGAGCGGGGCGCCGATGTGCGTCGGCGGAGGACCTCATCCTCTCCTTGGATGCCTGAATGGCATCCTGGGTACGGTCCCAAATGTCCCGTGCCTCCACAGCCCAGTCTGCCACCCTGGAGTCGGCGGAAGACACAGGCATGGGCACCGGAACCCGCGGATGCTGACCGTAGTTTAGGAGGAATGGAGTCTGTCCGGTGGAATCAGCCACAGCATTGTTTAGTGCAAACTCAGCCCATGGTAGCAAGGATGCCCAGTCATCCTGCCTGGCAGAGACAAAATGTAGATAGGTGACCAAGGTCTGGTTGGCCCTCTCTACCAACCCTTTCGTCTCAGGATGGTACGCTGAAGAGAGATTTAACTCAATACTGAGTAGACGACAAAGCTCTCGCCAGAACCGAGACGCAAACTGGGGACCTCGGTCACTGACAATTTTGTCCGGCATGCCGTGTAGACGGAAGATGTGCCTAACGAACAACGCTGCCAGAGCCCGTGCAGAAGGTAACCGCTACCATTTGGAAAAATGGTCGGTGATTACCCAAATGATGGTGCAACCCCGAGACTTGGGCAAGCCCACCACAAAGTCCATCCCAACCATCTCCCAGGGCCTGTCTGCCACCGGCAAAGGGTAAAGTAACCCAGCTGGCCGTTGTCGTAGAGACTTATTCTTGGCGCAGGAGACACACGCCCGAACATAGTCCCCAACGTCACGGACCATATGCGGCCACCAGTATGTCCTCGCCAGCAATTCAGATGTCCTCTTTGCCCCAAAGTGTCCACCTGTCAAGATCCCGTCTGGGTTGGAGCCGATCAGGAAGAACAGTCAATGGTATCTGGGTTCAGCAAGGAACCTTGCAGCCAGCAGAATAGCTCAGATGGTAGAGCTGCTGGCCGGTGGACAAGAAGTACTAGGTTCGATTCCTGACAGTACTCCCCTTCTTCCAGGATGGCCTCTGGACATCTCAGGAGCTGGCTTATCTGGGTACCTCTGATGAAAGGCTTTTGTCAGTCTAGGAGCATGGACATTGTCCCTTGGTACCCATGAATTTTCCTCTGGTCCATAATCCTTCCACTGCACCAGATACTGCAGTTTACCTCTGAATTTTCGGGAGTCCAGAATCTTATCCACAATGTACAGTCATGGCCAAAAGTTTTGAGAATGACACAAATATTAATTTTTACAAAGTCTACTGCTTCACTTTTTCTAATGGCAATTTGCATATACTCCAGAATGTTATAAAGAGTGATCAGCTTAACAGCAATTACTTGCAAAGTCAATATTTGGCTAGAAAATGAACTTTATCCCCAAAACACATTTCAACATCATTGCGGCCCTGCCTTAAAAGGACCAGCTAACCTCTTTTCAGTGATTGCTCCATTAACACAGGTGTGGGTGTTGATGAGGACATGGCTGGAGATCAATCTGTCATGATTAAGTAAGAATGACACCACTGGACACTTTAAAAGGAGGCTGGTGCTTGGCATCATTGTTTCTCTTCTGTTAACCATGGTTATTTCTAAAGAAACACGTGCAGTCATCATTGCAATGCACAAAAATGGCCTAACAGGGAAGAGTATCGCAGCTAGAAAGATTGCACCTCAGTCAACAATCTATCGCATAATCAAGAACTTCAAGGAGAGAGGTTCCATTGTTGCCAATAAGGTTTCAGGGCGCCAAGAAAGACCAGCAAGCGCCAGGACCGTCTCTTAAAAGTGTTTCAGCTACAGGATCGGGCTACCAGCAGTGCATAGCTTGCTCAGGAATGGCAGCAGGCAGGTGTGAGTGCATCTGCACGCACTGTGAGGCGGAGACTCTTGGAGCAAGGTCTGGTCTCAAGGAGGGCAGCAAAGAAGCCACTTCTCTCCAGAAAAAACATCATGGACAGACTGATATTCTGCAAAAGGTACAGGCAGTGGACTGCTGAGGACTGGGGTAAAGTTATTTTCTCTGATGAATCCCCTTTTCGATTGTTTGGGACATCAGGAAAACGCCTCATTCGGAGAAGACAAGGTGAGCGCTACCACCAGTCTTGTCTCATGCCAACTGTTAAGCATCCTGAAACCATTCATGTGTGGGGTTGCTTCTCAGCCAAGGGAATCGGCTCTCTCACAGTCTTGCCTAAAAATACAGCCATGAATAAAGAATGGTACCAGAATGTCCTCCAAGAGCAACTTCTCCCAACCCTCCAAGAGCAGTTTGGCGATCAACAATGCCTTTTCCAGCATGATGGAGCACCTTGCCATAAAGCAAAGGTGATAACTAAATAGCTCAGGGAACAAAACATAGAGATTTTGGGTCCATGGCCTGGAAACTCCCCAGATCTTAATCCCATTGAGAACTTGTGGTCAATCATCAAGAGACGGGTGGACAAACAAAAAACTAAAAATTCTGACAAAATGAAAGCATTGATTGTGCAAGAATGGACTGCTATCAGTCAGGATTTGGTCCAGAAGTTGATTGAGAGCATGCCAGGGAGAATTACAGAGGTCCTGAAGAAGAAGGGTCAACACTTCAAATATTGACTTGCTGCATCAACTCATTTTAACTGTCAATATAAGCTTTTGTTACTCATATGTTTGCAATTATTATATTTCTGTCTGTGATAAAAACATCTGTCAAACACACATAAAAACCAGAGGGCAGCAGATCATGTGAAAATATAATATTTTTGTCATTCTCAAAACTTTTGGCCATGACTGTATTCTTCTTCACCACGGATCCTTTCTGGTGGAGGAGGTGGCTGAATTCTTCCTGGAAACGGGTTTTCACAAAAGGGTTTGAGCAAGGATATGTGAAATACTGGATGAATCTTTAGATTGTTGGGAAGTTTTAAACGGAAAGCAACCTGGTTAATTTTTGCAGAAATTTGAAAAGGTCCAATGAATTTTTGACCCAATTTGGAGGATGGTACATGTGTCTTTAGATTTTTAGTAGACAGCCAAACTTTGTCTCCAATCTGAAGAGCAGGGGCACTCTCCGATGTTTATCTGCTGCTTCCTTATATACTTCCTGGGTCTTGAGTAATATCTCTGATAATTCCTTCTGGGATTCCTGTAATTTTGCAAGCCTGTCATTAACAGCAGGAATGGGAGTGTTCACTGGCAGATTAGGGATAAATACTGGATGTACTCCATAATTAGCAAAAAATGGGGTTTGAGATGTAGCGCTATGTATGGAGTTGTTGTAGGCAAACTCTGCTGTTGGTAAATAGTCCACCCAGTCATCCTGAAGATAGGAAATGAAGCAACGGAGGTATTGCTCCAAAGTCTGGTTCGTTCTCTCCGTCTGGCCATTGGACTGAGGATGGAAAGCGGTAGAAAGATTCACCGTGACTCCTAAGGCTGTACAGAAACTCTTCCAAAATTTTGACGTAAACTGAACGCCTCTGTCAGACACCACGCTGTCAGGAATTCCATGTAACCTGAATACCTCTTTGATCATCAGTTCTGCAGTTTTTTCAGCAGTAGGAATTCCTTCAGTTGGAATAAAGTGGGCCATTTTTGTGAGTCGGTCCACTATGAAAAGGATGACGGTCAACTGTTTGGAAGGGGGTAGTTCCACAATAAAATCCATGGAAATAGATCCCCAAGGCCTGGATGGAACTGGGAGTGGTTGCAAGAGTCCTAGAGGAGACGATCGTGGGGTCTTGTTTCGTGCGCATGTTAAACAGGTTGAAACATATTTCCTCACGTCCTTCCTACAATTAGGCCACCAAAAGAAACGAAGTAGTAAGTCTTGTGTTTTTGCAACTCCAGGATGTCCTGCCAGTTTAGAATCATGGACATTTTGAGGACTTCAAGGCGAGAAGATTCAGGTACATATATTTTATGTTTCTGCATCCAAAACCCCTCTTTGAATGAAAGATCGACGTCTTCCGAAGGATGGTTAAGGAAAGAGTCCTCTTGATATCTATCTTTAATTCTATTACATAGTCCTCTAGAGTGCAATATTCCCAAAACATTTTTAGGGCCTAGAATTGTATCGTCATTACTAGACCTCTCCTGAGGTTCCGAACACATCCTGGACAGGGCGTCAGCCTTGCCATTTCTTGAACCAGGCCGGTAAGAAATTATAAAATTGAATCTTGAGAAAAATAAGGCCCATCGTGCTTGTCTTGCAGACAATCTTTTTGCTGTACGGAGGAATTCAAGATTCTTGTGGTCCGTGAGGACAGTCACAGGGTGATTGGCACCTTCTAGAAGATGTCTCCACTTGGAGAAGGCAACTTTAATGGCTAACAGTTATTTATTACCGATGTCGTAGTTCTTTTCTGCAGATGACATGGTGTGGGAAAGAAACGCACATGGGTGAAGTTGCATTTTGTCCCCAACTCGCTGAGACAGAATGGCTCCCACTGCAGAGTCCGAGGCGTCCACTTCGACAGTAAATGGCAATTCAGGATTTGGGTGTACTAACAATGGAGCAGACGTAAAAAGAGTTTTCAACTTGTCAAAAGCCTCCTGTGCCTCCGGAGACCAGAAAAATGCTTTGGTCTTTTTTGTTAGTGTAGTAATTGGTAGTATGATCCGTGAAAAGTTCTTTATAAATTTTCGGTAAAAATTTGCAAATCCTATGAAACGCTGGACGTCTTTTAAATTTCTTGGAACAGGCCAGTCCACTACAGCATTGATTTTGCCGGGATCCATGCTCAGACCTTCTGGGGAGATGATATATCCCAGAAATTGGATACTGGTTTGTTCAAACTCACATTTTTAAAGTTTAATGTAAAGATGGTTCTCCTGTAGTCGTTCCAAGACTACGTGCCTGCGATGCTCTTCCAAGGTGTCTGAAAATATAAGAATGTCATCGAGATAAGCCACAACAAATTGGTCCAAGAAATCTCGAAATACATCATTAATAAAATGTTGAAAGGTGGCTGGGGCATTGCTAAGGCCAAAGGTCATAACCAGAGATTCAAAATGTCCATATCTCGTTCTGAAGGCGGTCTTCCACTCATCTCCTGGGCGAATCCGTATGAGGTTGTAAGCCCCTCTAAGATCCAGCTTCGTAAAGATTTTCGCAGAACGGAGTCTCTCAAATAGTTCAGGAATCAAGGCTAGCGGGTAGCGATTCTTGACAGTGATATTATTCATCTCTCTGTAGTCAATACATGGCCGCAGAGTGGAGTCTTTCTTTTCAACAAAGAACAGGGGTGCCCCAGCTGGAGATGTGGAAGGTCGAATAAAGCCTTTCTCTAAATTTTCATCCAGGAACTTTCTTAATACCTTCAATTCAGGTTCGGAAAGATTATAAATCCTCCAAATGGAATGGTTGTTCCTGGCAGCAATTCAATGGGACAGTCGTAAGGACGGTGAGGAGGTAATTGATCTGCTTTCTTCTTACTGCAGACATCAGAGAACTGCTGATATTGAGGTGGTAGTTTCTCTTCCTTCTCATGCGAAATCTCAGAGATTTGGACTTGTTGGAGAACAGGGGTTCCTTATGACAATTATTCTTACAGTAGTCAGATGGAAAGGTGATGGTCCTTGATGCCCAGTTGATAGAAGGGTTATGGACTGAAAACCAGGGGATCCCTAGAATAACCGGAAATTTCGGAGATGAAATAAGGTGGAAACTGACAGCTTCATGATCCGGTTCGATACAAATCTCCAGTTCGATTGTCTCATGCGTGACAGGTCCAGAAGACAAGGGTGATCCATCCACAGTTTCCATTTCAATTGGTGTGGATTTGGTCCTACTGGAAATATTATTATCACGTGTAAATTTTAAGTCCATAAAATTTCCTCCTGCTCCCGAATCCAACAGGGCAGAGCATTGTATTTTTTGGGTGCCCATTACAACCTGAATGGGGATTACAAAATGAGATGATGTAGTATGTATTTTGTCTATTTCTGGCGTTACTGATGAGATAGTCTGCAAGATGGAATCCGACTGCTGAGAAAGGTCCATATTGCTGGCAGACCTGTTGTTGGTAAAGGCTATAGTCCTTTTGTTAGGACAGTTGATGGCATAGTGTCCAGGGTCCCCACAATAGAGGCAGAGATGTTCAGCACGTCGCCTCTCCTTCTCCTGTGCAGAGAGTGGTCTTCGGATGACAGACACGCCTTGCGTCTTTTCTTGGTGGTCTGATGCTGGAAATGAGAAGCCAGGGCTATTCCCAAGTGCTCGCAGTCTCTCCTTTCTCCTTTCAGTAAGTCTTTGGTCAATCCGGATACATAGTTGAATAAAGTCCTCCAACTGATCAGGGGTCTCAACCCTGGCAAGCTCGTCTTTCACTGGTTCTGATAACCCTCGTCGAAATTGACTTCTCTGGGCCGCTGAATTCCAGGTGGTGTCGGCCACCCAGCGGCGGAACTCCGATGTATATTCCTCAACAGAGCGACGTCCTTGGCGCAAATTATGTAATTTGGTTTCTGCCGTGGCACAGCGGTTTGGGTCATCAAAAACTTGATTCATAGCTGCGGTGAAGGCTTCCAGGTCATTAAGGAGGTCATAGTCCTTTTCTACATAAGGTGAAGCCCAAGCAAGAGCTTCATCCGTCAGGAGATTTATCATGAAAAAAACTTTCTTCCTCTCACTGGTAAAGGGAGCAGGTTGCATCTGGAAGTATATGCAGCATTGATTGAGGAATCCTCGGTACTGTTGGCGATCCCCACTGAATTTTGCAGGCAGCGGCAGCCGCGCGTTTGATTCGGACCCTGAATTGCGCACGTCCAGAAGTTGTTTTTGGAGCTCAATTACTTCCTGTTGTAGCACCGTGAAATCAGTTTGTAACTTGGAATATTTTCCTTGAGAGTCAGTACAAAAACTTTGAAGCTCCGTAACTTGCCGCCTCATGGTGTTCACAGCGGACTCCATTTTGGCGCGAGATTATTCTGTCAAGATCCCGTCTGGGTTGGAGCCGATCAGGAAGAACAGTCAATGGTACCTGGGTTCAGCAAGGAACCTTGCAGCCAGCAGAATAGCTCAGATGGTAGAGCTGGTGGAGGTACTGGGTTCGATTCCTGACACCACCCACCCTGGACAAATGTGCCCAAGAGAGTACCTCCGGTCGCAAATTGGTAGGCACAAAAGTCTTGCTCGGGGGCACAGATTCTAGCAAAACCGGGGCCACTGTTATCAGGCTCTCTGTGGGGACAATAAGCCGAGGCTCCTCCACCTCCTCCTCAGAGGACACCACAGAGCGAGAGAGAGCGTCGGCACGAATGTTCTTCTCTCCCGAGAGGAAATGCAGTGTGAAATGAAACCGGGAGAAGAACAAGGACCATCTGGCCTGGCGAGAATTTAGCCGCTGGGCTGTCTCAAGATATACCAAATTTTTGTGGTCAGTGAAGACTTGGAAGGGAAAGCGAGCCCCCTCCAACAGATGTCTCCACTCAGAGAAAGCCAATTTCATTGCTAGCAACTCCCTGTCCCCAATGGAATAATTCTTCTCCGCTGGTGTGAAGGTCTTGGAGAAGAAGAAGCAAGGATGCTTTCGACCTTGAGCATCCTTTTGAAAGAGGACTGCTCCAGCACCAACGGATGAGGCATCCACCTCCAATATGAATGGCTTATCAACATCAGGGCGGCGTAGAATGGGAGCGCTAGCAAACTGAGACTTAATTGAGATGAAAGCCTTGGAGACTTCCTCAGACCACAATTTGGGATTTGCTCCCTTCTTGGTGAGGGCTACCAAGGGAGCTACCAAAGTTGAGAAATGGGGAATGAACTGGCGATAATAATTAATGAACCCCATAAAGCGCTGCACCGCTTTAAGGGAATGGGGTTCTTGCCAGTCCATCACAGCTTGTAATTTGGCAGGATCCATAGTCAATCCCTGGGCGGAAATGATATAGCCCAGGAATGGTAAAGACTCCTGCTCAAACACACATTTCTCCAACTTCGCATAAAGGGAATTTGCCCGCAAGAGGTCGAAGACTCTGCAGACATCTTTCCGGTGGAAGTCAATATCTGGAGAGAAGATGAGAATATCATCCAGATAGACCACGACCGAGGTGGAAAGCATATCCCGGAAGATGTCATTAACAAAGTCTTGGAAAACGGCTGGGGCGTTACAGAGCCCAAAGGGCATCACCAGATATTCATAGTGCCCATCCCTGGTATTAAAAGCCGTCTTCCACTCGTCCCCCTCGCGATGCGAATCAGGTTGTAAGCACCCCGCAGGTCTAATTTGGTAAATACCCTTGCTCCCCGAAGCCTATCAAAGAGCTCAGATATTAAAGGCAGCGGGTATTTATTCTTAACGGTAATGGCGTTAAGACCCCTGTAATCTATGCAGGGACGTAATTCTCCGTTCTTCTTTTGCACAAAGAAGAACCCTGCCCCAGCAGGTGACACTGACTTCCTAATGAACCCTCTTGCCAGATTTTCCTGAATGTATTGGGACATAGCCTCCGTCTCCGGGAGAGAGAGAGGATAGACCCTTCCCCGGGGAGGTTCTGCTCCAGGCAAGAGGTCAATAGGACAGTCATAGGGGCGGTGAGGCGGAAGAGTCTCCGCAGCCTTTTTGGAGAACACGTCTACATAGGACCAATAGCACTTGGGCAGGGAAGTGAGATCTGCGGGTATCCCTGTAGTAGCAACCTGAACACACTCCCTCACACATTTACCTCTACAAGACTCACTCCAACCCGTATCTTCCCAGAGGACCACTCAATATGTGGGGAGTGAAGACGAAGCCAGGGTACTCCCAGCAGAGCCTCATCTATACCCTCAGGAAGGACAAGGAAAGAAATAATCTCCTGATGGGAAGGAGACATAGCTAATGTGAGAGGGATTGTCTGATGTGTGATCTGTGAGGGCAGTATGGAGCTATTCACCACTCGAACAGTCACTGGTTTGGTGAGCATCACCTGAGGTATTGTGTGACGGAGAGCAAAAGCAGAGGACATAAAGTTCCCCTCTGCTCCAGAATCCACACAAAGCTCAACTGTTAGAGTGGATTGACCAAAAGAGATTGTCCCTTTAAAGGACAGCTTGGGGGCAAATGCTGCTGACTCTAGTGAACCTCCTCCCATGGTCACTAGACGCGAAGTGTACGTGATCGCTGGGGACATCTATTGGCATAATGTCCTGGCTGCTGGCACACTCTACAGACCACGGATACTCGAGTGGTCCGAGACTTAGATTCCACTCGAGAAGTCTCCACGGTCTCTGGGGAGTCGGACGCCCGAACGGGAAATTCAAGAGGTTTGGCAAAGGTGGGTGCCAGCCGAAACCTCTGCCTACACTGGGTCCGCTCTAACCTCCGCTCCTGAAAACGGAGGTCGATGCAGGTAGATATAGAAATGAGTTTCTCCAGTGTGGCAAGAATCTCCCTGGTAGCCAAAGCGTCCTTAACATGGTCTGCCAGTCCTCTCCAGAACACTGGAATAAGAACTTTATCTGGCCACTCTAATTCAGAGGCCAAAGTCCGAAATTGGACTGAGAACTGGCTGACCATGGACAAGCCCTGTGACATTGCCAGCAGTTGGAGTGCCGTATCGTGCGTGACCTGAGGTCCTAAAAAGACCTTTTTCAGAGCCTCCAAAAACCGAGGAGCACTCCGCACCACACGATCGTCTCGCTCCCACAGCGATGTTGCCCACTCCAACGCTCTGCCCGAGAGTAGAGACAATACAAAACCCACTTGTGCCCGATCTGTGGGGAAACGTGCAGCCAGAAGCTCGAGCTGTATTGAGCACTGACTCACGAATCCCCGACATTGCTTGCTGTCACCAGCAAACTTGTCAGGAAGCGGGAGGTGGGATAACGTAGGGGCAGAGGTGGCAGAGGACAAACTGGCTGCAGCCACGCTAGCAGCCTGAACAGCGACTGCGGTAACATCCACAGCTGAGGTTGTGCACTCAAGAGCCGCCAACCTACCCTCCAGCTGCTGGATGTACTGCCTTAGACGTTGGTCATCCGCCATTTTACTAGCCAGAACCTGGCGCTAATATTATGTTAAGGGTCTGCGGAACGCACCAAATATATGATGTAGAGAGGTGCGTTCGCAGCCCGGGGTCCACCGTGCAAGCGGAGCCTGCTGCTAGTAAAATGGCGCAAGAAGCGAACTCTGTTATCCCGCAGAGTCGCCAAAATAAACGCCGTAACGCGCTGTGGCAATAGGTGCGAACTCTGTTAATCCACAGAGCTGCTAGAAGGAGTGCCGCAGCGCTATATGGCGATGTGTGCGAACTCACTTAACACAACTGAGTCGCAAAATAAACACGCTAGGGCGCTGTCTAGCGTTGAAAGCGAACCCTGTTACGTCACAGAGCCGCTGAGACAAACTTCTGTGTCCTGTCAGGCACCCAGGTACACAGTGAACAGCTAAGCGAACATAGAACGTGATCATGCGCTAATGTCCTCGCGGGAGTCACCCGCAATCTATGTAGTCTGAACGCCAGACCCTGAATACGGCAATCAAACTCCTCACCGGTTATGCCGGCAATCTAGTGCATCTAGGACACCGACCCTGACCAGCTAGCATACCAAACTCCTCACCGATTAAGTCGGTATTCTAGGGGCTTATTTCAGCCGGGGCCCTAACCACACACACGCATGACCACACTGGCGCAAAGCATATAATGGTTGATATTAGCGCATGGCGGCCCAGCTATGCTACCCTTTTATAGCAACAGCTACAGGACCTGCCAGAAACAAGGACCAATGAAACTTGTTCCAGAACACCAGTAGTCACAGGCCTTCCTGGCGGACCAATAGGAGCTGCTGCAGTACCTGAGCATGTGACCCCTGATCTCCAATGAGAGATCTCACCTGGGCATGCTCAGAAGGGGAAAACAAGGACTGTCCTAAAGACGTCTGCTCGCCGCTAACCAGTACTGGCCACAATAGCAGAGCCTGGAGGAACAGCAGTAATCCTCTGCACACTGTTAGACTGGGCGAGACGCTGGGACCGATGTCTAAGCTGAGCAGGCTCCACTGTGGACGGAGATGAATGGGAGACTGCAGTGGGACTGGTTCGAGATTCTCCTTGTGTAGCAGTGGGAACTCGAACCCTAACAGCAGGATTCTCTAAATCATCCCAGACAGGTGTCTGTGCAGCCTCTGTTTGAAGACTTCCATTGAAGGAGAACTCACCACCTCCGTGGCAGCCTGTTCCACTCATTGATCACCCTAACTGTCAAAAAGTTTTTTCTAATATCTAATCTGTGTCTGTACTGATGCACTGCTCAGCCGGTTATCAGTCAGTGTCGGGGCTATGTACTGAGTGGTGACTGAAGCCGTGCTGGCAGCTTCTCTGTGAATGAAAGCTGGAGTCCTCTGGGACGAATAAAGTTCAAATTAACCCCATATTTGTAGGCTTAATAGCATTTGAGATGTGACAGGTTCGCTATAAAGTGGTTGTGCCCCCAGTGTGTTGAATAAAATACAAGCATACCTGCTCAAGGACCAGCGCAGATGTCATGACATTGTTAATGGCTCAAGAGCAGCCCATTATCAACAAACCATAATACGAAGGCTGCAGACTATCAACGTCCTCTGATAGTCTGCAGCGCTTATGTCTTATAAACAATGTCATGAGATTGCTGGGGGACACAGTGCTCAAAATGGAGGAGTGTCACTGGTCCAAGTGGTAACAAGGCATTTTTTATTTTATTGTGTACACTAGGAGCATTCAGAGGAGGTAGTCTTCTAGTGAAAAATCTAATTTGGTAACACTAAAAATGCTTTATTTCGGATCAATGCTGTATTTTTTAGCATATTCTGCAGTGTGATAATAGTCTGCTGGCTGTCTGTATTGAACTGATGTCTCTTCCCCCTATGGTAACTGCAGCTTACATATTTAAAGTGGTTGTTTAACACATTTGATTGGTGTAACAAGTAACGCAAAAGTCAGCACAACCTGTCAGTGTTCTACGATTTGCTTCTACGACACTCGCATGTGGGCTGGTGAATTTTTACACTATATTCCAAATTATTATGCAAATGATATTTTTCTCTGATTTTCCTAAGGTGCAAATAACAGTCAGTCTAATAAAAGTCATCACCCGTTAGAGTATACATCAAATTTTATTGAAGAAACCTCCCAATGATAACAGTATAATCTCCAAAATGGAAAAAAAAACTCAAAATGCACTGTTCCAAATTATTAGGCACAGTAGAATTTCTGAACATTTGATCTGATTTAAAGAACTGAAAATGCTCATTTGTGGAATTTGCAGCATTAGGAGGTCACATTCACTGAACAAAAAAGCTACTTAACTCCAAAACATCCTAACAGGCCAAGTTACATATTAACATAGGAACCCTTCTTTGATATCACCTTCACAATTCTTTCATCCATTGAACCTGTGAGTTTTTGGAGCGTTTTTGCTTGTATTTCTTTGCATGAAGTCAGAATAGCCTCCCAGAGCTGCTATTTTGATGTGAACTGCCTCCCACCCTCATAGATATTTTGCTTGATGATACTCCAAAGGTTCTCTATAGGGTTGAGGTCAGGGGAAGATGCTGGCCACACCATGAATTTATCTCCTTTTATGCCCATAGCAGCCAATGACTCAGAGGTATTCTTTGCAGCATGAGATGGTGCATTGTCATGCATGAAGATGATTTTGCTCCTGAAGGCACGTTTCTGCTTTTTATACCATGGAAGAAAAGTTGTCAGTCAGAAACTCTACATACTTTGCAGAGGTCATTTTCACACCTTCAGGAACCTTAAAGGGCCCTACCAGCTGTTTCCCTATGATTCCGGCCCAAAACATGACTCCTCCACCTCCTTGATTACGTCGCAGCCTTGTTGGGACATGGTGGTCATCCACCAACCATCCACTACTCCATCCATCTGGACCATCCAGGGTTGCTCAACACTCATCAGTAAACAAGACTGTTTGAAAATTAGTCTTCATGTATGTCTGGGCCCACTGCAACCGTTTCTGCTTGTGAGCACTGTTTAGGGGTGGCCGAATCGTAGGTTTATGCACCACAGCAAGCCTTTGAAGGATCCCAAACCTTGTGGTTCGAGGGACTCTAGAGGCACCAGCAGCTTCAAATATCAGTTTGCTGGTTTGTAATGGCTTTTAGCAGCTGCTCTCTTAATCCGATGAACTTGCCTGGCACAAACCTTCCTCATTCTGCCTTTATCAGCACGAACATGTTTGTGCTCAGAATCAGCCACAAATCTCTTAACAGTACGATGATCACGCTTAAGTTTTCGGGAAATATGTAATGTTTTCATTCCTTGACCAAGGCATTGCACTATTTGATGCTTTTCAGCAGCAGAGAGATCCTTTTTCTTTCCCATTTTACTTGAAAACTCTGGCCAGTGTGGAACATCCAGTTTTCCTTTTATTGGGCTCACATGGCAAACTAATTATCACAGGTATCTGAGATTGATTTCAGTGATCCAAAGAACCCTGAGACACAATATCACCAATGGGTTTCATTTAAAAAAAAACAAAAAAACGCTATGACACTTAAAACCAATTTGCATAATAATTTGGAACATAGTTTATTTGTGCCAAGGCTGCTTTTGGTCCCAGTCCGGCCCTGCTGCACAGTAACTGTACAGCACAATTGCTATCAGCAGAAGCACAAAAGAACTTCTCTTTCCAGTCCTAACTCTCTCCCTACTGATAAACAGCATCAGCAACCTCTCCCTACTGTTAAGATCAGCAGAAGTAAAATGGAGGTCGGCGGTCAGGGCTTTTATAGTCACTATGACGCCCCCCAAAGCAAGCCAATCACTGCAATGCCCTTCTCTAATATGGTGGTGGACGCTGCCCATGTCATCTCGTTGCCCACAGTGTACGCCCTTGCTCATTGGCTGAAAAAAGGCACCTGCATGCATTATGGGAAAACCGACTTTGGCGCTCGTTTTGCCGAACGCATGGCCGACTTCACGCTATCATCGGTGAAAGTCGGCGACTTATAAATCTGACCGACCTGTTTCGCTCAACTCTAGTAGTCACCGGAAATGGTTTTCACTTCACAGGTGTGCCCTTTCAGGTTTAATAAGTGTGATTTCTTGCCTTATAAATGGGGTTGGGACCATCAGTTTTGTTGTGCAGAAGTCTGGTGGAAGCACAGCTGATAGTCCTACTGAATAGTCTGTTAGAATGTGTATTATGGCAAGAAAAAAGCAGCTAAGTAAAGAAAAAGAGAGGCCATCATTACTAAGAAATGAAGGTCAGTCAGTCGAAAAATTGGGAAAACTTTGAAAGCGTCCCCAAGTGCAGTTGCAAAAACCATCAAGCGCTACAAAGAAACTGGCTCACATGAGGACCGCCCCAGGAAAGGAAGACCAAGAGTCACTTCTGCTTCTGACCATAAGTTTATCCGAGTCACCAGCCTCAGAAATCACAGGTTAACAGCAGCTCAGATTAGAGACCAGTTCAATGACACACAGAGTTATAGCAGCAGACACATCTCTACAACAAGTGTTAAGAGGTGACTTTGTGCAGCAGGCCTTCATGGTAAAATAGCTACTAGGAAACCACTGCTAAGGACAGGCAACAAGCAGAAGAGACTTGTTTGGGCTAAAGAAGACAAGGAATGGACATTAGACCAGTGGAAATCTGTGCCTTGGTCTGATGAGTCCAAATTTGAGATCTTTGGTTCCAACCACCGTGTCTTTGTGTGACGCAGAAAAGGTGAACGGATGGACACTACATGCCTGGTTCCCACCGTGAAGCATGGAGGAGGAGGTGTGATGGTGTGGGGGTGCTTTGCTGGTGACACTGTTGGGGATTTATTCAAAATTGAAGGCATACTGAACCAGCATGTCTACCACAGCATCTTGCAGCAGCATGCTATTCCATCGGTTTGCGTTTAGTTGGACCATCATTTTTCTTTTTCAACAGGACAATGACCCCAAACACACCTCCAGGCTGTGTAAGGGCTATTTGACCAAGAAGGAGAGTGATGAGGTGCTATGCCAGATGACCTGGCCTCCACAGTCACCAGACCTGAACCCAGTCATGATGGTTTGGGGTGAGCTGGACCGCAGAGTGAAGGCAAAAGGGCCAACAAGTGCTAAGCATCTCTGGGAACTCCTTCAAGATTGTTGGAAGACCATTTCCGGTGACTACCTCTTGAAGCTCATCAAGGTAATGCCAAGAATGTGCAAAGCAGTAATCAAAGCAAAAGGTGGCTACTTTGAAGAACCTAGAATATAAGACATAATTTCAGCTGTTTCACAATTTTTTGTTAAGTATATAATTCCACATGTGTTAATTCATAGTTTTGATGCCTTCAGTGTGATTCTACTATTTTCATAGTCATGAAAATACAGAAAAATCTTTGAATGAGAAGGTGTGTCCAAATTTTGGTCTGCACTGTATATAATCGCAGTCCTTTCCTCTGCCTTCTGCGTACTATGAAATTGGTGCTGTGTATATAGGTTTCAGATTGGACTGACAGCAAATAAAAAAATCAAGTTTTGTATCGTTCTGCAATCAGTGTATAGTTCAGATAGAACATCAGAAAAAGATAGGTAGTTGATCAATAAGTACGTTCCCACAGTAATAACATAAAGTCAATTTCTTATCAATTTAGATACTGCAAACGAGCACCTCCCTCATTGCCATCCCATAAAGTGACATAAGACATTCTTACAAGGAATCTATCACCCTCTGTACCACAGGAGTCAGGAGACTTCTACACCGCTGGGACCAGAGCGGATGCAGTAACATATGCTGGAAAGTATGGAGACCTGTAGGTTTTACTGCTGTGGAGTATTTTTCTGTGCACCATTTGTGAGTTGAAATTACTATTAGGGGTTAGATGGCACTGGGTGGTATCACTATACAGAAAAGTAGGAGATGATGGGGTTATATTTGGGACCATTTTTCCATTTGGCTTAAGGCGAGATCTACACTTTGGTTGTGGAAGACGGCATCCATGCATTGATCTCCACAGATGTGATGGACGTTTCATTTTCCAATTTTAGAACCAGAAAACCAATAAAAGGGTTTTCTGCTCAGTAGAGACCCAGTGCCCCTTTAAAGAGAGAAGGGAGTAGAGATTAACTTTTACTTTGGTGAAATCAAGTTGACCATTGGCAGTGGAGGTCCCCAACAAAGTTACTTTTGGTTGTATTATTTATGGCCAAGTGAAAAGACTATTCTGCAAGCGACTTTGACCCCAGTTCTAAGATCTTGTAATGCTATAACGTTCCTGGTGCTATTGCTAGTCAATGGCATCTGTGGCTGCCACAAAAAAGGTAGCTACATGCAGTGGATACGAAAGCCAAATATGTCTGGGGAACACAATGATATAAATGATTGTGTGCATTGTTGTTGGTGAAATGTGTTAGTGCCAGCATTGATCAGAAGAAGGAGTTAACCAGATAGGGAAGCTGTATACAGGAGGTGTGAGGGCTGAGCCAATGTGGTTGGGGAACACAATGCTATATTGTAAAGTAGCTGTCCAATCACAATGATGCATCGCTGTAGCCAAAATGTGATAATGCCAACATTGATCAGAGAAAGAAGTTGTCCAGATTGGAAATCTTGTTTATAATCATCTATTCTGTTGTCCATAGGGACGGTGGCCACCATAATGCAATTTAATGCGTTTATTGGGGGAACAACTTACATTTTCCCTAACTCACCTGCCAGCCCAGACCATCGGATTGACTGGAATTTAGATGCTACGGGGACAGTTATCGCAACTCTTCTTCCGTCCAGTAGTCCTACTTACGCTGGGAGATGTAATGGAGGCAAATGTACACTTTTTAAAAATGGAACTCTCCAAATGGACCAGCTCATCAGTAGTGACAACAGATCTTACTCGTGTCATTTCAGGCTGGAGGGCTGCTTATAAAAGAACAGGTCCAGCTCAACGTATATAGTAAGTACTTGAAATACTTTGTTAAATGTCTAACGAAGAAGAGCAAAAACAATCTGATCCCCAACATAGATTGTGATCCTGCCATCCATGATATGTTGACATAGATAAAGCCAATAGACTATGATCCCAACAATATCTAGAATGACACCTTAAAACTTAACTGAGCTTTTAATAAAGCTTTATATGTTATAACTTATGTTAAGGACTAATGTTCAGGTAAGGTCTAGGCCTGAGAACCCCACCGATCACTCAAATCAAGGGGCAGAAGCTCTCAGTAGATGCCTAAGCCAGAGAAGAATCGACTTAATAGAAAGTCAGTCCACCACTCTGTATGCACTGGAGTATAACCTGACCACTTTTGCCTTTTGCTTGCAACTGTAACAGATCTCGAGACCTGGACCTTTACAGGTGCTGAAAAGGGGTTAAAACATATAAAAAAAAGTACAAAAGTTTAGTTATTATTTTTTATTATTATTTTTTAATTACCAGCCTTCGCCTCAATCTCGAGCCATGGTGACTTGATGGATGAACGCTTTGTAGCAAGATCAATCTTGTGTAAGCCTAGATAGGTCCACTAGGGTCTTCTCTGCCTTTATCTTGATACTATGAATCCATCGGGTTGCTGGTCTTCCTCTTTGCCTTGTTCCTTATATTTCTCTAACCATGATGTCTTTCTATTTACCCTTTTGAAAAGCCTCCAATTCTCTACTGGAGTGATTTTATCTACATCTGTGATTTTAGAGCAATTTTTGTAAGATTTTAGCCGAACATCTGACTTTTTGTTCTAAAAAGGGTTTTCTTTAAATAAACTAATTAAGAGAATTTTTGATTTTGCACACAATTCATGAACCAGGTGTTTCATTTTTAAAAAATGTTCGCAAACACTATCAACTAATGCAAGACAAAAGTAGTTTCTAAAAATCCACAAATGAAAAATTTGGCTTATTGGTCTCAAATTTCATTTAAATTTTTTACCAAAATTTTTCACCAAATAGAATTTAAAAAAATTACACTCATTAAGTAGTTTGAGGCGCATAGTTAACCACAAATGAGAGAATTTAGCATGTCCAAATAATGTCCCAGAGTTACAGTTTATTGCCTGCTTTGCATTCTGTATATTATGGATCATTTGTGTTGGCCACAGATATATTACGTCATACAAACAAAATTGCCAGCCAAAATGTGAAATGAACTTTAGTTATAAGACCCATCAATTATCGGGAAGACGAATCTGCGTAAAGTTCACAGGGTGATCACATATTTTTGCATTTCTTCCTCTTAAGATAAGTTTCTGCTTATGACCTTTCCTTATTACTTTTGGAATTTGAACTCCAAGATCAGTAATTTTCCCTAATCTCAAATATATATATATATTTTTGCACAGACTGAACAAACCACATTTCAATCCCCTAACGACCAGAGGATTTTTCATTTTTGCAATTTTGTTTTTTTCCTCCTCTTGTTCCAAGAACGATAACTTATTTTGTCAGCCCAAATAGCCCTTCGAGAGATTGTTTTAAGTGGGAGGAGTTGTGTTTTTCAATGACTCCATGCATTTTACCAAATACAGTACTGAAAGATTAGGAAAAAATGTCAAATGTGGCAGACTGGCAAAAAAAACCCCGCAATTCCACCACACTTTTGCAGTATAGGGAAATCAGAGTTTTCCTAGGAAGCTCAGCCTGTGATGGCAGATACAAGGGCCTGCCATGGTAATCCATAGGTTCCCTCAATCACGTTGCGGAAAGCCAATGGAAGCTAGTGCATGAAGTCGGCAATGAAACCATTTAAATGCCGCTGTCAGAGATTGATTGCAGAATTTAAATGGTTAGTAGTAGTTAATGGTAGTTACAGGCAGGTGCCGGCAATGTAACATAGCTGGCATCTACCTGGTATGAAGCAGGCTCAGCTCCTGAGCCTACTTCATACATTTCTTATAAATCTATAAAAAAAAGTACATCATAAGCTGTTGAGGAAATTAATTTTCCATTTTACAATTAATTTACATAAAATCTGAATGATCAGATGAATGTACTGTACAAGGAGCAAGAGTGAGAAATGAGTGTTTTTATCGTTATGATTGCCATATAATAAAGTTTAGCTGCTTGAAACTAAATGATCAAATCCCTTCACGTTCAACAAGTTTCTGCAATATTTCCAATCACTTACTTGTCAAATACAGTCTAGAAATAAAAAGTTTGCACTCAGGATGGATTTTTCTCCTGGAAGTTGTACAATAGACTTCACAGCAAATCTGCAATTTCACTGCTGATTCCACTCCTTTTCGTTGAAGGAGGTCAACAGTGAATCATTGATACCCACACTTGTATCCAGAACAGTTGGCCCCCGTCCTCTGTACTAGTCGGAGTTGGCATGCTCCATTCATTGTTATAAGAGTTCTGAATACAGCCAGCTGTAAAGAAAGGTGAGAACCGATGCATCTCCAGCTCTCCGCTTACTGCTGGTCGAAAGATAGAAAGAATAACAAATTGTGAGTATCCAAGGAAAGGTTAAGATCCCAGAGGTGGGACCTGCATCTATCAGACATATTTGATACATTCAATAGATATCATAGAATGTTAGAGTTGTAAGGGACCTCTGGGGTCATCGTGTCCAACCCCCTGCTCAATGCAGTATTCATTAAACCATGTGAATATGGCAGAAATGTCTTGCGTCAGACCACCCTTTTAAATATATGGCCAATTCGGCACATCTTAAGATATAACTAGTGTTGAGCGATACTGCTCGATATCTAAAAATATCGGATCGGAATGGTATCGCCGATATCACTAAATATCGGCGATATCCGATTCCGATACCGGAAGTCCCATGTAAGTCTATGGGAACAAAATATCGCAACTAAAAAAACACTTTCTTTCCTTGTAAACACAAAATATACACACTTAGAATACATATATATATATATATATATATATACATGTCATTGTGACATATATATATATACATATATTTATAGTTTATTCACTTCTACATAGTAAAATAGCCTCTGATTCAATTGCCGGGTAAAGCCGGCATTTGTGAAAAGACAGAAGCACCCGAGGGTCCAGTCGCCACAGAGATGTTGCATCGCACCCAGCGGTGTGACAACTTACTCTCAGGTAAGGAGGAAACACCCCATTGACTCCAACCACTGCATTCAACAGTACACTATGCCAGCTGAGTGTAGGCGGACCCAATGGGATGGTCTAGCTCAGGCTGGTTAGAACAGGGTGTAGCTATTTGGATGGGAGGGGTTGAGGCAGCCTTATGCTGCATGTCTTTGTAGTAAGAATTTTTTCCTTTCCTGCTTTCTTACTACGTCGCATACTCCACTCTGCTACATCACTCTGCACCATTGCTCTATCTCACATCTATCTGCCCTGGAAGGATACCGTCTTACCTGTACAAGACTTATCACCTAACTGCACTACACCATCCCTGCCAGAGGACCTGCACAGCAGCGCTGGTCACCCTGACCAGGTACTACAGGTGGCGTCACGACAAACTACACAAACATTCTATCATCCCCTGGAAATATCCCACATTCCAGTGAGCGACCAGGGCACGGACATAGCTGTGCTACCCGTCACATCCCCCATAGAAGTCGACGGGCTTGGTGCCGAGTACCCCCAAAACCTGTGGCTCTGTGCGACTCAACTTTGGCGTCACGAACAGGATTCAGAAGCTCGCTATAAGCGAGTCCTGTGTGCCTTAATTTAACAGTTTTTTGCTTGAGAATTGCAAAAATCATCATAGACTGTATTTGCCATTTTTCCGTCATATCTGCGCCACGAGGCACAGGTGAAGAATAAGGGCGTGCTCTCGTGGGCGTACACTCACTCCGTGGCGCGAAAACATGTCCGCACACTCTAAATGTTACTGCAATGTAAGATCGTGCCCCACAGCTCTGGAGTTCCGCCTCCTCATCCTCCTCAGTGGGCGGAAACTAACAGGGAAGGTCCCGCCTCCCTACAAAAGATGGCGCCTCTCCTGATGCTAATGACACATGTGACTTGGCAGAGATGGCGAACGGACAGTGAGCAGAAGTGGGAAGGGATGGAGGAGTCCGAGCTCTCCCCCCACGGAAGCGACCCGATCGCCACGGACCACCGTTTGGCACCCGGCCTGGAAACCCTCCTACGCTGGAAGAAGCGGAGGATACCCTGAGAGACCTGGCCCGGCACCGGGAGGAGGTCGCCAGGATGGAAGCGAGCTGGCGGGCCCTAAAACTACAATTGGAGCGGCGCCAATCCCTCTTACCCCCTGAAGTGTCTGTACCGGAAGGTGAGGCACCCGTTCCAGTAGAGGAGGCCGTGCGGGCATCCCAACCCTTGCAATCTGAACCGGTTGACAGTATCTCAGTGGAGGCACCCGTTCCAGTACAGGAGGCCGTGCGGGCATCCCAGCCCTTGCAATCTGAACCGGTTGCCAGTATCACAGTGGAGGCACCCGTTCCTGCAGAAAACGCCGCACCAGCACCCCAGATCCCGCTGTCTGCCCCCGTCGCTGAGGCAGAAGAAGCGACACCCGTCCTCATGGAGGAGGCCGCGCAGGCACCAGAGCTCTACCTGCCTGTACCGGAGCCCCGACCGTCATCTGTTCCAGAGCCGGCTGCTTCCGCCACAGGTGAGCGCCGCCAGGACTGGCGGGCGCCAGGAGAGCTGCCGCAAACCGGACATCGTAAGCTGGCGTTTGATGGTGGAGACATGGAGCTGCTGGTGGAGGAGAATTACAACCGGCGTCAGGAGGAAGAGTGGAGACGTCGGGAGCGGGAAGCAGAGCGACAAAGGGAGCAGCGAGAATCCCAAAAGCTTCGGCAACAGTCACCTGGAGAAGGACCTGGCAGAGAAGGCACGTATGAGAAAGGATAAAAGTACGGTGAGGGAGCCGCGGCGTAAGGGTGCAGTACGGAACTTTAAGTTAAAAGGTGGTTGGGGCTTCATCCAGGAGCCTGGACTTTATTTAGAAGTTTTTGTAACCCGGCGGGACGTGGAGGCTCACCTCCCAGAAGGACACCCGGGAGGGACCTGTTGCCAGGAGACTTGGTGACTTACACCCGACACTGGGGTTACAATGGATGGTACCCCTAAATGTTACCAGGTGCGACCCCTACTCCCCAGAGTGTCAGGAAACTGACAGACCCTACGAGCCTTCAGCCTCCCCCAACCAGGCCTCTGCACAAGTGCCCACCCCACGCCGTAAATCTCCCCAGCCTCCCTCAGTGGTCTCCTCAGCAGCCCCAGCTATGGACATGATAATGATAGCTGGCCCGTACCCGGCGCCTGTTAGGCCCCCTGGGGTTCGTTCAGTCCGGGACATAGGGGTCCAGACCCGGAGGGAGACGAAAGAGGTGGCCACACAGACCCAGATAGCGGGTCACGACGTCACTGTACAGGCCACACGACGTCATCAGGTCTGGGTGGACCCTCCTGTCACGGATGTTTGGCAAGCTCCAGAACAGTACCAGGTGGTACCTGTAAGAGGCCAGCCAAAGAAGTCTAAATAACCCGGACAGGGTCTCTGTATGTAAATAGTTAAATTATTGATGTACCCGACGGGTGAATGTTCATAAAAAGAAGTTTATTGTTGCCTTAATATACCCAGGTTGGGTAATGGTTTGATGTACCCGGACGGGTGAATGTTCAGAAGAACAAGTTTATTGTTGCCTTAATATACCCAGGTTGGGTAATGGTGTTTCAATGTAATGAAAATGTTGAACTTTGAAGCCATGAACTGTACTGGCTCACAAACTTTTCTGTAAATAGTTGGCACTTCGGTGCTCCATCTTGGTTTTACAAAAAACTTAACTGTGCACTATTTTCAACTACCTCAGAAACTAAAAACCCGTTTGGTGTGGCCGAAAGTGAGGTCTGCTCAAGGAAAGTCTTGCAGCCCACCCAAGACCACAGTTGGAGGTTTGGAGCGGGTCCTCCACAAGCACAAGTAAAGGACACTGTGAAGTTACCCCGGTGGGGTAGTCCTAAGAAGTCTCCACGAACTTCGGCACTAATGCTATTTGCACTTTTGTAATGTTATTATTAAAAATTTTATTATGCAACGTTTAACTTGAAGTGTTTCCTGCTTTCTTACTACGTCGCATAGTCCACTCTGCTACATCACTTTGCACCATTGCTCTATCTCACATCTATCTGCCCTGGAAGGATAGCGTGTTACCTGTAGAAGACTTTTCACCTACCTGCACTACACCATCCCTTCCAGAGGACCTGCACAGCAGCGCTGGACACCCTGACCAGGTACTACAGGTGGCGTCACGACAAACTACACGAACATTCTATCATCCCTGGAAATATCCCACATTCCAGTGATCGCCCAGGTCACGGACCGAGCTGTGCTACTCGTGACATCCCCCATAGAAGTCGACGTGATCGGTGCCGAGTACCCCCAAAACCCCTGTCTCTGTGCGACTCAACTTCCCTCACTGTGCTGGCACTTTACATTTACAAATGCCTCTGGGTTTTTTTTTTGGGGGGGTGGGGAACATTCAGACTTTTGCTATGGGGCCCCATGATTTATATGTACGCCCCTGCTGCTGAGGCATGGTATTTAAGGCTGTTAAGGAGCCAACATACATGGACCTTGCCAGCAGCGTCGGACTGGAGTACCTTGGGCCCACCAGAGAAAATATATTCTTGCGGCCCAACATCATACTTCCCAACCTTTGAATAAGGGAAAGAGGGACAAAGGCTGTGGCACGCTGTGCATGCTGCAGAAAATTTTAGGCCATGCCACGTTGCACCACAGACTGTCCAGGAGTTGGTGGATGCTTTAGTCCAGGTGTGGGAGGAGATCCCTCACGAGACCATCCGTCGCGCTCATCAGGAGCATGGCCAGAAGTTGTAGGGAGGTCATACAGCATACCTCCCAAATTTGGAAGACAGGAAAGAGGATTAAAGGCTGCGGCGCGTGTTGCGCGCCGCTGAAAATTTTAGGCCACGCCCCGACAACACCCATTTCACAGCTAATCACACCCATATCCTCGCCCCAAGCGTAACCATTTAGCACTGCTGATCACACTGACTGGTAATGAGGGCACAGTGGCTGGTACTGAGGAAAAGAAAGAAAGAGCAGCGAGAGAGAAAGAACAAACAGAGAAAGAAAGAGAGGAAAGAAAGAAAAGAGAGAAAGAAAGAACAGAGAGAAAAAGAACAGAGAGCGAGAAGGAAAGAACAGAGAGCGAGAAAGAAAGACTAGAGAGAGAGCCATAGGCGTAGCTAGGGTTTTGGTTTAGTGGGGGCAAAACTTCTGAGTGGGCCCATCATCAGAGAACCTCAGCAAATGACCGCGCTGTTGGCCAAAATAATCTATATATAAAAAGACCAATATTGATATTACCGCCATATGGTCTGTGTTAAATAATACCAGTCCTACAGAACATATAATAGATTACAGCACAGGTACAGATAATGACTTACCGCTGATGTTCTTTCTAATGGAATTGTTCACTTTTCATGTCTTTTCCATCTGGCCCACACCGACATGACGACTTCTCCAGCCAGGACTCGACTGCACCCCCATTAAAAAAAAAATAAAAAAAAACTCACCTCCCGGCTCCTGTGCTGCTCACTTTCTCCCTCTCAGCGTCTGACAGCGGGCGCCGGCAGGTGATGTTATTGCGCCCGCTGTCATACGCTGAGAGGGGGATTATGGGAGAGAAGGAGCACTCGCTCCTTCTCTCTCCATGCGGTCAGCTTTATCGGCTGGATGCCGATACAGCTGACCCTCCGATGATGGGTGGGGGGCCCACTGCTGGCACCGGGCCCCCCCAACGCCTGTTCAGGCCCCATAGCTTCCGGGCGGCAGAGCAGGGAGAGCGATTCTCCCTGCTCTGCCGCAGAATGTAACTGTATCGTAGCTCCGGGTGGGCCCCTCAGAGCGCGGGCCCCGGGGCCACCGCCCCCTCTGCCCCGCGACCTATCCTTTCAAATCAGGGCCCACCACGCAGGAGCTGGGGCCCACCGTAGGTTTCTCCGGTGTCCCGGTGCCTCAGTCCGACCCTGCTTGCCAGCCTGATAATACCAGGCCACAGCAGTCTGCATATCTTGGCTGGTTAACAAAAATAGGGGATCCCCTCGAAAAAAATTTGGCGTGGGGTCCCCCTATTTTTGTTAACCAGCCAGATGAAGCAGACTGCTGAGGCCTGGTTTTTCAGGCTGGTAAGGATCCAATATCCATGGACCTTGCCAGCCTGATAATACCAGGCCACAGTAGTCTGCTTAGCTTGGCTGGTTAACAAAAATAGGGGATCCCCTCGAAAAAAAAACGGCGTAGGGGTCCCCCTATTTTTGTTAACCAGCCAAGTAAAATGCAGACTGCTGCGGCCTGGTATTAAAAGACTGTCAAGGCCCATGGATTTTGGCCCTCAACAGCCTGATAATACCAGGCTACAGCAGCCCCACATTTGGCGCATCAAAAGATGTGCCAATTGTGGCACTTTACCCGGCTCTTCCCACTGCCCTGTAGCGGTGGCAAGTGGGGTAATAAGGGGTTAATGTCACCGTTGATTGCACGGTGAGAATAAGCCCGGTTAATAATGGAGAGGTGTCAATAAGACACCGATCCATTATTAATCCCAAAGTTTTTAAATGTATAAAAAAAAAGACACAGCAAGAAAAAAGTATTTTAATGAAATAAAAGAGACAACACAGTTTCATTTATTTTATTATACACTCATTCCTGCGACGCCATCGATCTCCTGTAAAAAAAAAAAAAAACAAACCAACAGTATACCACCTGTCCGACGCAGTCCATAGTAACGACAGTCCCACGACGATCCAGCTCTGCTACATCGCAATGACAGGCAGAGCCTGTCATCTCGACGCAGCACAGCTGATTACCTGCTTCCCCGGCGGTGACGTCATCGGACTGACTGCTTTACGGCCGGGATTACCCAGCAGTCACTGCAGTTATCGCGAGAAACTGCATGTGACCGCCGGGGAAAGATGATGGCGGCCATCAAGCAGTCCAGCCCGTGACCGCCGGAGACCTTCTGCCAGGTAAGTGCCGCTGACTCCTGACAGACCCGACCGACGGACACTGACAGTGACAGTGACAATTCCGATTCCGGTATCCGATAAGACGAAAATATCGGAACTAAGTATCGAAAGTCCGATAGAGCTAATATCGGCCGATACCCGATACTTGCGGTATCGTATCGCTCAACACTAGATATAACACTTCAGTGTATTACCGATTTTCCACTTAAGACACCACCACCCCTACTGATGTAAATTGATGACTTTTTTGCAACCATTAATAAAGTTTCAATTTATAATCTTGCCTTTTTTTTCACCATATGTAACCATATAATGATATAATTACTCTGTCTTTTTTTAAGTGGTGAGAGTTATGTAAAGCAGCCCCCCAAAAAATGTAGAGGCAGGTTCTGATCCTATGTGGCTTAGCAGCAGCTGCCTGGCACTAATTGCTGATTTAAAATAAACCTGTCAGCAGGATTTTGCTAAGTAAACTACAGGCATTGTCAGGTGTGTAGTGCTGAACTGATTAAAATGATACCTGGGGTGAAGAAATCCGTCTTGTTGTTCTTTTGTAATCAGTGTTAGAAGTTTTCAGTTAATAATATGCTCATGATCTGGCGCGGGACTGTAGGCAGAGTCTTATCTCCCTGCTCTAAACCTGAGAAACCAAGGAAAGACTCTGCTCGGAGGCCGCTCCAAAGTACAAACATGTTCCTCATCATAGAGACAGTCTGTTTGTGCTTCCGGGCGGACTGTGGGCAGGTCTTTCCTTGGTTTATCTGGCCTAGAGCAGGAAGATAAGACTCTGCCTACAGTCCCGCGCCAGATCATGAGCATATTATTAACTGAAAACTTCTAACACTGATTTCACAAGAACCACAAGATGGATTTCATCACCCCAGTTATCATTTTAATCAGTTTAACACTGCCAACTTGACAATATCTGTAGTTTACTTAGAAAAATCCTACTGACAGGTTCACTTTATCTTGTTGTCTATTAGATCATACCTATATATTTCTATTTCAGATCTTCTAGCACCTCCAACACTGATCGTTTCTTCCTCCATTCGCCCGGTAGATGGCACCACCCTGAATTTGAGGTGTAATACTGGGACACAGACCGTCCATCTTGTTTACTTCTATAGAAACGATGAATTAGTGTCTTGCAGCTCCTCTCATCTATCGTGCAGTAGTTCTAGTGACTACCTGTACTTCAATCCCATCCTGAGCAGTGATACCGGTATTTATACTTGTGGCATTGAAAATCCTGTAAGCAGCAGCATAAGCATCGGGATCCACCTGGATGTTGCAGGTAAGAACCATAGGCTACAAGGAAATTCAACATAGGAATTAGAATAAAAATGTAATGCACTGGCGCTTACCACCGAGAGAGGACTGGGATCCGGAGCACTGGGGGCACTAAGCTGCTGGTGATTGCAACAGGTTCTGTGCAGTCCCTGCAGGAAATAATCTAATAGAAACAAAAATAAGGAGCAATCACCTGCGCTAATATAACAATGAGTATATCCCCAAAAAGAATGAATCAAATTAAACAATTGTTTACCTGGATTGTTGAATAGAGGGTGCCAAAACATTACACTCATTGTAATGGTAGTTTAATGCATGCATATACACTAATTACTACCATAGAATTAGAATGTGAGTGCACCATTTGCTTGCCTTGCTAGCAATATTTGTTTCAATAAAGGGTAAGTGCAACCAAGTAAAGGGTATGCCACACTAAACAACATCGCTAACGGGATCGCTAAAAAACGTCACTATTTAGCGATCCCGTTAGCGATGTTGTTGTGTGCGTCATCTGCCAGCGACGAGCTTCCTGCTGTGATCTCGCTCGTCGCTGGAATCGTTCCGGACCCTATTTTCTCGTCGGCGCTCCCGCTGGGTAAGTATATATCGCTAGTGTGGCACCTTATTTAGCGATTTAGCGGTACTTTTGTACCGCTAAAGTCGTTAAGGAGATCGCTAACCGCGATAGCGTCCTAACGACATCGCTAAATAAAACCGCTACTAGCGATATTAAAACGATCCCGCTAGCGATCGCAATTAGTATGCGTCTTTATCGTGATCGCTAGCGGGATAGTTTAGTGTGGCAGTACCTTAAGTGCAGATTTGTATTCATAAATCCTTTATTGAAACAAATATTGCTAGCAAGGCAGCCAAAGGGTGCACTCACATTCTAATTCTATGGTAGTAATTAGTGTTTATGCATACATTAAACTACCATTACAACGAGTGTCAATTAACACTAACTATTGAATCACTGGTCAATACATTCACATTTATTTTTTATTGTTCCCTCAGCGGCAGTCATCCTATCTATATCCTATCACTTGTTTTGGCACCCTCTATTCAACAATCCAGGTACACAATTGTTTAATTTGATTCATTCTTTTTGGGGATATACTCATTGTTATATTAGCACAGGTGATTGCTCCTTTGTTTTGTTTCTATTTGAAATTCAACATAGTTTATCGATTACAATAGGAAAAATGGATTCTGTTATTGTCATTGGAGGGCCAGTAGTCAAATGCTGCATTGTCACCTGCAATCAGGTTTTGTAATTGAACCGTTCTCCATCATCCAATGCAGAAAATTATTACAAAGAGCAGCTCTTAGTACAGAGGACAAGCAAGACCACTAAGACTTATCATCTATCCCGATACTTCTGTGAGGTTTTAGGATAAGGGGGTGTAATAATCATGAATTAAAACCTGTTTTATACACTTCAAAGCTGCATTCACAATTCACCAGACTTTAAAACTATTGATTTTCCTGTATAAATGTCTCTTGTAAGTTACATACCAGGAACTAGTATTATTAGTGATGAGCCAGCACATTAAAGTGCTCAAGACGCTCGATTATCAATGGTGCTCGAGCGCCATGCTCGTGTCCCCGCCCGGGGATTACCTGCCAATCACAGTAACGCTGTATCCATCTCATAAAACCCTATGACGCGATGCTCACTCCACAATACCTATAAACAGAGAAGGGAGAGTTACTGCAGAAGGGAAAGTGAGTGTTATAGGCCTTGCTGAAGAAACTGAAAACCAACAGTCCTTATCAGGCCTCCATCTATTATATTCAATACCGCTGTGAGCTTTACTATTTAGCATAGGAATAGCTGGTGCATCTCAGGCGTTACTGAAGAAAAAAATCCTTATCAGAGCTCCATCTATTCTATTCTAGTCCCTAATAATATCACTGTTAGCTGCAGTACATACCTAATTTAAAATGCACAAGGCGTGCGGTAAGGGACCGGGAAGTAGGCATGCTGCTGATGGTTGACATAACGGGCGAGGCTGTGGGAAAGGTAAAACTGTGCCTGCTCCAGGAGAACAACAAACACACTCATCTATTAGACCTAGCTTCTTGTCCCACTTTGCAAGGGTGACCGGGACACCACTCTTGAAGCCAGAACAGTTCAAACAGGTGGTCGGTTGGATTGCAGATAATACTGGCAGTCTGTTTCGCAGCACCACCCTGTCTTCCACACGGTCCAGTCTCCCTAGCCAAGAGTCTAGACCACATAACCCTGATACTCTTTCCTCCCAACATGTCGAGTCCCAGGAGACAAGTGATCCCACACTTGGACACTCTGAGGAGCTCTATACATTTCTATTTATTGATACTGGCCCCTCGCCCTGAACATTTCAAAAGGGACATGAAGAGATGGTGTGTAGTGATGCTCAAATATTTGAGCAGCCTCGGTTAGAAGAAGACAAAGGTGGGTAACAGCAATTAGTGTCTCAAGAGGTAGATGATGATGAGGCTCAGTTGCCAACAAGTCATGTTTTTGAGTCAACAAGTCAGGAGGAGGACTAGAGTATGGAAGTAGAAGACGAGGTTTTGGGTGATGTAGTCACTTACCCAACGTGGGAACGTGGCATGCAGAGCAAGCAGAGCAGTGCAGAGGGAGAAGGATCCAGAGCACCGCAACAGGCAGGCAGCGGCAGTGGAGTGGCTAGAGGGAGAAGGCGGGCAACTATTTCCCATAGAGAACAAGATCCCAGGCCGAGGGTTAGATGTTCCACAGCATGGCATATTTTTTATTGAAAGTGCGGAAGGGAAGAAAACAGTCATTTGCAACCTGTGCCGTCCAAAGATCAGCAGAGGTCAGACCACTACTAGCCTTACCACTACCAGCTTACTCAGGCACATGTCATCCAAGCACCCGACTAGGTGGACTAACACCTGGGTCCACAATCAGTGTCTGCGGGTGACACTACTGCCTCTTCCCCTGTGCTATGAGCTTGCAAAATCTACTGTGCAGGACACAAGCGCTGGTGCCTCTGTGTGGCCCAGCTATGTAAGGCACACATAAAATCCAGGAGAATGCACAGGAAGGTAACCGCAACGCTTGATATCTATGCACTTCACTCACACTTTCAGACACACCCATTAGGGGTATAAGAGGAAGTGACACTTAGCAATCAGAGTTCAGTCTGTTTCCTGTCTTCGGACAGAGGAGTTCCGGGATTCTGTTTCCTGTCTCAGGACAGTGCAGTTCAGTCTCAGTCCAGTCTGGACTTGGAGGATACTGAGAGCTGATCAGCGAGCTCTGGAGAAAGCTGACATTTCCATCAAAAGCTACCAGTGCTTATGCTAAGAGCGAAAGCAGGGCGAAGGGCGCAGAGGAGAAGGACAGAGAAGTGCTTCAGGTACCAGATTACCTGCACCAATTTACCGGACACCGGAGTCCGAGGCATTGCTAGAGCTTCATGCTTAGTGATAAGAAAACCGGAGGCTTACTGGACTACAGGTCGCAGAAGGCAGCTCAATGTGTCGATACGTAACTGGAGTCAGGAGAACAGGAGTCTAGCGGGACGCTGCAGAAATAGACTTAGTTCTACCACTGAAAAGGCTCTACCACAATGTCGGCCGGGCATTACAGCTATTGAGAAAGCTGGAGATTACAGAGTTAACTTCGCTTCACGCAAGTTTGGACTCAGATACATATTGAAGTTAAGGAGGCCTCTAACCTGCTCAGCGGTTGCCCAAATGTGCATTCTCCACCCCGACCAGCTCCCCGGGATCTGCTTGAACCATCTACCAGTAAAGGTATGAAAAGAAGCTGCATTGTGTGTGACTGAATTCTTAATTACACCCTGCATCATCACCATAGACTTCCAGGGACCCGTCTCACCTGTGGGAGACTTACCACCCAGCTGCCCCATAACATCCCCTGTGAAGGTCCTTATAGCAGCGCTGGTCCAATTGATCAGATACCACAGGTGGCGTCACGAACTACCTATCCTAACAATCCCCTGTAAATATCCCCCCATTGTATGAGCGCCCAGGGCCACGGACCGAGTCCTGCTGCCAGTGACAAATCCCATAGACTTTCATGGGCTCGGTGCCGAGTACCCCATTGCCCTGGTACTAAGTGCGACTCATCTTTGGCGTCACGTACAGGATCCGAAAGCTTGCAATTGTGAGTCCTGTGTGCCTATTGAACTGTTTGGTGAAAAAGACTGTTTGCTGTATTTGGCGCCATTTTCCGCCATTTTGGCCGCCATATTCGCGCCCTCAGGCGCTGGTGAAGAAGGGGGGCGTACCTAAAATAACGCGCTGTTTCCTGGACACGCCCCCAACCTGCATCGCAATCTGCATCCCAAGCCGTATCGCAAACTGCATCGCAATCTGCATCGCAATCTGCATCGCAAGCCGCATTGCAAACTGCATCACAAACTGCATCGCAAGATACAGCGGCATCTTCACAGCGTCAGCGAAAAGGTCTTGTCTCCACCGCTGTGCCTGCGACGCTGCAGCCTGTGAAAGAGGTAGGCTCAGATTAACCAAGGGGGCATCAATATGTCGCAGCAACCGGCAGACGGAGCGGTCCCCGCCGGTGGCCCCAATAGCCCACCGCTTGGCGTTGTAGCGCAGGATGGAGGTGCGGGCCCCTCACCTGGTCCGGTGGTCCCGCTTATGCCCCTAACGCTCCCCTACATGCCTGGAGCGAAGTGGCTTCCCCAGTACAGCGGCGAGCCAGACACCCTGCCAGGGTTTAAAAGGAAAATATGTAGTATTCTGGATATGTACTCCATGACTGAGAAGCAAAAAGCTGCAGTGGTAATAGGACAGTTAGCTGGTGCGGCTGAGAGAGAAGTAGAGACTTGGCCCATTGCGGACCAGGAGTCGGTACCTGCGATTCTCTTAAAGCTACAGGCCATCTTTGAGGACCGCACAGAAACGGATCTCCGGATGGCATTTTATCAGTGCTTCCAGAGACCGGGTGACAGTATTAGGGACTACGCCTGCCGACTACAGGGGCCCTGCGAGCTCTCAAACAGGCTAACCCCACAAGTCCCATTGATGAGAGCCAAATGTTGAAAGAGCAATTCGTGCGGGGACTGAGGTCTCCAGAGGAAGGCAGGACTGTAAACTGGTGGTCCTTGGATCATCCAAATGCCACCTTTGATGCCCTAAAGGACATGGCAATAAAAGGACTGCGACCCCTGGAAAAGCCTGAGGTGGCAAATCAGTATCACCCGGGTGAAGCCACTCTTAAGCCGGCAGTACCCACCTTTTCCCCGCAGGTGGCAGAAGCTAAAACGCAGGTGGCGCCCCCTAGTGAGTTGGAATGTCTGCGCTCAGAAGTGCGCCAGCTGACTAAGAACTTGGCCACTGTAATGGATGCCCTGCAACTGCGGAAAGAGGAAGGAGGAAAGATTCTACTAGCCGACTGTCCGGAGGATGTCCCTTGGATGAATCGTAGGAAATGGAGGACGTCGCCTCACCGGAAGAGGACCACGCCACCCCCAGGAGCGACTCCTGATCAACACCATCCTCGCCGAGAGATCATCTGCTACCGCTGCAATCAAAAAGGTCATATGGCTCAGCATTGTCCTTTAAACGAGCCGATCCTGGGTCAGAGGACCAACACCCAGGAGTAGACTCATCAGGCCCCTTAGACTGGAACCGCAGGTTCGTGGGTGGACGACCCTACCTGTCCATGATTCTGGACGGGATTGCAATCCCTGCACTGCTGGACACTGGATCTCAGGTGACCATCATACCTGATGTCCTTTACAATAAATTTTGGTCAAAGGACAGTCTCCAGCCCCCGAGCCCTGACTTGACAGTGTACGCCACCAATGGTCTCCCTGTTGAAGTAATTGGAGCCAAAAACGTGAACGTAAAAGTGGGCAGGGTGGAGCTGAAGGATCAGGGACTTCTAGTAGTCAGGACTGTAAATGAGGAAAATGGTCTAAATGTGATACTAGGTACTAACATTATCAGTAACTGTCTGGGAGAAGTTGTGTTTTTGCTCCAACAGCTCGCTGAAGTTGCCAAGCCAAAGCAGAAGGGAGTGATCCAGAGGGAGATCCGGGCCCTGATGTGCCAGCAGCAAGCGAAGCTTACAGATGGTGAAATCGGTAATGTACGGGTCACGGACTCGAACCCCATTGTAATACCCCCAATGAGTGAAATGTTAATATGGTGTAGAGCAGCCATAGGTCTGAGAGGACAGAACTACCAAGCAGTAGTAGAACCTCATCGCTCAGAACACAGACCTACACTCATGATTGCTAGAGAGGTAGTGGAAGTAATAAATGGGAGAGTACCAGTACGACTTCTCAACTGGGGGGACGACAAAGTAAATTTACCACGTTATGCCACAGTTGCTAAATTACATGCCGTAGATAACAATTCTATCCTCACAACCGAGTCCTTAGCCTCCCGCCAACCAGTGGAGGATAATGATCCGGCAAACCCGGTAGCGGACTGGTGTCAGCAGCTTCATATAGGGACAGACACCACTTCCGTCCACCAGAAACAGGGGGTACTACGGGTGGTACAAGAGTACGCACAAGTATTTAGCAAACACCCACTTGATTTTGGGACAATTAAGGGAGTACAGCATCATATCCCTACAGGCAGTCATCCTCCCATCAAAGAGCGGTACAGGTCTATACCTCCAGCCCACTATCAGAAAGCTAAGGAAATGCTGCATGACATGAAGAAAGCCGGGGTGATAAGGGATAGTTGTAGCCCCTGGGCAGCACCTCTAGTTCTAGTTAAAAAAGGATGGTAGCATGCGAATGTGTGTAGATTATAGGCAAGTAAATCGTATAACACATAAAGATGCATACCCATTACCACGCATAGAGGAATCCTTAGCTGCTCTGAAAACGGCTAACTACTTTTCTACCCTCGACCTTACTAGTGGGTACTGGCAGGTAGCTGTGGCTGAGGAGGATCGGGAGAAAACTGCTTTCACCACCCCAATGGGACTCTGCGAGTTTGACAGAATGCCGTTTGGCCTCTGCAGTGCCCCAGGAACATTCCAGAGAGTGATGGAGAGCTGCCTGGGACATCTCAACTTTGAAACTGTACTGCTGTACCTGGACGACGTGATTGTGTACTCCAAGACGTATGAAGATCATCTGAAGCACCTGGCAGAGGTATTCGAGTCACTGTCCAAGTATGGGATGAAACTGAAGCCCTCTAAATGCCATCTGCTCAAACGGAAGGTACAGTACTTGGGACATATTGTCAGTTCCGAAGGAGTAGCGTCGGACCCCGAGAAGGTCACAGCCATCCAGAAATGGCCGGAGCCGAAGAATTTAAAGGAGGTGCATCAGTTCCTGGGACTAACAGGTTACTACAGGAGGTTTGTAAAAGATTACACTAAGAAAGCGGCACCTTTACAGGACCTCCTGGTCGGACAACCTCTCAAGAGCAGAAACCCTCCATTCAATTGGGGAAAAGAACAAGCTGAGGCATTCAAAGAGATGAAAGAGATCCTGACCGGCGATGAAATCTTAGCCTACCCTGATTACAGCCAACCGTTCCTGCTGTACACCGATGCCAGTAACGAGGGATTGGGAGCAGTCCTCAGTCAGAAGCAGAATGGCCAAGAAAAAGTCATCGCATATGCCAGCAGAAAGCTCAGGCCAACTGAGAGGAACCCGGAAAACTATAGCAGCTTCAAACTGGAGTTCCTAGCGCTGGTCTGGGCCATTACCGAAAGGTTCAAACATTACCTTGCCTCCAACAAGTTCACTGCGTACACAGACAACAACCCTTTGACGCACCTTGAAACAGCCAAGCTGGGAGCCATGGAGCAACGTTGGATGGCTCGGTTGTCAAATTACCAGTTTACCATCAAGTACAGGGCAGGCCGTAAAAATGCTAACGCGGACGCCTTGTCCAGAATGCCGCATGAATCCGACACGGAGGAAGAATCAGACGATCTGGAAGAAATCGAGCTACCTGCGTTCCACCGAAACGGGATGGTCCAAGAGCAACGAGTCTACAGAAAGCGGTGTGGTGAGATGTTGAACCCTTTACCTCATCACAGCTGGAAGGAGACTCAGGACAGCGATCCAGTGGTCAGCCGTGTCAAGGAGCTGATAAAACAGGAAGGTTCCTCCTTGGAGAAAGACGCACCTATACCAGCAAAGCTCCTGTGGAATGAGAGAAGCCGGTTGTTCATATACCGTGAAAAGTTGTGCAGGAGATACGTCGACCCAAGGACCCATGAGATGGTTTGGCAGGTAGTGGTCCCCAGAGCAGACATCCAAATGGTGTTAGAGGCCTACCACGATCAAGCAGGACACTTTGGCTGGAAAAAGCTGGAGACCCTGTTGAAGTGTCGGTTCTACTGGGTAGGGATGCGCAGCTCCATCGAGAAGTGGTGCCGGAACTGTGGACCCTGTGGCCTCAGACGGAAAGACTACTGTAGTCAAAAGGCACCCTTGCAGCCTATCCGGACGACTCGTCCCCTGGAGATCGTAGCATTGGATCACGTCAAGTTGTCCCCAAGCAGGTCAGGATACTCATATGCCCTGACCATGGTGGATCACTATTCCAGGTTTGTGGTGGTCGCCCCTGTCAAAGATCTGACAGCAGAGACAGCAGCAAGAACCTTCCAAGCAAGTTTCTGCAGACCACACGGATATCCGGAGCAGGTGCTGACTGATCGAGGTCCTGCATTCGAAGCTGAACTGTTTCAGGAATTCTGTCAATTGTATGGATGTAAGAAGATCAGAACAACACCATACCACCCTCAGACCAACGGCCTTTGTGAAAAGATGAATCACATTGTCATGGATTTACTGAAAACTGTACCCCTGGAAGAAAGAAATCGGTGGCCAGACTTGTTACCTGACCTGGTCGACTTGTACAATCACATCCCAGTAAGTTCCACCAACTGCACTCCAGCCTACCTTATGAGAGCAAGACCGGGAAGGCTGCCAATGGACTTAGAACTCGGTGTGGTAGAACCAGAGGCTGATGACAGTGCTGAAGATTGGGACACAACTCGACAAGAACAGTACAGGAGAGTTCAAGCCTGCGTGGAAGACAGTCTCAATAGAGTAAGAGAAAAAACAAGAGAAGAACTATAACAAAAATGCTCCCGCTAAGCCTTTAATGCCTGGAGAAATGGTGCTCAAAAGGAAAAGAAGAACACACAAGTTGGATGATCAGTGGGAACAGGAGCCATATGTCGTGCAAAATTCCAATTTTGATAACAGCAAGGTCTGTACCATCAGCAAGGATGGAGGAAAAACGACTGCAACTGTGTCTAGAGATCATCTAAAGTTGTGTCCTGGCCCATTAAGGCTCCGTGAAGAAAACCCTGTTGTCCATCAAGAAGAGAGTGCTGAAGCGGTCATACACACGGATTTGGGAGATTTACCTGCAGATTGGCCCAGATTGGGAGACGCTGTAATTATTCCTGTGCTGCAGTTTTATCAACCGCAAGAGGAGTCTCTACAACCAGTCATACCAATTGTGCCAGTTGAGCCAGTTCCAGAAGAACCTGTTCTGGCAGACCCTCAACCATTGGGATCCCAAGCAGCGGAACCACAAGAAGCAGCACCACCAGAAGTGGAATCCCCTGGTGAAACTGGTGAAGCAGTACCGCCTCGTCCAGTCACTAGCATGCTTGCCAGGTCCCTAGAGAGGTGGAGTCGTATCTATAGTTTGCCGTTACGCAGAACAGATAGGCTAGAGACTACTATACCTGATGCTACCCCACGTAGGTCAGAACGTATTACTAAAGGAAGATTACCTATTCGTTATCAAGAGTAGTCCTAGTAAATTAGTTAGCAAGACCCAGACAGGGTTTATTGTCACTGACAAATTGTATAAAGTTTTACAAGATTTGCACTTTAATAAGAGTTAAAGTATAATGTAATTATTTGAAATGTGTTTAACCATGCAATGGACTGCGTGGCTGTGGACTGTGCCAGCCCAAGAACTTATATTGTAAATAGTTGCACTACGGTGCACCATCTTGGTTTTACACGAAACCATTACTATCTACCTCTGAAGAAAAACCCGTATGGTGTGGCCTAGAGTGAGGTCTGCAGTCAGAAGTCCTGCAGCCCACCCAGGACCCACGTGGGAGGTTTTTGGTGCGGGTCCTCCACAAGAATATTGTCTAGTAATATGAGAATGTTTTGATACTTTTGATACTTTTGTATTCTTCTAATGTACAAATTGTAACGTTCAAGAATTCGTACCTCCCGGATGGGATGAGTTAAAATGTTGATGTTAATGCAAAAACAAAAATGTTTTCTTTTTCTCTTTTACAGCCCGGGAGTGCTGTGTTTAATCAAGGGGGGATGTGTGGCCCAGCTATGTAAGGCACACATAAAATCCAGGAGAATGCACAGGAAGGTAACCGCAACGCTTGATATCTATGCACTTCACTCACACTTTCAGACACACCCATTAGGGGTATAAGAGGAAGTGACACTTAGCAATCAGAGTTCAGTCTGTTTCTTGTCTTCGGACAGAGGAGTTCAGGGATTCTGTTTCCTGTCTCAGGACAGTGCAGTTCAGTCTCAGTCCAGTCTGGACTTGGAGGATACTGAGAGCTGATCAGCGAGCTCTGGAGAAAGCTGACATTTCCATCAAAAGCTACCAGTGCTTATGCTAAGAGCGAAAGCAGGGCGAAGGGCGCAGAGGAGAAGGACAGAGAAGTGCTTCAGGTACCAGATTACCTGCACCAATTTACCGGACACCGGAGTCCGAGGCATTGCTAGAGCTTCATGCTTAGTGATAAGAAAACCGGAGGCTTACTGGACTACAGGTCGCAGAAGGCAGCTCAATGTGTCGATACGTAACTGGAGTCAGGAGAACAGGAGTCTAGCGGGACGCTGCAGAAATAGACTTAGTTCTACCACTGAAAAGGCTCTACCACAATGTCGGCCGGGCATTACAGCTATTGAGAAAGCTGGAGATTACAGAGTTAACTTCGCTTCACGCAAGTTTGGACTCAGATACATATTGAAGTTAAGGAGGCCTCTAACCTGCTCAGCGGTTGCCCAAATGTGCATTCTCCACCCCGACCAGCTCCCCGGGATCTGCTTGAACCATCTACCAGTAAAGGTATGAAAAGAAGCTGCATTGTGTGTGACTGAATTCTTAATTACACCCTGCATCATCACCATAGACTTCCAGGGACCCGTCTCACCTGTGGGAGACTTACCACCCAGCTGCCCCATAACATCCCCTGTGAAGGTCCTTATAGCAGCGCTGGTCCAATTGATCAGATACCACAGGTGGCGTCACGAACTACCTATCCTAACAATCCCCTGTAAATATCCCCCCATTGTATGAGCGCCCAGGGCCACGGACCGAGTCCTGCTGCCAGTGACAAATCCCATAGACTTTCATAGGCTCGGTGCCGAGTACCCCATTGCCCTGGTACTAAGTGCGACTCACCTCCTGCACTGCACCTGTCTTTGGACCTTCGCAAGCAACATCAGCAACCACATCTACTCCCTTGTCTCAGAGCAGCATTCAGCTGTCCATACCCCAGGCTTTGAAAATGCAAGCGGAGATACTTATCCACCCACCCACAGACAAATCACTATACACCCACATTTCCTGACTACTTGCCGTGGAAAATTTACCACTTAGGACAGTTATCAATCACAAGCTGGAAGCACTGTAGCACTGCTTCGGAGAAGTGGCAACAGACACTGCTGAAACTAATTTGTTTAGGAGACGAACAGCACACCGGTGCACATTTGTTGAAAGGTATAACAGACCAGACGGATCTGTGGCTCTCACTGCTGACCCTACAACCAGGAATGGTCGTGCGTGATAATGGCTGTAACTTGATGGCGGCTCTGAAGCTTGGCAACCTCGCACACATATCATGCCTGGCACAAGTGCTCAACTTAGTAGTTCAGTGGTTTCTGGAAACCTACCCAGATTTTCCTGAGCTACAGTACTTGTGGAGGTACGTCATATGTGCGCCCATTTCTGCATGTCAGCAACAGCTGCCGCCGGACTAGCAGTGCTGCAGCAGCACATGCAAGTGCCAGCTCATGGACTGGTGTGCGACGTGACCATGAGCTAGAACTCCACATTGCATATGTTGGAAAGGTTTTGTGAGCAACAGAAGGCAGTAGTTGAATACCAGCTACAACATGCCCGTCGGTATTCTGCCACTGCACATAACAACTGACGAGTGGGCATGGATGTCTGACATCTGTGAGGATATAAAAAACTTTGAGGAATCAATCAAGATGGTGAGCGGCAATGAAACCATAATCAGTGTAACATCCCGCTTCTGTGTGTACTCAAATGCTCACTGCTCACAATTATAGCTGAATCTTTGTGTGTGGACCAGAAGGAGATAGAGAAAGAAAGAACACAGGGAGATATTTACCAGCCCAGCCTCATCTCAAATTCTCAGCATGAATTGGGTGGTAACGAGGAGAAGAACCAGAGATGGTTGCCTGTGCAATAGAGGGTACCATCCACACCAGCTTCATCCCATCTGTTCAGTGTGGAAGGGCTGAAGAGGAAGAGAGGGAGGAGGAGATGCCTTCTTACTGGTGGAGGCAGGGAAGTCTTGCTTGTTGGGAATCTGACACACATGGCTGACTTTATGTTCTGCTGCTTTTCCTGTGATTGTCATGTTATACACATTTTAGCCAACAATAATTACTAGTTCACCCTTCTTGACCCACCCTGCAAGGAGAACTTTCCTTCTCTCTTTCCTGGTTGTGGAGAGGGCTAGTAAAATGGTGCAGTACGAGAAGGCCCTAGTCGAACAATTAGTACAGAAATTCCCATATGGCAACATATGCGACAGAGATCATAGTTCCTTGGACAAGCAAGAAGTAAAAATGAGAGAGACACACACCAGATCCAGCAGATCGTCACAGTGCCCAGACTCTGATGCGTGGGGTAAAAGTTTTGGAAGATGGTGAAAAAGTACCAAGCCAACCATACCAGCGTCCTCCGTGATTCCTCTGTGCCATACAACTTTTGGGTATCCAAACTGAACACCTGGCATGAACTGTCCTTCTACGCCTTGGAGGTGCTGGCCTGCCCTGAAACATTTCTGATATATATTTGCTCTCAGGAGTAAATGTTTTCAACTCTTGTACATAGTGCATAGGCTTTACCAGTCTGGGAATAATGTTATGTTTCGGTAACTGAGGAGAAACAGCAAAATTTTCGAGAGAAAAAGGCACAAGGGTTACTCTTAGAGGTCTCTGGATCCCTTTGGGACAAAACGGCACCTGCCCCAATCTCAGAGGCATCAACCTCCACCTGAAACGGCAGAGAAACATCAGGCTGCTGTAGAACAGGAGCAGAAATGAATCTCTGCTTAAGTTCCTGAAATGCAGAAACTGCCTCAGGAGGCCAATTCACCACATCGGAACCCTTATTGGTCAAATCAGTCAATGGTTTACCAATACCAGAGAAATTACCAATAAATTTACGATAAAAATTGGCAAAACCCAAAAATCTCTGAAGAGCCTTCAATGAAGTAGGTTGAAACCAATCACAGATGGCCTGAACGTTGACCGGGTCCATTTCAATAACAGACAGAGACAAAATGAATCCCAGAAATGAGATCTACTGTACGCCAAAAAGACACTTTGATCCCTTCACATACAGTGCATTCTCTCTCAAAATCTGGAACACAGTCCGAACATGTTTCTCATGAGAGTCCCAGTCATTGGAAAAAATCAAGATATCATCCAAATAAACAATCAGAAATTTATCCACAAAATCCCTGAAAATATCATTCATGAAGGATTGGAAGACGGAAGGGGCATTAGTAAGCCCAAAAGGCATCACTAGGTACTCAAAATGCCCCTCTGGGGTATTAAACGCCGTCTTCCATTCATCCCCATGCTTAATACGAATAAGGCTATACGCCTCCCTGAGGTCAAGCTTGGTAAACCAACTAGCACTTATCACTCTGGAAAATAGGTCAGAAATCAAAGGTAACGGATATTGATATTTAACCCCTCTCTGACATTAGACGTACTATCCCGTCCATAAAACCCGTGCCATTCTGACCATGGACGGGATAGTACGTCATAGGCGATTAGCTGCGCTCCCCGAGGGAGCGCAGCTAATCGCCGCCGGGTGTCAGCTGATTATCACAGCTGACACCCGTGACTGTGTGTCAGGAGCGGTCACGGACCGCTCCCGGCACATTAACCCCTTGCACACCGCGATCAAACATGATCGCGGTGTACTGGGGGCACAGGGGAGGATCGCGCAGTGTGGGGGCTCCCTGCGCGCCCCCCTGAGACCCTCAGACCAGCGCGATATGATCGCGCTGCTCTGAGGGCTTCCTCCCTCCCAGGACCCGGATCCAAGATGGCGCTGGGGTCCTGGAGGGAGGCGGCTTCCTCAGTGCCTGCCGAGAGCAGGCACTGAGAAGCCTGCTGCACTGCCTGAGCGATCGCTGGTGTGACAGAGTGCTGTGCACACTGTCACACCAGCGATCTGATGAAATACAGTGATGTCCCACCCTGGGACAAAGTAAAAAGTAAAAAAAGTAAAAATAAACATGTGTAAAAAAAAATCCAAAAAAAAAAAAAAAAAAAAAAAATATTCCCCAATAAATTCATTACTTATTGTAAATAAAAAAAATAAAACAATAAAAGTACACATATATGGTATCGCCGCGTCCGTAACGACCTTCCCTATAAAAATGTCCCACTAGTTAACCCCTTTTGTGAACCCCTTAAAAAATAAAAAATAAAAACGAAGCAAAAAATCAGTGCTTTATCATCATACCGCTGAACAAAAAGTGGAATAACACGCGATCAAAAAGACGGATATAAATAAACATGGTACCGCTGAAAACGTCATCTTGTCCCGCAAAAAACGAGCCGTCACACAGCATCATCAGCAAAAAAATAAAAAAGTTATAGCTCGCAGAATAAAGCGATGCAAAAATAATTATTTTTTATATAAAATTGTTTTTATTCTATAAAAGCGCGAAAACATAAAAAAATGATATAAATGAGGTATCGCCATAATCGTACTGACCCGAAGAATAAAACTGCTTTATCAATTTTACCACACGCGGAACAATAAAAACGCCTCACCCAAAAGAAATTCATGAATTGCTGATTTTTGTTCATTCTAACCTCCCAAAAATCGAAATAAAAAGCGATCAAAAAATGTCACGTGCTCAAAAATGGTACCAATAAAAGCGTCACCTCGTCCCGCAAAAATTAAGACCTCACATGACTCTGTGGGCCAAAATATGCAAAAATTATAGCTCTCAAAATGTGGCGATGCAAAAAACTACTTTTTGCAATAAAAAGCGTCTTTTAGCGTGACAGCTGCCAATCATAAAAACCGCTATAAATAGTAAATCAAACCCCCCTTTATCACCCCCTTAGTTAGGGAAAAATAATAAAATAAAAAAAATGTATTTATTTCCATTTTCCCATTAGGGTTAGGGTTAGGGTTTCGGCTAAAGTTAGGGTTAGGGTTGGCGCTAAAGTTAGGATTAGGGTTAGAGTTTGGATTAGGGTTAGGGTTGGGATTAGGGTTGGGACTAGGGTTAGGGGTGTGTTGGGGTTAGGGTTGGAGTTAGAATTGGGGGTTTCCGCTGTTTAGGCACATCAGGGGCTCTCCAAATGTGACATGGCGTCTGATCTCCATTCCAGCCAATTCTGCTTTGAAAAAGTCAAACGGTGTTCCTTCACTTCTGAGCTCTGCCATGCGTCCAAACAGTAGTTTATCCCCACATATGGGGTATCAGCGTACTCTGGACCCCAAGAGTTATTGTGAAATTTGTCCTATTTCTTCTGTTACCCTTGGGAAAATAAAAAACTGGGGCGAAAATATTATTTTTGTAAAAAAAATAAGATTTTTTTGTTTTTACGGCTGTACATTATAAACTTCTGTGAAGCACTTGGGGCTTCATAGCGCTCACCACACATCTAAATAAGTTCCTTGTGGGGTCTATTTTCCAAAATGGGGTCACTTGTTGGGGATTTCCACTGTTTAGGCGCATCAGGGGCTCTCCAAATGCGACATGACGCCCCCAGACCATTCCATCAAAGTCTGCAATCCAAAACGTCACTACTTCCCTTTCCGAGCCCTGACATGCGCCCATACAGTAGTTTTCTCCCACATATTGGGTATCAGCGTACTCAGGACAAATTGGACAACAACTTTTGGGGTCCAATTTCTCCTGTTACCCTTGTGAAAATAAAATATTGGGGGCGAAAAAATCATTTTTGTAAAAAAAAAAAGGATTTTTTATTTTTACGGCTGTGCGTTATAAACTTCTGTGAAGCACTTCGGGGTTCAAAGTGCTCACCACACATCTAGGTAAGTTCCTAGTGGGGTCTATTTTCCAAAATGGGGTCACTTGTGGGGGGTTTCCACTGTTTAGGCGCATCAGGGGCTCTCCAAATGCGACATGACGCCCCCAGACCATTCCATCAAAGTCTGCAATCCAAAACGTCACTACTTCCCTTTCCGAGCCCTGACATGCGCCCATACAGTAGTTTTCTCCCACATATTGGGTATCAGCGTACTCAGGACAAATTGGACAACAACTTTTGGGGTCCAATTTCTCCTGTTACCCTTGTGAAAATAAAATATTGGGGGCGAAAAAATCATTTTTGTAAAAAAAAAAAGGATTTTTTATTTTTACGGCTGTGCGTTATAAACTTCTGTGAAGCACTTCGGGGTTCAAAGTGCTCACCACACATCTAGATAAGTTCCTTGTGGGGTCTATTTTCCAAAATGGGGTCACTTGTGGGGGGTTTCCACTGTTTAGGCGTATCAGGGGCTCTCCAAATGCGACATGACGCCCCCAGACCATTCCATCAAAGTCTGCAATCCAAAACGTCACTACTTCCCTTCCGAGCCCTGACGTGCACCCATACAGTAGTTTTCTCCTACATATTGGGTATCAGCGTACTCAGGACAAATTGGACAACAACTTTTGGGTTCCAATTTCTTCTGTTACCCTTGTGAAAATAAAATATTGGGGGCGAAAAAATCATTTTTGTAAAAAAAAAAAAGGATTTTTTATTTTAAGGCTGTACGTTATAAACTTTAGTGAAACACCTGGGGGTTCAAAGTTCTCACCACACATCTAGATAAGTTCCTTGAGGGGTCTAGTTTCCAAAATGGTGTCATTTGTGGGGGGTTTCCACTGTTTAGGCAGATCAGGAGCTCTCCAAACACGACATGGCGTCCAGCCAATTCTGCGTTGAAAAGTGAGACGGCGCTCCTTCCCTTCCAAACTCTGCCATGCACCCAAACAGTGGTATACCCCCACATATGGGGTATCAGTGTACTCAGGACAAATTGCACAATAACTTTTGGAGTCTTGTTACCCTTGGAAAAATAAAAATTCGGGTGAAAAGATCATTTTTGTGGAAAAAATATGATTTTTAAATTTTACGGCTCTACGTTATAAACTTGTGTGAAGCACTTGGGGTTCAAATTGCTCACCAAAGATCTAGATAAGTTCCTTAGGGGTCTAGTTTCCCAAATGGGTCATTTGTGGGGGGTTTCCACTGTTTAGGCACATCAGGGGCTCTCCAAATGCAACATGGCATCCAATCTCAATTCCAGCCAATTTTGGTTGGAAAAAGTCAAATGGTGCTCCTTCCCTTCCGAGCTCTGCCGTGCGCCCAAACAGTGGTTCCCCCCCACATATGGGGCATCAGCGTACTCAGGACAAATTGGACAACAACTTATGTGGTCCAATTTCTCCTGATACCCTTGGGAAAATAAAAAATTAGTGACTAAAAGATAATTTTTGTGGGAAAAAAATAGGATTTTTTATTTTCATGCCGGGCATTATAAACTTGTGTGAAGCACTTGGGGGTTCAAAGTGCTCACCAAAGATCTAGATAAGTTCCTTAGGGGTTTAGTTTCCAAAATGGGGTCACTTGTGGGGGATTTCCACTGTTTAGCGCTCATCTGGGGCACTGCAAACGGAACATGCCCCATCAACGTCTGCATTCCAAAACGTTACTACTTCCTTTCCAAGCCCTGCCGTGCGCCCAAACAGTTTTCCACCCCCACATATGGGGTATCAGCGTACTCAGGACAAATTGGACAACAACTTTTGGGTCCAATTTCCTTGGGAAAATTCAAAAATTTAGGACTAAAAAATCATTTTTGTGGAAATTTTTTTTTTTTTTTTCACACCCAGGCATTATAAACTTTTGTGAAACACTTGGGGGTTCAAAGTGCTCACAACAGATCTAGATAAGTACCTTAGGGGGTCTAGTTTCCAAAATGGTGTCACTTGTGGGGGTTTCCACTGTTTAGGCGCATCAGGGGCTCTCCAAACGCGACATGGCGTCCAATCTCAACTCCAGCCAATTTTAGTTTGAAAAAGTCAAACGGTGCTCCTTCCCTTACGAGCTCTGCCGTGTGCCCAAACAGTGGTTTTCCCCCACATATGGGGTATTGGCGTACTCAGGAGAAATTGCATAACAACCTTATCTGTCCATTTTCTCCTTTTACCCTTGTGAAAATAAAAAAAAAGTTTGTAAAAGATCATTTTTGTGGCTAAAAAGTTAAATATTCATTTTTTCCTTCCACGTTGCTTTAGTTCCTGTGAAGCACCTGAAGGGTTAATAAACTTCTTGAATGTGGTTTTGAGTACCTTGAGGGGTGCAGTTTTTAGAATGGTGTCACTTTTGGGTATTTTCTGTCATGTAGACCCCTCAAAGTGACTTCAAATGAGAGGTGGTCCCTAAAAAAAATGGCTTTGTAAATTTTGTTGTAAAAATGAGAAATCGCTGGTCAACTTTTAACCCTTATAACTTCCTAACAAAAAAAAATTTTGATTCCAAAATTGTGCTGATGTAAAGTAGACATGTGGGAAATGTTATTTCTTAACTATTTTGTGTGACATATTTCTCTGTTTTAAGGGAATAAAAATTCAAAGTTTGAAAATTGCTAAATTTTCAAAATTTTCGCCATATTTGCGTTTTTTTCAAAAATAAACGCAAGTTATATGGAAGAAATTTTACCACTAACATGAAGTACAATATGTCACGAGAAAACAATCTCAGAATCGCGAAGATCCGTTGAAGCGTTCCGGAGTTATAACCTCATAAAGAGACAGTGGTCAGAATTGTAAAAATTGTCCCGGTCATTAACGTGCAAACCACCCTTGGGGGTGAAGGGGTTAACAGTGATCTTATTCAGGAGACGATAATCAATACACGGCCTCAATGAACCATCCTTTTTGGCCACAAAGAAAAAACCGGCGCCCAAGGATGAAGAGGATGGTCTGATATGACCCTTCTCCAATGACTCCTTGATATAAGATCGCATAGCATCGTGTTCAGGTACAGATAAATTAAAAAGGCGACCTTTAGGAAATTAACCACCAGGCACTAATTCAATAGCGCAATCATAGCTCCTGCGAGGGGGCAAGGATGCAGATTTAATTTCACTAAACACATCAGAAAAATCAGTCAAAAAGTCAGGGACATCCTGAGACTGGGGAGAGGCAGAAAAAACAGGAGTGTCAGTATTAACACATTGGCAGCCCCAACTGGTCACAGACACAGATTTCCAATCCAAAACTGGATTATGAGACTGTAACCAAGGGAAACCTAGTACAATAATGTCATGCAGATTATGCAGCACCAGAAATTTGCAACTCTCCTGGTGATCTGGTTCAATCCTCATTATCACCTGAGTAGAAAACTTGGGTTTATTCTCCGCCAAAGGGTAGAATCAATGCCCAGTAGGGGAATAGACTTCCGCAGGGGTATCATGGGAAACCCACGACGTTTGGCAAAGTCAAAATCCATCAGGTTAATAACTGCTCCTGAATCAACAAAAGCCTGAGCAGAAAATGTAAACAGGGAGCAAATCAGGGTAACAGTCAACAGAAATTTAGTCTGAACACTACCCAAGACAAATGAGCGTGCAAAACGTCTTCCCCGCTTAGGGCAGACTGAAATAGCATGGGAAGCGTCACCGCAGTAGAAACATAACCCATTGCGCTTACGAAACTCATGACGCTGAGCCCCAGAAGTCACTCCATCACACTGCATGGTCTCAGGAGCTGGCTCACAAGGCAACACTATCTCACGCATACCTCTGCGCTCACGCAAACATCTGTCAATTTGAATAGCCAAAGACATAGAATCATTGAGACCAGAGGGAACAGGGAATCCCACCATAACATCCTTTACTTTTTCTGACAGACCCTTTCGAAAAAGGGCTGCCAAAGCATCATCATTCCATTTGGTCAGGACTGCCCACTTTTGAAATTTCTGACAGTACAACTCAGCGTCTTCAAGACCCTGATTTAATGCAAACAAGATCTTTTCAGCTTGATCAGTGACATTAGGTTCATCGTACAATAACCCAAGAGCCTGAAAAAATACATCAATATCATTCAAAACAGGATCCCCAGGTGTCAGGGAAAAAGCCCAATCCTGAGGGTCGCCGCGCAGCAAGGAGATGACAATTTGAACCTGCTGTGCCGCGTTCCCTGAGGACTTAGGCCTTAAGGCAAAAAACAACTTACAGTTATTTTTGAAATTCAGAAATTTAGATCGATCCCCCAAAAACAAATCTGGCATGGGGATCCTAGGTTCCACAACCGGCAACCCAGCAAGATAGGTAGCAATACTCCGAACCTCAGTGGCAAGCTGATCCACACGGCCAGACAACTGTGCAAACTCCATTGAGAGAAAGAGAAAAACAAAAATTCCTACTCAGCACCCAGAGAAAAGAGGGAAAAAAAATGCAACAAACAGAGTTTCCTTATTACTATTTTCCCCTTCTGTGAGTACCATACAATTTTCAGTTTTTGGGCCGGTTATACTGTTATGTTTCGGTAACTGAGGAGAAACTGCAAAAATAGCAAAAGTGGTAATACACCAGAGAGGCTGAAACCTATTGGATTGCAGTAACCTGAACTAACCACACAACTAGAGGTAGCCGTGGAGCGTTCCTACGGTGATCCTAGATGCCTCGTCACAGCCTGAGGGATAACTACACCTAAAGGCAGAAAGATGAAAGCTATCTGCCCCGGAGCAGATCCCCAAAGAAAATAGGAAGCTCCCAAACATGTAATGGCGGTTAGACAAGAAGAAAGCACGGACACAGACAGAAAATAGAATGAGCAAACGCTGGGGCCCAATCTGTCTAGACAGAAAGGTACAGGAAAGAATTCTGACTGCAATCCAACAAAACCCTAACAAAAATACCAACACTTCTGATTGCCAAAAAACCTGAGATCACACGATTTCATCCACCTAAATCAGATCTCTGGTGTAACAAAACGCTAATCAGCAAATAAAAAGTAACAAAAGAGCAAAGCAACAGTGCAGACACAAACGGAGCACAATTGCAGCGCCAGACCCCCAAAAGGGGGCAGGCTGCAGTCCACTGCAGGCAGCAAACCAGCAGAAAAAATCAAACAGAGAAAAAAAAACATCAAACACTTATCTGAAGGAGAGCAGGAAACTAGCAGTGCTTCAAGCAAGACCAGAAGGAACAATTGATAACCGGCAAGGCTGCTGGGAGCTCAGGCCACTTATATCCTACCATTCAGCGCCAGCTGAAGGCCATTCAGTTATCAATTCATTACCCTCAGCAACCACCGGAGGGAGCCCCAGCTCAGAAGCCACCTCCAGCATATTCACAACAGTACCCCCCCTTGAGGAGGGGTCACCGAACCCTCACCTGCGCAACCAGGCCGATCAGGATGGGCTCGATGATAGGCACGGATAAGTCTCACAGCATGAATGTCCGAAGCAAACACCCAAGAATTGTCCTCCTGACCATAACCTCTCCACTTAACCAAATACTGGAGTTTCCGTCTAGCAAAACGAGAATCCAATATCTTCTCAACCACATACTCCAAATTGCCCTCAACCAAAACAGGGTCGGGAGGTGCAGCCATAGGAACCACTGGTTCGACAAACCTCTTCAATAAGGATTTGTGGAACACGTTATGGATCTTAAATGTCCCTGGAAGAAGCAAACAGAAGGAAACAGGATTAATAATTTCCATGATCTTATAAGGTCCAATGAATCTTGGCTTAAATTTTGGAGATGCAACCTTCATAGGGATATTCCTTGAGGACAACCAAACCAAGTCCCCCACTTTAAAACGAGGACCATCAGTCCTATGCCGGTTGGCAAACCGCTGTGCCTTCTCCTGAGAGAGAGACAACCTCTCCACTACCTGGTCCCAAATCTGCTGCATACGCTGCACAATAGAGGCAACCCCCGGACAGACAGAAGCCTCCGCCTGTCCTGAAGAAAATTGAGGGTGAAACCCGGAATTGCAGAAAAATGGAGACATCAAGGTGGCAGAGCTAGCTCTATTATTAAGAGCAAACTCAGCTAAAGGCAAAAAAGAGACCCAGTCATCTTGATCAGCAGACACAAAACATCTCAAATAAGTCTCCAAGGTCTGGTTTGTTCTCTCGGTTTCTCCATTGGTCTGAGGGTGAAAAGCAGAGGAGAAAGACAACTGAACACCAAGTTTAGAACAAAATGTCCTCCAAAATCTGGAAACAAACTGGACTCCTCTGTCAGACACAATGTTCTCCGGAATGCCATGTAACCGAACCACATGCTGAAAGAACAAAGGCACCAACTCAGAGGAGGAAGGCAACTTAGGTAATGGCACAAGATGTATCATCTTGGAAAACCTATCACAGATTACCCAGATAACGGTCATTCTCTGAGAGACAGGAAGGTCAAAAATAAAATCTATAGAAATATGGGTCCATGGCCTCTTGGGTACAGGTAATGGCATTAACAAACCACTAGAACGAGAGCAAGGCTTGGAATGAGAGCAAGTCCCACAGGACTGCACAAAGTCCCTGACGTCACGAGACAAAGTAGGCCACCAAAAGGAGCGACTCACCAAGTCTCTGGTACCAAAAATCCCGGGATGACCAGCCAACGCGGAACAATGAATCTCAGACATCACACTCTTTTTCCACTGGTCTGGAACAAACAACTTCCCAACAGGGCAGCGCTCAGGTTTATCCTCCTGACACCCTTCCAGAGCCAGTCTCAAATTGGGCGAAATGGCGGAAAGAACCACACCCTCTTTCGAAATAACAGCAGGATCAGATAACTCAGGAGAATATGCAAAGAAACTCCTTGAGAGGGCATCCGCCTTGACATTCTTAGTGCCAGGAAGAAAAGAAACCACAAAATTAAAACGTGTGAAAAACAAGGCCCACTGTTATGAATGTGCTAGAGATGGTTTCTGAGCAGAGGCTCCCTCTGGTGGTTACAGACAGTACTGAACCTTTCAGCGAGGAATGGCAATCTGGGTTCACTGACTCGTCTGATATAAGGGAGGTTCCCTCCCATGATGATTGCCGGTGAGGTGATCAATTGTTCTTGTCTCAATTGTGGTTCCTGGTTCATTTGGAAGTTTGCTGAGTCTTGCCTGCATCTTCTGCTATTAGATAAGATATTTTCTGCTTTTTTTGTGCTTGCTTTTTGCATTGTTCCCTGCACTTCTGTGGAGGTCAGCCAGGTCCCCTCTGGGGGGTTGTGCTCCTCTCAGTTTATCTGAAGCCACTGTTATTTGTTCATTTTCTTTTTCCTGTTTTTTCAGTGGCTGCGGCTTAGTTTTGCTCCACTAGAGATCTGATTTAGGTGGTAGAAGTCGTGTGATCTCAGGTGTTTTTGTAATCAGAATTGTTGGATTTTTGTAGGGTTTTCTGGGTTGCAGAAAGTAATCTCTCCTGTCCTATCCTATTTAGTCAGCTTGTGGCCCCAGCGTTTGCTCATTCTATTTTCTGTCTGTGTTCGTGCTTTCTTCTTGTCTAACCGCCATTACATGTTTGGGGGCTTCCGATTTTCTTTGGGGATCTGCTCCGGGGCAGATAGCTTTCATCTTTCTGCCTTTAGGTGTAGTTATCTCTCAGGCTGTGACGAGGTGTCTAGGATCAACGTAGGAACGCTCCACGGCTACCTCTAGTTGTGTGGTTAGTTTAGGAATCTGCAACCCAATAGTTACCAACATCTCAGGTGTTCGGCTGCCCGGCTGTTGTTCCTGTCCTCCTCAGCTACCTAACTTAACAGTATCACCGGCCAAACTGAAAATTATATGGTACTCACAGAAGGGAAAAATTGTGTGGAAAGAAAAAAGTTGTCAGAGTTGTCAGAGATTTTTTTTTTCTGTTTGTTGCATTTTTTCCCTCGTTTTCTCTGGGTGCTGAGGAGTATTTTTTTTCTCTCTCAATGGAGTTTGCACAGTTGTCTGGCCGTGTGGATCAGCTTGCCACTGAGGTTCGGAGTATTGCTACCTATCTTGCTAGGTTGCCGGTTGTGGAACCTAGGATTCCCATGCCAGATTTGTTTTTGGGGGATCGGGCTAAATTTCTGAATTTCAAAAATAACTGTAAGTTGTTTTTTGCCTTAAAGCCTAAGTCCTCAGGGAACGCAGCACAGCAGGTTCAAATTGTCATCTCTCTCCTGCGTGGCGATCCTCAGGATTGGGCTTTTTCCCCCGACACCTGGGGATCCTGTTTTGAATGATATTAATGCATTTTTTCTGGCTCTGGGGTTATTATATGATGAACCTAATGTCACTGATCAAGCTGAAAAAACCTTTTTGGCATTAAATCAGGGTATTGAAGACGCTGAGTTGTACTGTCAGAAATTCCGAAAGTGGGCAGTCCTTACCAAATGGAATGATGATGCTTTGGCAGCCCTTTTTAGGAAGGGGCTGTCAGAGAATGTAAAGTATGTTATGGTGGGATTCCCTGCTCCCTCTGGTCTCAATGATTCTATGTCATTGGCTATTCAAATTGACAGACGTTTGCGTGAGCGCAGAGGTATGCGTGAGATAGTGTTGCCTTTTGAGCCAGCTTCTGAGTCCATGCAGTGTGATAGAGTGACTTCTGGGGCACAGCGTCATGAGTTTCGAAAGCGCAGTGGGTTATGTTTCTACTGTGGTGATGCTTCCCATGCTATTTCAGTCTGCCCTAAGCGGGGAAGACGTTTTGCACGCTCAGTTGTCTTGAGTAGTGTTCAGACTAAATTTCTGTTGACTGTTACCCTGATTTGCTCCCTGTCCACATTTCTGCTCAGGCTTTTGTTGATTCAGGAGCAGCTATTAACCTGATGGATTTTGACTTTGCCAAACGTTGTGGGTTTCCCATGATACCCCTGCGGAAGTCTATTCCCCTACTGGGCATTGATTCTACCCTTTGGCGGAGAATAAACCCCAGTTTTCTTCTTAGGTGATGATGAGGGTTGAACCAGATCATCAGGAGAGTTGCAAATTTCTGGTGCTGTATAATCTGCATGACATTATTGTACTAGGTTTCCCTTGGTTACAGTCTCATAATCCTGTTTTGGATTGGAAATCTGTGTCTGTGACCAGTTGGGGCTGCCAATGTGTTAATGCTGACACTCCTGTTTTTTCTGCCTCTCCCCAGTCTCAGGATGTTCCTGACTTTTTGACTGATTTTTCAGATGTATTTAGTGAAAGTAAATCTGCATCCTTGCCCCCTCACAGGAGCTACGATTGCGCTATTGAATTAGTGCCTGGTGGTAAATTCCCTAAAGTCGACTTTTTAACTTGTCTGTACCTGAACACGATGCTATGCGATCTTATATTAAGGAGTCTTTGGAGAAGGATCATATCAGACCATCCTCTTCACCCTTGGGTGCCGGTTTTTTCTTTGTGGCCAAAAAAGGATGGTTCATTAAGGCTGTGTATTGATTATCGTCTCTTGAATAAGATCACTGTGAAGTATCAATATCCGATACCCTTGATTTCTGACTTGTTTTCCAGGGTGAAAAGTGCTAGTTGGTTTACCAAGCTTGACCTCAGGGGGGCGTATAACCTTATTCGCATTAAGCACGGGGATGAATGGAAGACGGCGTTTAATACCCCAGAGGGGCATTTTGAGTACCTAGT